>VZSZ01008504.1:77695-115198 GCA_013398815.1 Ibidorhyncha struthersii
AAAGGGTTTAGGGTTTAGAGTTTAGAGAGGTGGGTCCTCGCTTAAAATACTATATGGTATAATAATGAGATATTATTTTCTGGAGTAATAGGCACCAGGGATCTTAACAAAAAGTGATATGAAGGGAAGAAATCGGAGTATTGACATTATAAAAACAATGAAATAGTACTCCTCAGTTGTGTAGAGGAGTTTTTGCAAAGTGTCTCTGACAGGTGACATCAGTGTTAGGAGAGAACACAGGAGTGTAGGACTCATTATGATTTAAAAAAAAAAAAGTGCAACAGAAATTAAATCAGTGGAGGGGGGATTTCCAGCATATCTAGCTGGTAAATTTCAGTGCCAGTCAGGCAGGTGTAGGCTTGTACTTTTAATACTTTCCTTTGCAATTATGGCAGATACTGAACAGTTTTGATCACAATGGGGAAGAGCCAAGTAGAAAGAAACTAAAGGTATTCATAAAAATGTGACAAAAGCCAAGTCCTAGAACCCACACAAAGCCTCCTCCAAATGGAGTTACTTTCCACACCATTGTCTAAAAAACCAGGGTTTTATAATTCTTCCAATGCAGTACAGAAATTCAGAGAGACGAAGAAAAAGCAAGAGGCATAATTTCAAGGACCAACTCATTTACCACCTCTTTTAACGTGCCCACTTTTTCTAGTCCCCCATTTGGTAAATCCCACAGGCATAGTCACGTCTTACTATATTAGGTCTCTGTCAGAGGAGTAAACACTAATATCCAATGTATTTCTTCTTGCACGACCCCTGTCCAACCACGAAACTTGGCTCTGATCTACCCCAGAACTTCACCACTTCTTCTTTTTGTGTCTTTCTGAGGAACTTCAATATACTGGCTTGCTTGTGACCTCTCTTTCTTCCTCTAACAGGTTTAATATTCTCTCCTGCTGGCAGCTGTGGTCTTCTCTTCCTTTTCCTTTCCTGGCTAGCCTTACTCCTCCTTTATCTGCTTCCAAAAACACTTGGGAACTCTTTAATAGCAAACATACAGACATGTGAGAAGGCACTGTCTTTAGTCTGAACATCAGTAGTCACTTAGCAGTACACAAGGAAGAGGAGGAAAATATTTCACAGGAGCAAGTATTGTCCTTGGTTCACAGCTGGTCATTCCTTTGAGCATGAGACTTATTGTGAGTCATATTACCTGAGTGTTGATTGCTCTCTTTTCTTCTTCTTCCTCTTTTTGCAACATCAACTTCAATAGAGGTACAAAAGGTACAACTGACATTTTTGAAAGCTGGAACACCTCAGTCAGGTTTAGTGAATATTTTAAGGGCCTATCCACTTGGGTCAGTAAATAACAACAGCTTTTTCGGGGAGCAGATGAGGAATTCTCTTTGTCCAAAAGAAGCTTACATTTGCTAAGCTTTAGGCCCCATGTTTTCTACTTATGCTTTCCAAACAGGCAAGCATGAGCACATGCTCACAGGGAATTCACCATCCCTAAGGACTTTTCATGAAAGAGATGTTTGCCTCCAGATTAACACTAAACAAAATCAGGAGCTGAAGTAGGCACACATTCCTCAGCACAGATGCACCTCTTTAGGGTTTCTTTCTTATTTTTTGGCCAGAACAATGCACTACAAAAGAGGTTTCTGGGAAAAATGCACTGTCCCTTCCCTCAGGGGTGGATCCCAGGTCTTTACTCTCATTTAATGTCTTGGAGGGAAAGATGAGGGAAGCCAAATAATGTTCAATGAAATGTTATCCCAGCCATAAAACTGAAAGCAATTTGCATTTTAAAAAACTAATTGAGATGATCCTCATACAATCCTGCAGTGGCTGCGGAAATATGTGGTTTAAGTTCCTACCCATTTTGGTTTGGTCCAGCTAACTGCTCAGCTAAGACTTTCCAGAAGAGCCTAACCTCTTCACATGGTATGTTGTGGACTGTATCAGAATACTGTACTATGTGTTCTTCCAAGAGTTAGTGTTCCCATTTTTATTGGCCAGCATGTTTCAACATTTGTTTTTGCTCAATTCCATTATAAAAATATATATGTACTTCAGAACTGTTTTATGGCATGGTAATACACATAGCTCCTTTTGTTAGCCTGCCTTATCATGAGTCATAAAGGTCAATGTTCAAGAGACAAACAAAAGGTGGTAATTTTGCCCTCATCGTCTTCACGTGTTGCTCCTGCCAGCAAGGCAAGGCTGCAGAGACACGCTGAACTCAGTTCATAAGCTCTTAGATCACGGAGGAACAAAATGGACACATCTCCAACCTACATCGGATGTGCACAGTAGCAGTCCTGGCCAGTCCAAGGTTAAAACACCCTAATGGTTCACTCTCTAGGAGCAGACCTCCTCTGTAGTACATCAGTGGCTGCCATCAAAATACATTTTAAAAATGGGCACAGGAGATAAAGACAGAGGTAGATAGGTAGGGAAAAAGGGAGAGAAGTAATGACATTAAGAAAGGTAACAATCCTGAAAGCGAGACAAATTTTAGCATTTATTTTGTAAACTCAATCCCTGCATAAGGTTACAGCATGTTGTTGTCCATGCATTCATAGCCTGTGATCTTTGTATGCCCCTTTCCTGTCATGGCATGTGACAGGGGTTTAGATGCCCTGAGGACTCTCCTTTCATTTTCCCAAGCTTGCCAGGGAGACACAAGGTTTGCAGGCTCTTTTGTCAATGAAACACTCTCCCACACCCATATTTTTAGGTGTGGATTAAAAATTTACTTTTGGTTTTAAACTCACCCTCCTATGAGGGGCCTCATGAGACTCTCTTTGGCTCGTACTATCTTAACTTGGTCTGTCAGGACACTGTGTGCACTGTGTAGTTCAGACTGTGAAGAGATAGATAACAAGGTTGACTCCGTGTAAGTTGTTATTTTCACACTTTACAGTGCATCCCTTTCACTCTATTGACTCATTTGAGATCCAGAGCTATCCGTCATGTTTCTGCACCACAGACTGTTGTGCAATGTAGTTACATCTTAGGTTAAATGATTTCAGTCAGTTGTTTCCCAGAATACTTGTTGTCGGTGACAGGTAGCTGAGGAAAGCAAGCTCATATATTCTACACAGCACCATACACAAATGTATCTGCACCTCTAGTGAAAGCATACCAGGGGTCCACCAAGCCATTCAGTTCTTTTACGCAAGAAGAACATCTCAAAGCATACTGTCAGTACAGTGTAAGCCCTAGCAGTAGTAAAAATAATGGCTTTATTTCCTTCTATAATTCACAGTGCAACAGTTGATTGTACTTTACTTGTCCTGCTATTTCTGAAGAATGTCATTAAGAACCCTGGTTTTTTATTCCTCACTCTGGGTACTGTAGAACAAAAAATATTTTCTAAATGCTGCTTGTCTATTGATAGTGCCTGTTGGAAATATGCACCGGGTTATTGGAGATCTGGGATTAAACTTGACAGGAACACTTTTCCCTTTATGATGAGATCAGAACAGATTCCTGAACAAATCATTATGGCTCTGTTTCCAGAAAACATTACAGCAGAGCTTTGTTCATGCTACTATCATAAAGGCTTCCACCCGTATTTCTATTACAATCTTTATTTTCAAGGGGGTTTAACTCAGCCAGAACAATTCACTATGGGCTGAAAGTTGTCATTTCATGGTGTTCACACCATGAAGGAATTTGTTTCACCATAAACTCTGAAAAATAATAGCACAAGCTATTTTGAAGCTGGAAAGAAGGCTGGTGGAAAGCAGTGGTTTCCTAGAGTCTTATTGTTTCATCTATTGAAAACAAAATCAAAGGAACACTTTCTTTTGTTTTTAAGCAAAGATCAGGCATGAGGAAAAAACATGAAGGAACTACCACAGCTTTCAAAATTACTGTTACAAAGTAAGACCTGCATCCCACAACAGGTTAACATGGAAAAAGGCTTTCTGCCTGGTGGACTTCAGACTTAACGTCTTCTGCGTCTGTGAATTTCCAATGTGCCACCCTGTCCCACAAATAGCAAAGCAGAAGACATGGGGCCATGTTCCTAGGTGGTGTGAATTGCTAATTGTAAATTGGTATAAAAAATAGCTTCCACGGAGCTCGACCAACACCAGATTACTTAAGGGGTCTAACTCCTAAAGGAATCAGCCATTCATTTGTTGTCCTGCAGACACAGCTGGAGCACTGGGAAATGCTGTGTGACTGTATGTCTAAACTCTTGTCATGTACAAACTTCAATTTCTGCTAGCTTCTTTGCAACTTAATTGTGTGTTCTTACTTTCCTGTACCTGCTTCCCTTCCAACTATTCATCTTAGTTGTCCGTCCTGTACCGTTCTCAAAGCAGGACCTTTTTTTACTGTCTGTTTGTACAGCACTTAGCACAATGGAGTGTCAGTTTTACCTGAGTCCTCTGTACTTTGCTGTACTACAGGTAATAATAATAGTAGTAACGAATAATAAAAAGCTCCATTCCTTCACTCATTCACTTCCATGAGAAAAATCTCATCCCTCAAGGCTGGAGTTCTGCCCATGATAAATCCACAAAGTATGAGTTTGAATCCAAACTTTCCATATTGTAGCTCACGAGCTTGGCTTCAGGGTTTTGGTTATGGCCCATCTTTATTACTAAAACATTTCTCTGCCTTCCTCTGAAACATCCTCTCTACACCAAACAAGATTTCCTGGGATAGTGAGTATAATTCACATTATTGCACATACTTTTTCTGCTTTAATTTTATCTCCAAAAGATATTAAATCTACATTTATTAAATGGAGTTACATTTCCAGCCTGCAGGCATCAGCCCAGTATCTTGAAAGATGTAACAATGAGGTTTATGATTAAAACCTTTTTTGGAAAACATGAACAAATGATAACCAGTTGTGATAGTTTTCCACATTTTTATAATATCTAAAAATATGTCCAAATATCCAGAAATGATCTCGTGATTTGATTTATTCACAAGTCCCCTGAAGTGTTTAATAAGTACAATATGGTACAACTAAAATCATGCTTATTACTGCTATTAGCTTGGTAATTCTCCAAGATGAAATCATACTTTTCAGGTTATAAATATACATTTTTATTGTTGATTTTATGCTGCATTTTGAAATATTGCTTCTCTGCTTTCATATTTTCAGTGCTGTATTACAGTACTATAAATCAGCCCAGCAGTAAAGGAATTCTAATTGGTATCAGGTGATTTTTTTAAAAAATAGGGAAAAAGTTAAACTTATATCCTTTTGAATGAAGATAAATTCTCCTGAAGCTCTTAAAAAAAAATCAGATGTGTCCAGAATGTATCTGATTTATCTTTTTGAAAGACTAATCAGATAAAAGTATACACAGTACACATCAAAGTACATGTATGAGCTCAAAACCACTATAAAAGATACCTCTAGATGTCTAACTAATTTCAGAGAATCTTTTCCTTCGTATTTTTTTCTTCTTTGTCTATGCTGTTTCCATTTTCCATCCCACTAACTATGCAAGCTTATGCTTCTGTTCTGCCTCCTTCTTATCCATGTATTTTACTGTTCTTTCAAAAAAATCAACCGTATTACAGGAATATATTCCTAATGTCTCAGCACCTCTGTAGAGCCCATTTGATCCTTAAACCATTGATTCTTTCTGTGATGGACCTGCCCAAAGATGCTCTTGATATCCATCTGTACCGTGTCCAATGCAGTAGTCAGTCTAGCAAGTTACAATCAACTATATGCCAAATGCTGGGATTTATCCTGAAAGCTAGTGCTCTGTGGGTGAGGAAAACAGCAGTAAATTAGTAAGCTTGGGGTAAAAAGCCAGAAATCACACACTGTATGTAGGATATTTCAAAATAACATTATGGACTTTCCTTTTCCCCACAATTACATAACTGAATCCTTAGAAAACATTGGTTTTCCAGGGGAAAAAAATACAGCAATCGAAACAAATAATACAGATTTGATTCCTGTGTGCTGATGTGGTAGGGATCAAGAAGACAAGCCAGGGAACACATGAGGTGGAGTTAGGGAGTACAAACAGAGGCCAAGCAACAAATCATGGGAGCTATGAGCCTGGCTTGGAGGCCAGCTTTGGCTCTCCCATTAGTGCTTCTGCAGTGCCTCCAAAAAGGTAAGCACTGCATGGTTTTTAGAGCATTCAGAAGGCAGCCTTACAGGTTTATGAGGAATCTTGTATTTTTTCATCTGAGCTTTTTGGGCAATGTGGCATATTTTCATAACCCCTTAAACGATCTCGGTATTTTCCCTTTCCAGGCCACAAAGCAGAAATCCCTGGTGCTTCCAAGGGAAAAGAAATATGCAAAAGAAATAGCCCTCCCACTTTCCCAGACATCTCCACAAGCTCTTGTTGGCCAAATGGCATTTGGGAGTGAAAGCCATAACATTAATGGGATTAATTACTCAATACTGTACACCATATGGCATTACTTTTTTCTAATTTTTAAGAGTGACTGAATTGTTCTGTGCACACTTGAAGCTCCTACACAACAGGAAGCTGACAGAGGATCTCTGTCGTTAAGGCCGGAAGTAAGATTAAAAATTAAATGGATCCAAATAAAAATCATGTTAAGCAGACATTCAGCAGAAAGGCATCTCAGCAAAGATGGAACAAGTAACAGGATATATGTACACACCTTGGACAGCTGCTTGGGGTCAGATGAAAACCAGACGGGAAATCAAGAGGAAAATAAGGCTGAACAGAGACATATTTGGAAAGATAAAAAGTAGCATGAAAAGTTACCCTCCATTAGGGTACAGAAAGTCTACAGCACTGAAGTGACAAAATACTACATAACTTGGAGATATTATCTAATGCCAACAGGTTGAAAGGGATAAATTTTTACATCCACTAGACCTTTGCTCCATGAAGGAGAGAGCAGTCAACACTTTGGGATGTCTCTGCAGCGAACTCAGCAGAAATGTGTGCCTGGCATAGAAAATCAGGTGACAATGTGAAGGCTTTTGTTATTTCTGTGATGCTTAGGTGATTCACTAATAATTTCATCATTGCTTAATTTTCCAATTGCAAGGAAAACCTGGTGTGAACTGGCTTTTGTCTCCTCTTTCCCTTGCACATTGGAGGTCTTCTCCTACAGCGGAATGCTTCTCATCACCACTCCAATTCCTTTTACACACAAGGTCAAGTCTGCCACTTCTCCTTATTGCACACTGTAAGTAGTTTTCTTCCTATCTTTGGGCTTTCTCTTTCTGTTTCTCTTAGGCTACTTCCCAATCATGCCTCTAGACCAGAAACTTGTCTCCAAGAGTGAAATTGACGTGAAGTACAACACAGAAGGCACATGCGATGTTTCTCCCTCTATTCTCAGGTTCCAAAACACACACTCTTCTGCAAGAGCACTATCCCCAGCACCCTGCTCCTCAACATGACTCCTGTCTCTGTGGAACATGATGTTCACTGTCAGATAACTCCCATGATTTCATGACTGACTTCCTAGGGCTACTGAAAGGAGACTGCACCCGATATTTCATATTAATTGCTCAGGTAATTCCACACCCAGATCTGTACATGAGTTAAAGTCAGTCATGTAACAGACAAACATGTAAGTTACTGGTTGCATGTGTTGTCTAGACTGGTTTTGTCTCATCTACTGTTAGCTATCTGGTCTACCATAAGAAGCCTATCTTAGGGTGTGATGAAAGATCCTCTCTTGTTCTCTATACAGCATAAAGGACTGTTAGTGACCAGTTTAGACTAGGTGTCTAGCTTTTACATCATCAGTACCATATGATGTAAATCTACATTCTAGGGCAGACACCAACCTTTAAGAAAAGTAATCAGAAAAATCATAATGATATTCACATAAAATGTTCAGGCGACAATAATGGGTAATTGCTCTGTCTTAGTTTCAGGAAACTTCCTCAACTCCTAGAGACCAGGCAAGAGCTGAACAAACATAACCACAACAATAGTGACTGAATATGCCAGCTTCTTAAAAACTTCAAACCAGTCCAAGCGAAGAAGAGGCCAGTACAATGATTAAAAGCAAGGAGTGCAAGATGCTGACTCTGCAACCACAGCCGGGTGTGGGAAAGGTTCGCTCTGCCAGGGAGTGGTTGAGTGTCATTGAGGGCAGGCTGGGATGAGAGGAGAGGAGATGGGCTTCTCACTTTCTTTGAAACTCCATCCTGTTTGCTCAGGATGGCTCTGCAGAGGAGGGTGGTGGCAGCAGGCAATGAGGAGAGCAAGGCGGAAAGCCAGCCCCATGGTACTAGCAGGCAGGAGCAGTCCTCTCCTCTCTCAAAGACTTCCTTCCTCCAGCACAAAATTATTTAATATAGCAATTTTTAACTAGAAATCACAAGATGTGGGTATTTCTTCTGGAGTTACAGACATGGAACAAGAATTGCAAGTGAGTGACCAGGCAAGCAGACAGGATTACCCCTAGCTCACCTGGGTTCCACTCCAATGCCCACTGAGTACAGCAGTCTCAATGGACAGGCTCTTGGCAATGCATAACTGCATTCCTAGCAGAACTGGACAGTCACAGAGCATCTCCACCCGTGGCTGTTTACTAGCTATTGTGAAAGCATTTACTTATTTTGGATGTTTATAAACTCTTGTTGGAACACAAGGCCTATATGGATTCATCTAAATCCTGATCTTTTTGATCTGGAAAACCTTCAGTAATTGAAAAAAATCTATTTCATCTCTTGCTTCAGAACATCATGTATAGTTTATAACCTAGGAACCCATGGCTCAGATTTAATGGTAATCATATAACATCTGTTTAATTTTAAAATTTATATGGAGGCTTTTTTGGAAATCCCTTGGAGTTTTTCAACTTTCTGTCTTCTCTATGCACACAGAGGATGTAGAAAATTAATTTCCTGTGTAAAAATACAAGATGACAGAAGGTCCAAGGTTAAACCTATTTACAGAGAAAATCACTCCCAGTGTTTAGAGAATTCTGCTTTTATTTGAAATATTTGGAGGTGTACCTGGCTTCCCGTGTCCTCATGGTATTTAAGCATATAAGGCTTTCTGTCCAACAAACTGCAGTGAAAAACCTCCTCTGTATTGATTTTTCCCTGATGAATTGTGAACTGTCTATTCATATGGTGATCCACTTATTTTAATAAAGAGGACAAACCTGTAGGAGTTTCTTATTTTCCCACCCCTCTGGCCTCTTGTGAAAGGACTTAGCCTGCTGCAAGGGCTAGTGTTCAATTTAGAGACAAAACCAGATGCCAGTGGCTGACATCTACTTGGTTACTTTACGGCAGAGTTAGGTTACAGCAGGGTAGAAAGGTGACTCTCCTTTCCTTATGCAAAACAAAAGGTGAAGAAACACAAAGCCCAGATGTGGCAGAGACCATAGCAAGGATCCCAGTGCCAGGAAAGCACTGACCTGCATTTCTTCCATTTCTACTGGTGCACTGAAGTAAATTAGGACAGAAATATTTGATACTCTAGAAAAGAAGATAATCCAGGGCACTGTTGAAGGAGATCATGAAGGCGTCAGCTCAGTCTCTTTTGGTGGGGGAAGCCATTACTTATTCTCTCATGTGGAACAGGTTTTTTATTCCACTGCACTGTGTCAAGTCCTTTAGCTTGCAGCACATAACTTCACCACAGAGAACCATGAAGCAACTTATGCCTTCATTCCCCATCTCAGAAAAGAAAGGAAGGGCTGAACAGAAATCCCTTTACCAGCAGAACCACCTGGATGGCAGCAAGGAGGAGCAACTCAGCTCTTGAGTAAGGGAGGAGGTATATGGGAGATGGTACCTAAGTATCTGACAAGCATTGAGTGCCATGGTGCTAGGGCTTCTGTGAGCTGCTGATTGGGACCTCTTCACCATCCTACCCTCCTTCAACGAGCAGGCTTGGGGCTCCCAAATCTTCTGCACCAACCCAGGAGGATGAGAGACTCCGGCAACCCAATTCTGACAGGAACACCTGGAACTTAGTCCATAACACCAGGTGAGAAAGCCTGGAAGAGCTGTGATGTGGGTCCACTAAGCAAATAGCAAGCCAAGAAGCAGCAGCAAATATTACATGCTCCAGAGTTTGCCTGTCCCCCATTTAGAGTGGGTGGTTCCTCTGTTTCAGGAGACTCTGAAATCAACTGCTCTCTTTGATCCTGGATATCTCCTTTTTTTGTGTGCCTTTCCTTCCAGAGGGAAATTGCAAAACAACAAGTTTTCATCTTAGCTCAGACTAGAAAGGCTGAAGGTCTGTAATTCAGAAGGTCTGAATTTCCTACAAGACTGCTTCAGATAGGTCTGTTGGAAATCATATGACTGCTGATGTTGACATTTGCAATATTGAAACCTACAAGTAGCCTGGTGAGTGCTTTACCAAAGCACAGGCCAGGATTGTATTAGGTGTTGACTATGACTTTGCTCCTTCAGTGAGTTTCTGAAGGTCAAGGCTCCAGTACTGTCATTTCTTATCATCAATTTCTGTTCCAAACACTCTTAATTTTCAGGTTGAGTTTTCACTAATCCGCACTTTCATCCCGGGCTTTGGGAGTTAAACCATGTCCTTTTTATTTGAGGCTCACCCAGCAGCTTCTGAGTGCGCTGTAGACCCAGTAAGGTCATCAGCTATCAAAGCAATAACACCTTGGAATCAAATATCCCTGTGGCAAAACCAGTGAAGTTTCATTGCTCAAAATAATTATGCAGAGGTTAACAAGTACATGACTCTGCTGACGAAGGCCAAGACTGAATACAATTCAATTCACTCAAGCATCACTGTGCTCTCCAGGTGTTAAAAAACAGTAAAAGCTTATTTTTGTCAATAAAAGAAGTTCATACAACTTAATATGAGTAGAGTCTATTGAGTTAAAGGGTGCTAGTTTTACAGTCCCTTTTTCTGAGCAGAACCACACTTTAACATGAAATTATTCTAAGTTGTTGGTTGTTTGATCTTCTTTTTTCTTTACCAGGTCAGCCTTTGTGGAACACCTAAGGACCTAATAAATGACCCTGTAGCGTTATGCATAATGCAAATTAACTGTCCAGGCCCTAAATAAACATGCTACGCCAAGGCAAGCTGGCCAAAAGTAAGATGTGCTACTTTTCCTCTTCCCCATGTGATTTCCCCTTCTTCCAAACTCTGGGAACATACTTAGCATTTCAGGTTATTACTGATCACAATAAAGCACCTCAGTCTCTGCTATGGCCTGGAAAGAAGAAGCAGTAAATTGCTTCACAAAATAAAATGTACCTGGATTAGCTGAATCTTTGATACAGGGCAGCTCATCCACAGGCAAGGACAAGAAAAGTATTAACACTGGAAAAGTTTTTGCTGCAGCAGAAAAAAAGAGATGTCAGTGTAGCTTAAGATGCAGACTGAGTAATGAAGGAAATCCAAGACGACTAATAGTACACTATGCACTAACAGAAGAACTGGGCAGACGAGTTAAACGTTTGTATTTAGACACTTTTCTCCTCATTCCATTAACACACTTTATCAGCCTGAGGAATCTCACTATATGTCTCTAAATTTGCTCAATGAAACAGCTCCTTTCTTAACTGAAAAATGCACTGGCAACCATTGAGCAGAACAGCAGACAGGCCACCTGCTTCACAAAACATTATTACTCGCTGGTTTGCCCTGTGGCATGTGCAGTTTTAAAGGAATATTAGGACCTGCCATGAAAAGAATGAAAGAAAATATAAGGTTTCCTTCATTGTTGCTGTAGAACAGAAAATTAGAGGAAAATGGTGAAGTATTGTATTTGGTTTCTCATCTGGTTATTATTAGTTCGTATTTTTTTAATCGTGTGCAGTACCATACAGATTGTTGATTGCTACTGTTTTTCTTATACATGTCTTTCTATTAAGTATAAAATACAATGCAATTTATTTTTGTCTATCTTATCAACCACTAGAAAACACTTTCCAAGATGATTTTAGTATGTAGTTGGGGTGGCTGTAAAATAAAATAATAATTTGCTGGGTGTGCAAGGACACTTTAAGTCATGTACTGTATTAATAGGTAGAAAATGTAACAATAACCTAGACAGAGAGAACAAAAAAAATGCACTTGAGGCATCTACTTAAAGATGAACTACAAAAAGTTCTAAAATTAAATCTCTTTTGAGACATCCACAAGGATTTAGTGATAAAATAGTGATAAAAGAAAGGATCTGGTAGCAGCTTATGGAAAGCTGGACCTATTAAAAAGCACAAAAATCTGGGTTGTGATTTTCTGCATGTCAGTATACCAGAAGAACAATAAAACACTTCAGTGGTCCATGACTGCTTTTACTCTCTTTTTTCTCATTTCTGTGTTGTGTCAGTGTCCTGTTCAAGTGTCTGGATCAACGCCCCACACCCAATAAGTGCTTAAAGCTCTCCAGTGTCTAAAAACCTGCTCCTAAGTCTCCAGAGGATCCCTCCCAACTTGCACCTGAAGCAGGACAAGACCATGTGCTGTTCTACTTCCTCGCAACAAAGCTGAAGTGACTCAAAGTTTATAAAATAATGGAAAAGTATTGCAAGAATATGCCATGGAGACAAAACATTTTCTGTTCAAAACTCTCTGTGGTCGTAGCAGGAGGGAAGGCTCCCCCGGAATTTCGTTTTTTGGTTTTTTTTTATCTTTTTCATTTTACTGGGCCCCTTTAAAAAGGTATATCATATTCACTGCTGAGTTTCATATTTTGCAATCTGCACGGATCACGTGATGTGCAGCTTCTACTATGCCACTTGTTGTGAGGGTTCATTGTAGACCCTCTAATGAGCCTGCCATACTACTTCAGCATGCACAGCACTGTCTTCTCAATCATGCCTTTCAAGAGATTAAGATTCAGTGATGCAATACAGCCCATGACACAAAGACTCTTTTCAAACATAAAAGAGCCAATTGTTTTTACAACCTCCAAGCATGCACAATCTTTGCTTCACATGTCCATGCAATAAGTGGCCTAAAAGTTTCATATCCTCCTTGCAATATGGAACTTGACCCTTGAAAATCCCTCATGACAATTCAACTAGTAGAACGGAAATCTTTTCCCAATACCCTAAGGATGCTGGCAAAATATTTGTACTATTTCCATGTATACACACTCCATTACACTGTCCTCCTTGCGTATTACACAAACTAACAACGTTTTTGAAGCTGTGTATCCTCCTGTCTGCTCTGTCCATAAATTATCTCAGCTGCCTCCAGACCCCTCAGATTGAATTCTCTACTCCCAGCTCCCTCTGGCAGGAGCTACATTTCAGAGTGTAGCTAAAACCTCCCCGCTTAGGCCAAGACTCACTGCATGAACAGAAGTGTCAGGACATGGGAGACACGAAGCAGCTGACCTTCGCACACACTGGGAAGTGCTCAAAGCTTTCTGCTCCCGCTGATTTTAGGTTGCACTTTTACAGCACGGGGCTGATAGCTGGTGAAGCATCAGGGCACAGGATTTGGCCTGGGGCAGGAGGAATTTCTGTGCAGTTGCCAGCCCTGCCACAAAAACTTTTATCAATTCAGAAAGGCACTTGAAAAGTGTGTTTGAGCTAACAGATCAGTAAGTGTCTTGACGCTTTGGTCCAGTCGCCTGAGCTCCTTCTGTAGTCAATGGAAAAAGAGGCACCACTGCAGGATGAATTATCCCAAGTGCATTCAGTGTCTCGTTTGGAAGGCAGTGAATCAAGCCAGGGGTGCCTGCCTTAAACCAGTGACAGTAACAGATACCCTAGCATGGACTAGCCAAGTCCCCTCTTTCCCCTACCCACGGTACCTGCATGCAGCGTGGGGACAAAGTCCCCCCTCGTCCCCGGTTTAAGCAAATGCTGCAGTCAGTAATACCCTGCCAACTCTGATGCTCCCAGCTACCAGCCATCCAGGTATGCGACTGTTTACAACCCCTTAGTAGTTTTGCATCAGCTGAAGGAAACAACTATTTGGACAGTACGGCACACAAAAAAGGCACAGGGCCAGAGAATAGTAAGTATTATGTTAAAAGTATTGGGCTGAATCAAAACTAGATACTACTAAACTTGACTGTCCCTTTCAGAGCAATACCTGTGATAAATACCCCTCCAAATTCTTCTTGATGTTAGGCTGGTAATAAGGAACTGCCCAACTGGCTGAAATCCACCAGCCGTCAAATGCCATGTCCTCTCTCTGAAGGTGGCCAGCACCAGGTATTTCACTGTAAGACAAAAGATTCACTCTTCTCCACATGTCAGAGGTCTGCCTGAGTCATTGTCACCCCTAAAACTTCATTTTCAAACACCTCTGGTAAGAAGTGAGTAAGAAGAATTTCTTTTCAACAAAAGTGTCAACTTTATTATGCTTTTTCAAGTGAAAAATAGAAAAAATTGAAAAGTAATCTGAGTGGAGAAAATCTTGTTTCTTTCAGTATAAAAAAACAAGCAAATAAAAAAGCAACATAGCCTTTTCCATATTTTTAACACACTAGTTAGAAACATTTTCACTGAATAAGTGGGTTATCAGCAGTTCTCCTCTCAGCTGTAAGGCGCCCGTAGCAACTGTGTCAGAACTGGCACTGCTCAACATTTTCACTAAGTATTTGGAGCAGATAGCAATCTCATTAAATTCGTAAACAATGAAAAGTTGAGCAAGACGGTTCATCAAAGGACAAGATGAGAATTCAAAGTGATCTTGAGAAGTCAGAGGACAGGTCTGAAGTAAATAAGAAACAGTTCAACCAAGATTGATGCAAGGCTTTCAGGAAAGAATAATCACCTGCATCAAAAGGTGGTGGGGGAGGACCTGGCAGAGACACAGTACTGCAGAAAAAGGTCTGAAGGTTGTACCAGCACACAAGCTGTGCAGAAGTCAAAACGAACTAGTTGCTGAAAAAAAAAAAACACCAAATCCAATTGTCCTATCAAAATGGCTAAGTAAGAATGTAATCTACTGGAAACATAAATTAATTCTTCTATTCCACGTGGCTCTGGTAAGTCTCCAGCTCTCTGCAGCTCAAGAAAGGTTTGGCCCTGCTTCAAGGAGTCATGAGCATGACTAGAAAGGCATGATCTTCAGGGAAAGACTGAAGTACTTTATTATTTAGATTGGAAAAGGGAAGATCAAGGAGAGACAGTAGTTACAAGTCTTCAGCTACATTGAGGGTACCAGCAAACGGGAAGGAAATAAGCTCCTTCCAATGCCCACTGAAGATAAGAAAAAAAGTAAATGAACTTATTTATCAGCAAGGGTGAGTGAGGTTAAATTTCAGAAAAACCTTTTCAATGGCAATGGCAGAGAAATGGTGGGAGGTCTTGCCTGGGGAGAATGCGTTACATCCCACAGGGGAGCTGACTAAGGACAGACTAGACACCTGTCTGCCAAAACAAGATGCTGGCACAGCCAGTTCTGGGCTGCAGCTTGGGGGTCAACTAGATGATCCCTCTGAGCTCTGCTGCCCTGCAGTTCTACATGGAATTGATGTCCCATTCCCAGTGACAGCTCAAGTGAGGTAGACGCTTTAGTGGATGTCCCCACCCCCCCTCAATCCCTGATTTCAGAGCACAGAGTACTCCACCCCAACCACATCACTGACCCTGAAGGCAAGCCCAAGTTTACAGAGTGCTGCAAACCTCCCTGGATCACATCAGGCATACTGCAGGCTGAGCGGGAGTGGGGAGCTGTCTCCACACCTGCTCTGACCTGTGCCAGCCCATCCCACCTAACCCAGCCCAGCAGCTCCGGTTCGCAGAACCAAGCCGCTTCAAGTCAGCATGAGCCTGTGAAGTCGATTGTCAAAGTAGGTGAGAAAAATGCTGGAGCAGAGGCGAGAGATGGGGAGACAGTGCCAGCTGCAACAGAAACCATGAGAAGAAGCAGCTGCTCATCAGGTGGTACCTCAGAAGTTAACTGAGTCACACCTTCAGCCTGCTCTCTCATCTGCAGCCTATGTGCAAGCTGGCCCATTTGGAAGGAGTCTTGCTCCAGTCCCATTCACTTTTTCACTGTCCCATTCTTCTTTCCGCTGCCCCATACCTTCCACTCCACCCGTACTCACACTTTTACTCTTTCCCTCAGTTACTAGCCAAGGGACATGGAAACCTGCCTTCTTGGGTATTTTTTTTTTTCACCGCTCAGTTGTTTTAATATAAACCCACAGCTCCTCTAGTTAGTGAATGCTAGCATTTCAAACTGTAATATAATGTGCCATAAACGACATTCCATGCCATAAAATGTTGCAGAAAGATATACTTTCACTCCTAAAAGCAGTGGCTGGATTCTGCTGAACTGAATTTAGTGGAGATTCAATCAGAACTGAGACGAAAAAAAGGAAAAGGATTCTAAGTTCGTTGCAGAGTTCACTTGCATTTTTTCCTGTCCCCAACAATAAAAGGATTACCTTAAATCAAGAGCATCAGTGTCAATGAGAACCAGAAAACTTACTACGTAGAAGGGCAAGGAGATCAAAGCTTAGCACCTGGAGAATACCACATGCTCTGGATTAATAAAACAATACACTCTGTTACATAAATCTTGAGCAAGGTTATTCATGGACACACATACACAAAAGAAATTACTGTAGGGTTCAGATAACTGATATTTAATACTGGTGCTCTCTCTATCAGAGAATACCCTCTCACATTATAGGGGTGTTGACACAGAGCAGTGAGACATTATTTTGTTTTAAACACTTTTAGTCTAAACTTGACGTTACAGTTTTTGGACCTGGATACTGCACATCTGCAAGCCAGCGGAAATACCAAAATCTTGCATGCTCCTTTGATTGTTACATTTAAGGTATCATATATGCTACCAGCTCAGCTGCTGCAAGGCATTAAAGTCCATTACTCCAAGCTTGTAAAGTACTTTGGAAATACTATAGACAAGGATTAGAGAAGATGAGTATTCCACATGGTTTCAGAAGGGATGATAAACAGAGGGTAAATGCACTGTAGTTAAAGTGATATATTGACTACATGTGGGAAGCAATAGCATGAGATCCCTTCTGATGAATATTTTGTCCAGTAGGTTTGAAACTATATGCTTTTATCAAGCTATTATTTCTAAGAACAGCTCTGTTTACAGCGCCATAGCCTACAAACTATCGACAGGCTGAAAACCAGCAAATTAGAGGAGTCCGAACTTGTAACTCAGCTTAATTTAGGACCTGCATGTTAGTGTGATTTGGGAGACGTTGGAAGAGAGGAGAAGAGGTAGAAAGAACGTAGTTCAAATACAGTTATTAGTTTCACAAAGAAATATTATGATGAACATAAAGCCATAATGTCCTTTGTATATTATCTTTAATCATAAAGCGTGCCAGTTTGCTGTATCGAACCAGGGGGCAAATTCTCCCTCAGATATGAAAATATATGAAAATAGCATCCAAGCATCATATATGTAACACTGTGACCTACAGATGCAACAGAGGATCATCACCTGTGTAGCACAACCACTGCAGGGGAAAAAGCAGCTCTTTAATGTACGAGAACATCACCCTGGAAAAGTCCAGGACAGGAAAGGAAGAGGAATTAGGGTTCCTCTAGCCAGCACGCTGGAGTATCCAGAGTCACCTGAGAAAGCTGCCGTCCTGCAAGCAATATAGCTATGCTAGGAAAGTCTTCTTCCTTCATCATGTCAGGTCCATGTTTCACATAGCATTCAGGCATCTGCCGTTTTTCCCATTTTCTACGGATGTGCCACAGAAAGCCAGCAAATCCCCATGCTACATTCAGGCATAGTGTCCACACATGGAGGAAAGCATGTATTTTATGAGTTTGAGAACCATTTCATGGAGGGTCACAGAGGCTGAGAATATGTTGGTGCAGAAGTTTCACAAGATGGCATAGGCAGATTCTGACCAAACTTGTTCCCAAGCACTGGCAAAAAAAAACAATCAATAAATCAATCATTTATAAGTGAATATAAGCAAACTCTTTTGGTGAGGAAGATAGCTGAGGGTGGTGTTAAGTCACCTTTGCTTCTTCTGTGCTTTTTAGTACTGTTATTTTAGCACCTGCAAACTGAGTCATGGTTTACCATTATTAATTGAACACCAGAGACTTGAGAAGACCATAAGCAGAGGTTAAACTAGATGACCTGCTGAGATCCCTTCCCATCTGGGTTTTCCTGTGATCCTGTGGTCTTAGCATAAGTTATTTCTAATAAGATGAGATGGAGACTTAGTAGGACAGAAGGAAAGGAGCAAATTGTTGTTGGTATATGATTCAGCAACAAAAAGGTTTGAACTGAAATGAGAGGTCAAGAAGACTGTCAGAGGAGGTCAGAGATGGTGAACAGAAAGGAAGATGGCAAGTGACAAGCATGTGAAGGACTCTGGCCACGGCGACTCTCCAGGGCAGGACTCACGGCATGGATATCTTCACAGGAGCAAGTATGAATGCCAAGCCTATGCTGAGATACATGGTGCAGCCAAGGGAATACTCAAGCTGCTGGGTACCATGCGCACATTCCTCCCTCATATGACCCCAACACTGCCTTGTTGCTTAGGCTGGACCTGGACCTGCTTCTGGACCAAAACCAAACTGCATGTCCCTTTGCTGCCAGCTAACACTCCTCACCAGGAAACGTACTGGGTTTTACTATCACTTCTCTAATTTTGAGTGGCAATAGAGCAATGGAGCAAGGCTTTTGATCTGCTTAGTGACATAATTTAGAGCTTGGCATTTGCAACGGGGATCTCCCATGTGCAGGTTCCTTCCCAGACCCTGTCGTAAACTTGCTTTGTTGCCCTGACTGCTCCTGGACTCAGTTTACCTCTACTTAAAATGCATTTTATATGGGACTATGAATTCAGATGGACATAGTGAGACTTAATTAATGGCATTCACACTGACGAACTCTTCAAATGAAAAGTATGAGGCGGCTGTAAATTAAAGGTACAATAACAAATAGCTTCACGATCTTTAGATAGTCCCTCTTCAGTAGAGCTACAGGGAAAATGTAGGAATGATAATAAATACATCATAAACATTAAAGAGCCATAAAATAGCCACATATAGATTCAATAAAACCTAATACAGAAATAATTCAAGCTGGGCTGAAAAGCAAATACCTCCCACTACTGAAAGCTTTTGCAGTACCTCAAGATCCCAGGAAAGGGGGTTGATATCGCAGCTGTGCTGAGTGTTTATTGAGACTGTCACTTTCTTTGAAGGTCATTCTGCCATGATATTTTCAAAAGCCCTTTGAGCAGTCGTGTATCAAACTTAATTTTCTTCTATAACTGAAATAGTCGACTGGAATTCTTTGATATTAAGAAGTCTGTTTTGAGATGAAAAAGGACAGCATATCTCAAAGAAATAGAGATTGCACCATTTACAGACGAAATGACACTGACAAAACACTTTTCCCCCTCTTTAAGTTATGTTTGCTATGGTTACAACTTCAAAATCTCAGAGGTTCACTTAAGCTTTGGGATGAGTATATTTTACGGCGAAAAGATTCCATGCCAGGAAGCTCCAAATATCAGAAGAGTCCCAGTTCAGCATTTTGTTAGTACTGCAAAAATGTGCCTTTTACTAAAAGTGAGCATATTGAGTTCCTAGAGTTATTTTTCTCAGTCGTCACAATAAGGAGGCAGAAGAGATGCAGAGGTCAGAATGGCTTTTCCATAAGCCCTTGGTTGATTTATAATCATGTGCAAGTTTACTCCATGTTTGCCCAGCTTTTCAGTCTCTGCCAAGATGCCCTGTGTGCAGTGCAGGAGAGGTGGGGATGCAAGTCTGTCCCCAGGCTCCCCCTGTACTGGAAGCACTGGGGCTCCCAGCCAACTGCTCTGCAGATACTGGAGGCTGCTCTGGTTTGCCGGGGCTGCCACAGCTCTGAGGCACCTCTGTCCTACTGAGGTGCTGGTGAGTGCAGGCTGACACTGGGAGCATGAAGGCACATGATCAAGGTCCTTTTTCTATGTCTACCACCATCCCAGAGGGTCACTGACTTATGGTGGGGGCAAATGCAGAGTCTTTTCCATTCCTCCTACCAAATGACCTGCATAATGCACAGGCTACTGATACCCTCAGTAGTCTCCTTAACCACGCACAGTTCAGACATAATCACCTCCAACTGTCGTTCACAGGAATCTTAGTGGTTTGAAAGTATTTGTGGCATGGGTGAGATTCTTTTCGTATTTCCACAAAGGAAATCAAAGATATTTCTAAGCGTTGCTATTCAGACAAAATAGACTTCACAGTCGTCAACAGCTGTCTCCTGAATTAGTTTAGACCTACCACCCTGTCAAAGCCCACAATCTTCTGGATCCTGCGTGACAGAGGATGCTACAAATCTTAAAGCTTTGCATTTATTTTGTGTGAAGGCAAATAATGTGGTAGGCATTTTAGAAGCATGTACAAAATCTCAAGCGAACTTCATCAAGTATCAGCTGAGGTGTTTGGGGCGAAACGTACACAAAACCTTAATTTATTATGCCAGAGGAAGAAAGCAACTAAGGTATAGAAGAATGTAATCCTTCTTTAAATATTATTCCTGGGAGTACTTTTATCACCAAATATTCGGCTTCAAATTGAATTATATATTTTCATCACAGATCCACATTCCTGGGGCTCGGTTCTAAAATGAAATTGTTTATACAGACAAAAAAATAGTTGATTTTATAGCATGGCAGGGAAAAAAATTGAGATTTTGCTTCTGACTTTTCTCAACACTATCTCCCCTAAGCCACGCTCCCATAAAGGGACAGGCACATAAAACCCTTCTCTGTGTGGTGCATTAAGGGTAGCCCATGCAATGCCATGTCAATACAACACAAACAAAGAAGTCAGACCTGGCAAGCATGGTGTAGAGCATAGCTTCTGCCAAGGAATCGAAATTAACTAGTCATGGTCTGCTTGGGGCACACACCAGTTTATGCCATCATCTTTAAAAGCACCCTAACTTCCAAAACAACGAGCAGAACATGAGGGAGAGGACTTCCAGATGGGCCACAAACTTACCCCAAAATGTTTGCTATCTACCTCGTTTATCTCTCCTCGCCCTCACCGCCTCATGTGTAAAAGGAGGGTAGTGGAATGAAGGTGTTACAGGGGATAAATGGAAAGAAGCTAGTTGCAAAATGAGGCTCGGATGCTTGCATGGAGCAGTCTGTTAGGGACCAAGGAGTTTGAGGCTCCGCATGCAAGTGGTCAGAAAAGGCACTTCTTCAGCTGTGCCAGAGAGCAACTGTGGCAAACAACCCCTCCTGACTCCGGCCATAATGCTAGTGGACACAAAGAAACTGGAAAAGCTACCCATATTTTCTTGATCATTCAAGAGCAAGCCTTGATTTCAGCTATAAAAGTACAGTTACTTCATAAACAACATGGTCAGAAACACCATTTCTTTCAAAAGCTGAGCAGTGCCTGAGACAGCCCCTCCTGGAGCACCAGAAGCATTTCAGAGGAACAGTTCTTACCTGAGCTAGGGTGCCCAGTGTTTAGGCAATTCTCAGACATGGTTCCTATGAAAATGCTGTTTATTTTGCCATTTCCAGCAAGTCCAGGTGTTCACTGTGGTCATATGCTGCAGCTAGGGGTTTGTTCCAGCCCACAGTTCTGCTGGCTTCCATTAGGCGACGCTCAATTTGAGCCAAGTCTTCTGCATGTTTTAACAACGCGCATGTTTAACAGAGGGGGTTTATGGCAGGCTGTGAACGTTGTGAACTTGAGTACATATTAGAAACAAAAATAGAACTGAACCAAAACTCCAGATTTGATCCAAACCTCACAGCAGGAGCCTTTCCATGTAACAGTCTGGGGAAAAAAAAAAAAAAAAACTTAGTTATACACGCTTCTGAACTTTCAAAATGCTCATTAAAAAACCTGAATCTAAACTTTGCAGCTTGCATCCATGTCTAATAAGACAAAGCCTGGACTTGAAATAAAGCACATTAAAGAGCACAGTACTGCACCATTACTCACACTGGCTTCCTCAGGTGGTTTGTAGGACTGCAATTCAGGAAATTCACTGTAATTTGTTCAGTGATTTTTGTCCACCCAGCAAAATGCAGCTTATGAGCCATTTCTGTAGAAAACATTTTAGCTTCTTTTTTGGATATGTTGATTGGCTGAAGAGGGGAAAAAAGAGCTTTTCTCCCACTACATCCTTTTAAGTTCACAGTTGTAAGCAGTGTCAGAAGAAGTATGGAACACAGAGTGTTCATTGGTATGCAGAGTATTCAAAAAAATGAACATGTTTACAATACACAGGATAAGGAGATTATTTCATAACTCAGTTATAAACTTGTTATTGCCAAGGTATTCTAATATCATGTTAAGCCATATATAAATGAGTTTTGAATGCTGACAGGGGTTCTGCAAAACTGTAAGCCAATTAACAAATCTAATGAAGATTTTACATCTCCTGCGATTTTTTTCACACTGAAAGTTAGTAAACTTAGAGTTTAACAAATCTGAAACAAAATTCCAAATAACATTATGGCCATGTTAAACTGTACAAGTATATGTGTGTGTGCAAAATAATACTTAGGAAACCTCATTAGTCATCATTTCTGATGTAGTGAGTTAAATGTACAAGAGCTTTTGTTTACTTTGCCAGAAGAAAGCAAGCAACTGAAGTATTGAAGAATGTAATCCTTCTTTAAATATTATTCCTGGGAGTACTTTTATCACCACATATTCAGCCTCAAATTGAATTATATATTTTCATCATAGGTCCACATTCCTGGGGCTTGGTTCTAAAATGAAGTTGTTTATACAGACGAAAAATAGTTGATTTTATAACATGGCAGAGAAAGATTCAGGATTGTGTTTCTGACTTTTCTCCCCATAACTGCCCTGAGTCAACCTTTTACAGCCTGTATATAAAGTGTTATGCAGTGCGGTGCAAATGTAGAGCAGCACGTGCATTGCATATCACATACAAGCACAGAACTCATTTCCTTTTTACGAATAAATTATGTCTTGTATAGTATGGATCTTATGACTAAAATGAGTCTCAGTCTGAAATCTGGGGGGAACCTCATCTGAGTTTCAGGGGAAAATGTTGAATGGTAAGTCCTGGACATGCTTACAAATCAGCGCTGTGGTGTCAAAAAAAATCTGCATCTTCAAAACAGAAACTTTTTGTTATCCCTGTGTGCTCCTCTGCAGCTGCTCTGCTAGGAGGACCACCCTACCCTGCACAGATCACAGCTTTGAAAGTCAATATGAAGTCGAAGTCTGTATGCATCAGACAAGTATCACTCCACAGGGTTCAAAAAGTGAACATAATATTACCACTGAGAGATAATTTTGTTTTAATTCCTGCTGTCACAGGTGAGCCCTTTGCATACGTCACCCTGTTTCCTCACAGATTACTGTTTGGGTTCTCTCTCCCAAAAAGGACCTGCCCCCTGCCCCATTTGCTTCACTGCAGGCAGGCAGGGCTCAGTCTGAAACCACTCACTGTGTACCACAGTAGGAGTGTCACTGAGCGAAAGAGGGTCATTATCTCTTTGCATAGATCTCAGCATTTTTATGGTCTCATCCCAACAGAATCCTGTGACCAAAAGGACACTTGAACTGGCACAAATTCAATGTATGCATCAGATAGCAAGCAGGTAGCTCAGCGCCATCAACAGTCAAGAAAAGTCCCAGTTACTGGTTCTTCATCTCCATTTCTGTCTATCTGCATGGAGGGAGGGCAGTGCCTTACCAAATGGCCAGCTGGAGAAAGCTTCACAAAGGCTCCGGCATTAGAAACCCAGAATGAAGTGGCTGGGAACATCTGGTTGGCTTAGGAGAATGCGTGCGCAGTTAGAAAGTCACAGACAGCACAGATGGAGATGGATTAGTTGAAGGATCTTCAGAATGAATCTTTGCTTTGAGAAGATAACTTTGTTGTCTTGGGGTTAGCATTCAGTGTTTGCAGTGTGAGTTTGCTGGGGGAGNCTACATGCTTGCACAGAGACAGCCAAGAGAGAGAGGGTAAGCAAGGTAAGGTTGAGCAAGGGAAGCAGTACAGCAGGTATGCATACCTGTTGAGAGGACGATTCGTGTTGAAGTCCCTCCACCCGTGCTCTATGCAGTTCTGGTTTGGACTAGATTTGTTGTGATTCCCTTGACCAAGTGTCCCAAGTACTTGTATGGTTTGCAGCTGCCCAGAGGACCAGACATTTCGTCTGACCCTGCTTCCCCCACAAGGGGTTGGAGACACCTTTTTGACTTCATGGAGCTGAACTTTGGGATTGATTTCTGGTTTGTTCTCATAGGAACTGCTCTGCAAATCTCACCTAAGTGACGTAAGTGGGGGAAATTAGAGGATTTGCTGCTAAACCACATTAAATTGCTGACATAGCAACTATAGAGCAAGAATACAAGATGCCCTGTATCACCATCAAAATAGCACGTGTAACTTGCAAGCAGATAGCTCTTTGTCTTTCGGAATGGTTCGCATGTCTTTACTTAGTGTTTTGATATCATCTCCCATGGTGGAAAGAGGAGAAAGGGTAAAACCACATTCAAAACTCCTCTCTTCTCATACTCTTGTGTTACTGATGGTCTGGTCTTCTGCTACTGCCTGTCCCTACTGAACACGGCAAATTGAATAAAAGTCACAGGCAACCTTCATTAAAAAAGGGACAAACACTGAAAAAAGATCGACAAATTATACTGAAAAGCAAGTGAAAGCGTGTGAAAACTCAAAGGAAAGAATGAAAGAATTGAAAACACGACTTCAATGGCACACTATCTGCTAAAATACATGCTCTTAATCACTTCAGACATTACAGGAAAAATTCCACCCACAGGGGTCCAGAATCTGTTCGTGAACTAAAACTCAGTGATTCTCTTGGGAGAACAGGTACCAGTTTTACTAATTAAGTGTTTCCTCCTACTATTGGAGGGACAAGGGCAGTGGAAAAGAGAGAGAAGAGCTTGTGTGCACACAATATTTCCTAAGAAGTCGGTTCTCTTCCCCAGGGAGAGGCCAGAACATCGCAAGCTGTCATTTTGCCTTCTCCAAGAGCTCCCACCGCCTCCACAACTCCAGTACCTTGTCCTGTTAATTTTGCCTGGCCAGCCAAAAAAAATGAAGGGGAAGCAGTTGCTGTTTTGGTTGTAGAATACATCTTTTTTGTATCTAAAATGGAAGACATGAAATGGAACAAATTGTTCTTAAGACATTTTGTATTTTCTTGTGCTTTTTCCATTATCAGTTTTATAGCTGAGATTTCTGTGAGGATTCACAGTGAGTCATTTTATGAGGCAGCTCTGTACCATCTGCACTAAAGAGTTTCCTATCACTCTAGACATTACGTATCTCCTTATGGCAGCCTGGACACTGTAGGGAAATTGCCAAGCCAGGTCACATGCCAGTGGGCCATCATTCATCCAAAAAAGGCGGGCAAAATCTGCTTACAATTAGGTTCAACCCTTGGTTCTGGATAACATGTCCCTGTGGCTACAAATTCTTTCCTGCCAGCCCCCCACAGGGCTCAGAAGGAGTCCTGGGATGGTCTGTGCCCGACCAGAGAAAAGAGGTCCTGGCCTCTCTCCTTCCTTCTCACCCTTTTTCAATCTTTCTCTCTTTTTTGTAAGGAACAATATGTTTTCATATCGTGTCATGCTGGTAGTAAGCACAGCTGCTGCTCTAACGGTTTACAAAAGAAATACAGTTAAATGCCAAAATGAGGGGGTTTTTTAAGAAAAAAACTAAAACTTCAGGGAGAAAAAAGCAACTAATAAAATACAATAATCTAAGCCTCTAATTTGCAAAAGGAAAAAATTTACTGAGGGTATCATATAAGCAGAAATGAGCCAGAATGCATATAATGTAAATGGGGCTGTGTTACACCCAGAGCTCTGTTTAACAGTAGAAAAAAAGCATTCAAATACATTCAAGTGCAACCTTCCTCCTGCACATAATCTGGTTAAAATGAAGATGTTGTGTGCTAGATTCCAATCTAGCAACAGATCATCTGAGGTTCAGGAGGTATTTCTCCAGCAGAAGCAAAAACCTTGGTCTTGAAAGATAATCTGAAACTGTTTGGTTATCAGAGTATACATGTCAATTCAGAAAATACAGCAAACTATTGGGAAATCCCTCCCCCTTTTCTTTACTTGCCAAGACTTGAATTCAGTCTTTGCCACTTGCTGTTGGTAATTTCAGCCACGTGTACTCAAGTGTAAGGAGTTCTCATGGTGTCTTCTGCTGGAGCAGGAGCATGGGATGATGAGTGGCTGCACTTGAGTCTACTCAGAAAATGCTTTCAGATGACTTTCAATGTGAAACTCCTCTTAAATAGGCAATTATAATTTTAGCCCAGCGTCCATTCTTTATTTGGGCATGGCTCAGTGCAACTAAAATCAATACAGCTGATGCGAATGCAAGTCACAGCAGCATTCGTCCCTTACTAGAGACTCACATCACCAAATCTGTAAGTTTTGAGTTCAGTGAGTGCATTCTGCAAAGCTCAGGGCTATTGCAGGTAAGTCCTCACCAAGGGCACACTCTTCACCTCTGTCAGACAGGCCAAAATAGATGGTTTGTCATTGCAAACCATTATTTTCATGATCATTGCAAAAGCTGTTGTCGTGATAGAGTAACTGAAAGTAATCCGACTGCAGAGGGGAAAATACCTTCTTTCCTATAGATGACTTCCTTCTCACCTGGCCTTAACATAGTTATGAGATGGGAGCAGAGCAAAGCGTCATCACCTACAAATTGGCAACTGAAAGGCCTTTTCTATTATGATCCTCTTCTTGGAAAACAGTCTTGGAAACCCATGTCCGCACTATTGGTGACAGCATCAAAAGTGACAGCACTATTTTAGTATAGAGAAATGCAAATGAGACTTTATATTCAGAGGCACTTGCATTCACTGAAGGTTCTGCTTCATAACTTTTGTGAAGTGCCCAGAACTTAAGGCAAAAAGAACGATTGCCTGTAAAGTTCACATTTGTTTGCGTAACACAGTACATTTTTGTCAGTGTAGAAGAGTCAATGTCATGGGAGTGAGGCAATGGGTTTATGAACGCGCTCATTATTGTGATCTTGAGGACAAAGTGGAGCTGTCTGTGATTCAAGGCGTTTTGGTGTCAGTGAAAAGTTTCTGTTCCAGCTGCTTTGTTCTTTCAGGGAACAAAATATTGAACCAACTCAGTAGTCTGGAAGGACACGTGCATATGGCTGGAGAGATTCATTGCCATTTCTGAGCATGGTCTTCTCCGATCCAGCTGGAAAAAAGAAACTGCTTCTTTGTTACCTGCAAGTTGCTACATAAATTAGTCAGCAGGGGAACACAGCAAGGCTCAACACTTTAGCTCAGATTTGCTTCCAAGCATGTGCTGTTGGGTTACAGCCTTGTGTAAAAAGGCTCGTACAGCACCGACTCCTGGATCATCTGAACTCAGCTATGCCAGCATATATCCAAAACGATCTGCTGAGACTGCTGTGTTCAGCATCTTGCCCCGAAAAGCACTTGCTGTGGCCAGCACTGATCGTAACTCACACGCTAGCTGGCCAGTCAAATGTGTAATGGCTTGCGTGAAGAATGCTCCTGGCCTCTACCCTCAGGGTCAGTTTTACCTGGGGGATCACAGGCTAATTAACAAAACCTGAAGGACCACAGGACTACTGTGACCTGAACTAGAGTTGTCCCTACTGCTTGGCTCATTAGCTCCCTCATCAAATCTGGCAGGCAGAATAAACATCCTGAAGCCAAGTTATAGATTGGTGCCAGCACCAGCCAGCTGATTTGGCAGAGCAAAATTAAGAATAGCTGCACCAGAAGACTTCTTATCCCAGACTTCTCAGGCACAGGACATATCTGCGAGGAGGTGGGTGAACAGGAAGACTAGAAGTTAATGGTGGGAATTCTCAAATGGAGGACAAAAGATTGAAGGGATTGTAAAAGAGGAGAGCAGAGTAACTTTACAAGAAAGGCACAGGTATAGAGAAAACTGCAAAAGGCATGGGAAAAAATAGAGATGCAAGAGGAAAAACAGGAAAAGGAAGAAAGGAAATAAATATAGTGAAAAAACATCCAAGAACAGAAAGGTACATTAAAGGTAAAGGAGGTGCGGAAGAAGAGCTTCTATTTAATTGTAGTTGTATCTGGCATACAGGAAATGGCACTTCAGATTTGATGCTATCATTATTTCTTTTCCTAGTATTGATTGTTGACCTGAGGAAATCCCTAGTAACAGGTCATAACTCCTCTGTACTTCATGCTTGTCTCAGTGAGCTTCCAGAAAAGCTGTCTTTGAACAAGAGGAGCTGCTGATTTACGGTCTAGCTTATTTTTGCTGAAGAAAGCAGGGAGAAGAAAAATGTTTCAACAGCTGCTATAGGTGAAGCCGGTCTTCTCCAACGAGCTAGGCTGCTTCAAGGCAAGGCTAAAAGCCTGTAAGAACTAGAATAAGCAGAGCATGGGATGGGGAGAAAGCAAGTCAAAAGACTTCCCATTGCTCTCTGCTTACTGCGCTCATGAAATAGCACGTACTGCAGGCTGCACGGATGGGGGAGGGCATAGCAGCTACAGCAGCAGGAGTCATGCACGACCAGAACTTCACTCAGCGAAAATCTGGTTGCAGCTAGGGCACATGTCATTGCTTCGCTAAGTTTGGGCTTTACCAACCAGGTCTTTTACAGAAGCAGCTACAGGAAACGGGACAGGTTTTCATCTGCTACTGTCAGTTTCTGTCAAACTTAGATCTTTGCTTACATGTACTTTTGCACTTCATCTTTCAAGTGGTATTTCAGAACTGCTAACTTCTTTTCTTTTGAGCAAAAAGACAAAAGAAAAAAAAAAGCAGAAAGTGTAAAAGCTTAGGAAAAATGACTACTGAAACCATTAATCCACTAAATATCTCTAGTTGAGCCCAGTCCTTTCTTTATCCCAAATTGGCTCATTTGTCCATAAGGTTAGTTGTATAGGGAGAGGAGGGTGAGAGGAAAAACTGTTCTATTGTGTGTACCTCAAATTAGCAGAATAAGGCAATTTCTCTGCAGGAAACAGACATGAACAAAGACTACACTTTGCAGGTGCCATGCTGTAATACCTCCCAAAATCAGGCCTTTCTCTTTCATTGTGCTAAGTCCTTGTCTAGTCTTTCTGTGGCCATCTTCTTCCCCTTCCTCCCACACTGCATGTGCTGAAAGACACTAATTAGTCCAAGATGCTGTATAAACACAAGTATAAGAACATATTTACAAACAGGTCCTGTCTAAACATAATGGATGCTCCAACTCTTGACTATAGAAGAATTTAAGAGGATGTTGCCTGACATCTCTTCTGCAGTCAATGCATTGGTTTTGAATGCATTGGACCTTTGAGGGTAGAAAATAGGAGATCCCAGGGAGACGCCTAACGAGGGACCTATGGCTTCTGGTTTAATAATTGCTCAACAACTGAACTACAATTACCACAGATCAGGGAGATAATAATAAACAGATCTACCATCAAATTAAGTGAGGCACTTCCCATATGTCTGCATTTCTTTTATATGCATGTGCAAGTGGCGGGAGAGGAGCAGGGAGCATTCACATCAAGTGATAAATACCAGCCCCAGGGGTTCTTGGAAAACAAATGGGATAATTTTGGAGAACCTAACTATCATTATTATGATTATTTATTATTAAAAGCCATGCAGTAAGAAAAAGCAGCATCAGGTGATTATTGCTATGTACATAGAGAACTTTCAGCGTTTAATGTAAAATATTCCCTCATGTCAAACCAATAATCACCCTTTCAAAATGATGCCGTAGAGAGTCATATATATGGAGTGTTGAGTATAAATCTTTTGATTCCCTGTTGTAATGTGCAAAGTGTCGCCTCTCACATGAAGGCTGCTGCTGCAGGGTTTTGTGGCAGCTGAAAAGCACATGTTGTGCTTCCTCCGCCTTCTCTTTCCCCTCTCCTTACAGTTTTTCAAAGTCTCTCTTGATAAATGTCTTCAAAAAAATATTTTATGAGGTGCTTACCTATAAAAATATATCTTTCAAGGCCATGTACACAATGAGGCCTTAAACACTAACCACACACAAGAAACACTGTTCATTTGGTCCAGCATGTAGATGGGAGGAAATCGAACCCCATCAGCGCTCGGTCACAGCGAAGGTGGAACCTATTAGCAGTTTGTTGTGACTTGACGTTATTCACCTGCTGCAGGAGAGAAGAGAAGCCCCTCACGGAAGATGTCCTTTTGTTTAAATGGCTGATCATGCTTCAAGATGTAGAGCCTGAAAGCACCAGCACATATGATCAAAGACATGGGACAGCTTCCTTATAAGGAAAAACTAAATAAGCTCAGACTTCTTGGTGGAAAGGAGGGAATGCTGAAGGGAGGAGATGGCCCAGGTCTGATAATAAATATCATGAATGGTTTGAAGAAATGATTGGGGAGCAATTATTCACTTTTTTTTTGCATAGTGCAGGAACAAGCTACCAGGTTTAAAGCAAACAAAGTCAAGTATTTTTTCAGCCATCACATAATTACACTGTAGAACTCAGTGTCACCAGACATAGTAAAGATCAGGAATGGAAGTGCATTCAAAAAGTAGAAGAAGGTTGCATTAGCAACGTGCCTGTGCATTCACGCTTCAGTGAACCGGTAGCAGGCCCTTTTCATTTGGGAAAATGCTGTCAGGTCATCATGGTCACAAAGAATAAATCTCAGAGCTCATAGCTGACACCTTCGCCTGTGCAGTGCTTCTTAATAGCTTGCAGAGGCATCAGTTCAAGTCAGACCCACAGTGAAAAATTTTACTTTCAAATCCCTGGGAAGTGTTTCTCCTGTATTTAACATTTCCAAAATATCATGGCCATTATAGTCCCATTTCAGGAGCAGCTTACTACAGCTTCCTGTTTTTATACAATATTTTCCATTATTTTCAGTGTGTTTGCCAAATCACACTGAAAGGTAAACGGGCAGTGATTGCCTGAGAGAAACAGTGTATTTACTGTTACAGCTCTTGAATTGAGAAGAGAATTTCAAGATGTGTTATTTTTGAGGGAAATCAGATGTCAAGGTAACCTGACAACATGTACCCTTTTTTCTTCCTTTTCAATGTATTATGAGTATTGTCTTAAGTCGCCAAATTTTGTTTTCTACACTAAAAATATCACAACTTTTCCCTCACATTATACCGAATCCATGTGTAAAACGGTAAAATTGCAAAATGGTAAAATGTGGCACAGTTACAGCTTGACTCAATGTAGCCACTCAATTCGTCATTTTAGGTGAAATTATTTCGGCTACATAAAACAAGCAAGCAACAGTGGATGAGGAAGAAGATGTTATATCTGTTCCTCTTTCACTGTACAGACAGCAAGAAAATATTATCAGCATAGCTTATTCCTAAATATAGCTGAATCAATACAGCCACTGTCCTTTGCACCGAGATCTGTAAGGCTGCAAACTGCTGAGGCAATGTTACATAGCTTCTTTCAGTTTTTCTTTACTTTAAAACAAATAAAATGGCTATACCAGAGAAAATGACACACAGAGGACAGATGAGAACAGGGCTGCCAAGGTGCTATTCCCTCTTCCACTATCCCCAGGAAGGTCTTTACACTCTTAGATTAAAACGATATCCAATTCCAGGCCAGGAGCCACCAGTGAGTTCTAGGATTTGACATGCCGCAGGTGCTTGAGTTTGAGTTTGCTATTTTTAAGAAGTCTGCAGTGAGTTTGGTTTTTGCAGATTGTAAGAGGAAGAATAGTGATAAAAAGATGTTAGACTAACTGAAATCCTTGCAGTTCTTACTTTAAGCAAGTTCATCTACTCCAATCCAAACTTGCTTTAGTTCTAAAAGCTGTAGGACATTGGCTGTTATAACCAGAAGCCACTTTTCTATTGCATTTGTGACTTATTTAGAGGCTTTCTTGGGGATTCAAGCTTTTTGTATTAGCTAGAACACAGGAACAAACCACTGCACACTTTCCATAAAGATTTCCTGGTACCTACCTGTCTTTCTCGAGAGGAACTGATTTGTGCCTTTGCCTTGTGTAAGCCAGATTAGCTGGAGCAACAGCTGACAGAAGCACATTGCCTTCACCTGCACAGTAGTAGCACTTCATGTGTCTCATCACAGGGACACTGGGTCAGTGCAGTAAATGGCTGCTCCTTGCCCACCTTCTCTGACCATACCGACCTTCACAGAACTATGTCAGACTTGCTCTGCAGTCTTCTCTTCTCCTGTCATACGAACAAAGTCTAGCAGGGAGCAGACAAGGACTTAGGCAGCAGAGTTAAGACTCGGTCTTGCTCTTCTCTATCCCTTTTTATGTACTTCTGTCCAAGGTGTAGTGGCAATCTTACAAGCCAGAAGTTTCCCTAGTGCATCCCATACTGTGCCCAGAAAAACAGGACATATTCTTTCAGTTGTCACATGAGCTAACATCCCACATGCCTTCCACTACCAAAATTAGGCCTTGCAGTTTACCTTCAGGGTGATCCTGTGCTATGTTAGAGGATATAACTGGATGATCTCAAGACTCTTCCCAGTTCTAGCTGTCTCCCAAGACTGCAAGATGAATGGAAGATATCTTTTTTTTTTCTCTGCTTGTACAGATATATCTTGTATAGCTTAATATTAGATTAAATAATAAGTGTTATATACGTTATTTTTTTCTGTTGATAGTAGAAAATCTAGGATGGTCCAAACAAAATCAGAGCAGACTGCATCTTGCTTCTGGCAATCCTCAAACTTCAAAAAAAAAGTGAAAAAACAACAGAAATTATATCATGGATCTATTCATTCATATAATAGTGTTGGTGGCAGAATGTTATCTTCCTGCCGTTCTGTATCTGCCCAGACACCTAGCTTTCAGTTATTTCTATTACTGTGTAAGGCTGCAGAGCTACATTTGTAATATAACAAGTGCCTTTTTTAAATTTTCCAAGCTTGTGTGCATCTGCAAGTAAACATAAGATAGCTCCTTTACTTTTCATCTTTGCACACTAATCGATTATACAAATGTTTAAACACAGCATGGCAACCCTTGCTGATAAATTCATGGAAGACATATCACCTGTAGACAATGACTAATGTCTGCTTCATGCATTTCTGCCCTATAATCTACCATACATTTAGGGGGGGGAGAAGATATCATATGGATTAAGTTAGTAACACTCATCCTCACATTTTCAGGGAGTGCTTCCCCTTAAATCATACCTCTTTGGACTCTGACAGGCTTTCACACCTAGTCTTATTTCATGCTGGAACTTTCCAGGGACACATTAGTCGTGCTTCACAAATCACCATGTTTGTTAGTGAATGAAACACCCTAAGCAAGCATTACTTAAATCCTTGAAGGAATTGGGAGCATTTTACACTTCCGTTGGTGGTGAACAAAAGGGCCTATCTCCTTGAGGCTTCTACCATATGTTTTGTTCTTAAAGCAAGTATCTTAATAAGGCAGTCACAGAAGATTTTGATTAGTGTAAGGTTCCCATGATATCTTTATCTCATAGTACCTTCCCTCTACATTTTTCTGCAGGCACTTTTTTTTTTATCTAAGGGGTACTAATTAGGGATCCTAATAGGGATTTTTAACCAATTACTTCTTCTTTTGGTTCACCAAAAATGTATTTCCTCTCTCCAGTTTAATATGTTCATACCTAGCATAGAAAAAATATATAAGCAGCAAGTGTCTCTCCTGCACAGAGTGTAACTCACCTGATATCAAAGATCAGGCACATATGACTATCTAAACAGTGTAAACTAAGATACCCCTCTGAAAAAATGGCTTGTATGACTCAAAGTATGAAGTTTTTAATCTGGAAATGAACTTTGAAATGAATGCTGAAAACAGCAGAAAATCAAGAGCAGAAGTCTCAGAGACAATAGAGTCTTCTGCAGAAGGATGTGACAACTTACTTCGCCTCCAATAGGTCACTACCATCCAGGTGGCCATACTATTTTCAAAACATTTTTGAGATTTTGGGTTGTAGTGTTGTTGGCCTTCAAAGAGCTGAGTTCAGGGAAAGCATCACCCAACTCAACTGCTGGCTTTATAATGTAGGTGAAATAAACCCAGGCAACACCAACCAGCAGATAACAAAAGTAATGTTCTCAGGTAGTAACCCAGCACAGCATGAGACAAAAGCCAGGCTGAAGCAAGTCCGATCAGCTCCAGGAACTGAAAAATACCACTGAAATTGGTAATGTTACAAGAAAATTTGGCCAGGAGCCCATTTATTCCAGCTCATTGGTTTTGACTCTCTTTCGCAGAAGACCTGGCTCCTGAAATCTGTAGGGGCAGTGCAGGTCAATGGTGTTCTGATAAGGATGAGCATGGATTTTTTTACCTGAATCATTTGTTGGAAACAGGGCTAGAGCATCCCACCATGAGGTGACGCGCGCTGATGTATGAGAATGTCATATGGCCACATCATGACAGGAGAACCCAGGCTGATTTGGGTTTTGCTAGTTTTTTCCACAGCTTCCAAGATGTCTGTGCAGAAAGTGTCTTTTTTTCCTAGGAGTGCAGCCTGTATTCCTTAGTGTGACAAGGTATGTCAGCTGGTTGTTGTTGATACAAACTTCCTACACGAGGGCACAAGGTCTTTTAAGCTCCCTCTGTTCTCGGAGGAGAAAGATAAATACCTCAAGAGGGCAGTAAATCTCATCTGAAGACAGGCAATCTCTGGAGCTGCTTATCTACTAACCATGAAGGCAGAGTGGACTACCGACTTCCAACAGATAGCTATGCTTCAGGCAGCTAAACGTGAAATTAATTTGTCCTGTGTCCCATTGTGCACCCATGTAACACAGAAGGGCAAAAGGGCTGTTTCCATGTAAGTGTTCACACCCTGGCTTCCGCACCCGGCAAGGACAACATGAAGGCAGGCAATGATTTGGCCTTCCAGATCTCACTGAAACACCAGTTCTCACCATTTTCTTGTGGAATTACCCTATCCCTGAAGACAAGTACAGAACAGAACTATAAGGAAACCATGCAAAAACAGAGAGCTGAATCTCTGGCCCACACAGCTAAATAAGTTTCCTGATCTTAACAAAAGGACAGGGTAGATGAATTTCAGCAATTAAAATTCTCTCCTTTGGCATGACAGAAGGAACAAGTGCATTCCGCGCACTGGGTGAATAATAATGCCCTTCAAACCTATGGGCATCTTTAATTTTTGTCTTCTCCATTTTAATATAACAGCTCACATACCTAAAACGAAGCCTGTGAGCTAGGAGGTGTATCATCACTATGATCTCCATGGTGCAAAACTGGGAAAATGGGACAAACACACAGGTAACGAACTCAGTAAAACAAATGACAAAGAAGAGAGAACAAATCTGTGCCACTTCATCGAGAAGCCTGGATGTTGCAGAAATATGTTTTGGGCTGTTTGGTGTGTAAACTGCATGGTCATTGGGAACTAACATACAGCATGACTTTCTGTCTACCCTTAAACACATTCTTTGTCACCTTAACAAAAGACACAGCTGTAAACAGTTTATGGTGCAACTGCTTGATCAACAGCCATCGGAATAAAAGTAAGATGAGCCTGCCTCTGTTGCCTCAACAGCCCTCACCTCTGCTACAAAAATGCTTTTTAACTGTCTGCAGACGGGCTTCTTCACAAGTGTTTCTAATTCAGCTAAACATCTTGATAGGAAATGTCATAAATTACATGTATGGGACTGTCAGTAGAATTTTCAACAGACATAACATGATTTCATGTTGAAATTAAATGAGAACCTTGGACAAATTTCTGAGCCTATAAATGTTCAACTTCACCTACAATCCCACTCACAAAGACGTTCGGGAAATCTTTGATGATCCCAGCTAACATGTGATTGGTGAGAGAGGGAGACTCATAGGCTGTAATTTCCCTGCACCTTGGACTGTAATCTTCCTGCATTTTCCACAAGTGATTCCACTTACATATTTCAGAAGTGATAAAATGTATCACAAATGAGCTATTGTGTCCATTTCCTGAATACTCATCTCAGGCTGGGAAAAAAATTTCTATTTGCACTTTGATATTTATTTCCAGGTGTATTTATTTCTCTGGTAGGCATTTGAGATCTGGGTGCTGAAAAGACGCATGCATGTACTTAACATTATATATGTGAGTACCACCATTGATCTCAGCAGGTCTACCCTTTGTCTGAAGTCAGGGAGACTACTCATGTCTGAACTTGGGCAAGTAAATTAAACCCTTTCAGGATCAGGGTTAAAGCAAACATATTTTTTTCCCCTCAACAGCAGTCAATGAAAAAAGAAAAAATATTTCCTTTTCAGTACTAGTATTTTCTTTTCTTGACATGTTCATTATCAATAAGGCTATCTCAGTTCGGAGACTAATTCTGCTCTATTTTTCCTGCAGTTCTAAAATTCCCTATTGGAATTTTTGTAAAACTGAGATCTTGTTTTCACTGCAGACTCTGCTAACTTTGAAGTATTGTGTGCTACCATGTAGCCACATTTTAGGGGTGTTGATTGGTTTCCTGAGCAGTTAAGTATATCTACTGCATGTGGTTCTTTTCTATTTTATGGGATTCATATGCCACACTACTCACTTTTATGCCTCTGGTTCTTCATTAAGGAGTGTGATTAACATCTATCATTGTCAAATTTGCATTGAAATAGAAACCATTGCTTTGAAGCATCACGGAGTTGAACTCCATGTTCTGGAACTGATGTGATTCTACACACACCACTCATCCTAACATGGTTTCAGGTTAAGGCCAGTTGCTGCATATCTATAACTCACAGTTTTATCCACCCTTTTGACCTCTCTGGAGTGCTCCTTTAAACCTCCACTCTTGTGCTTTATCTTGCTGGTCAGCTAAGCATTCCCAATAAGTACTGCTGGACTTTAGCAAATGCTGCTTTTTCTTCCCAGACCATACAAACAGCAATAAATATAACAACAACTAGGCAACTTACTTCAGTCAGTGTTGCTTGTGTTAAAAAGGAGGAACAGGACTGAAGAAAAAGCAGGTTATAAAACAACAAGAATCTGTACTTGTGTCCATCTTAAACTAAGATAGGATACCCAAGGAAAAGCCTGTTTTTTTCAGACTGAAAAGAAATGTGAGAAGCAATTCCACGATAGTCCTATGGATGCAATGGGATGTTTTTGCTATCTGTTGTCCTTTCCACATGTTGCTTCTCATAAAGGCACATTTGGTGATAGTCAGAGAAGCAGGATTTCCTCAAGTAATTGTTCATATATGGCCACTTACACTTTAGAAGTGTTTGACCCTGAGGTGTCCTACCTCCACTCCATATTCCTGGGTAAGGTTTTCTGTTCATTCTACCAGCAACCAGCAATTAAGTACACATGTTCAATCAGCAATCATTCCAATAATCCAAACACAAGTCAATACTAACAAAGTAAGCAATGTAGTCCAAATACCTGCTTATATATATACATTTTTATATATCATTCTGTGGATTCTAATACTAATGCTAACTTCCTATACTTTCTTTCCAGCCAAAATAGTTTCCTTTTCCTGTGTTCACAGAGAAAATATTATCAATTGCATAATAAACTTGTAATGGCATTCTTTAGGAGTGAATGAAATTGGATGCCCTAAAACCACAGATAGATTGCATTAGATCCATTGTTGTGAATTCGCTGAATCAGATACTATCCGTAGAAATAACTCCATTTCACAAGAAAAGAGTCTGGCTAGCATTTTATTGTCAGTCTGTAAATATTCAGCCTG
>VZSZ01008504.1:115236-129657 GCA_013398815.1 Ibidorhyncha struthersii
TCAAAAGTGTGTCTTTTTGTCCTGGCAAATAACATTTGGAAAGATCCCAAATTATTTCCTGTAGTGGGTTCATTGTAAAAAAAAAAAGAAAAATCTTGAGAACTGTTGTCTAACCCACTTCTATTTCCATTTTAGTCTTTCCAAATAGTTACTCAAAAAAGCAGCATTAAGCAGAAAGCAAGTACAGCAAAGACGAGGAAACAGTTTTTAGCCTGTTTCCTGTGGAGATGTACCTGTATGTGCATCTGTTCATCTGCCTGTTCATACCTCTGGGTCCTGATGCTCATGTCATTGCTTGTCAGTTTTACCCAATGTGCAGAGGACATAGTGCAAAATAATTTAATGTATTTTCTGGATAGAAACAGTCAAGTAAAGAAGAGAAAGCAATGAGGCAGAGGCTACAGGCTGCACTCAGCCCTGATTTGTCCTCAGGGAGTCCACATGGGCGAAAGATATCACAAACGTCCTGAAGAAAGGAAAAGCCTTCATCAGTGTTTACACTTCAGAAAGCATCAGACAACCCAGCTTTGAGGCATAAATTCACAGGAACTTGGTCCTATTTTTCCTGTTGCTCCTGGGACTAGTTATTGATCCATCCATTAATTATCATCAGCAGTGCTGATCACTAGTATCAAGTTCACTACAACAAGTATAGAGGCATATGCAAAGTGACCCACCAGTTAATGGTTGGGAATAGACTTATACACAGTCAGTATTTAAATGTTGCTATGATGTTAGTGGTAAGAATAGTCATAACAGTAGTTCAAAATTGCATATTTGTTTGTTTTCCACCACAGATTACAAAAAGGATTCAGAAAATGCATAAACATTTTTCCTTCTCTTTTAAAGATAAGGCAAATGTGGCATAGGGTGCCAGGAACACGTAGAGCTGAAAAGAGATCCCAGATCCCTCTGGCTCCAGCACTAACTTCTAACTATTTGGTTATGTGACCAAATGACAGCAGGTCCAGGAGTAGCAGTTAGTAAATACCATCACCCCAGAACCCACGCCAGGAAACAGAGACCCGGACAGTTTTACTGATATCACTCAGCATCAAAGCGAATAGTAGGAGTGGAAATGCTCACCTCTGCCTCACCTTCTAAACATTAGGCCATGCTCCTTTCTCCTTACCCATGTTCTTAGCTTTATGAATCCACTATATATAAAATTGCCAAATCACCATATAGTTAAGCGGTTCCAGGTTCATACTACAGCATGCATTGTGGTTGGGAAAACATTTTCAAATACTGTTTAAACTTACAATAACTCTTCATAACTTGCTTTTTTATATTTGACTGTGGCCTTTTATGTCTTCCTAGTGCAGAGAGGGACCTGACTCCATTAATCTGCAACTGATTTGTGTGATGGCAACATTTCCAGCTGCACAAGTGCTGTAACATCTACACCTAAATTAGCTCATGAGTCAACATATCTAGTTGGGGTATTACATGTATTGCATCAATTATCTACAAATGAAATACAGCTGCGTTGTCTGTTGCACCATTTTAAAACATCCACTTAACGAGCCTTAGAGCTCAAAAAGATCGGGAGCATTTGGTGACAACAAATAAAAAGGAAACCTGATCTGGTCCTGTATTATCCAGCTGTAATTTTTTTTTTTTCAGTACAATCTAATCAGGCGCTTACCATAAACATGGGCAGTACTTTTAGTTTATTTGCTAAATAGGAGTTGGACACAGGAAGCATGCGTGGGTTTTCACTTGCAAAACAAGGTCACCCAGGTCTTTGTGACAGACACTTGACTAAAAAAATGCTTCTTTTCCAGCAGTTCAAGATCAGGCTGACATTTTGATGGATCCTCCTTAATCTTTTTCACATTTTCTTTTACTAAACAGGGCAGCATCACCATGGCCTGGCAGCTTCCTCCATTTCTGGGAGGAGGGGGAGCAGGGGAATTAGAGGGGAAGCACAGGATCGGGGGCTGGCAAGTTGTCTCCATATTTTCAACAGTTGAAAGAATCTCCGGAGAGCTCCCAAATTGCCTGTATACTTTTTTATGTGCAGCGTGTCGGGCACCTGTTTTCAATTGCATCTTCAGATCAGAAGATCCTCCTCCTTGGGGTCTGCAGGCCTGGCCATAGCATATAAAATGTCCCGTGCATATGGCTGTCATTTCGGTTTTCTTTGCAAATTATTTCTGTTCTGTGTGTAGGTGAGAGGCTTGTTTGAGGCCTGCTTACATCATACATATGGAACTTGATCCCCACTGTAGGAAATGTGTACAGAGGGCATTTGTTTAAACTTTTGGTCAGTGGGGGTCATTCTCGTTGTAAATGGATTTTCACTCATAAACTATGTGAGATTAGTTTAAGTCCTCACTGGAGACTCCAGCTTTGCAGAAATCGTGGCACATGAAAGCAAGATGACTTCTCATTCGAGCTTGTCCCCATGCAACTTCCAGATGCCGGCACATCGTCCAGCAGCTTTTGCACGACTATCTATCACAGCTACAGCAATAAGGGCCAGGGAAATTCCACATTACAAGAAACTGTGATACACCCATTCCTGGGAAATAGCTGTTTCAAGGAAGAAGTGGGATCACCAGAAGGAAATTGACCCTTCCGCTCACACAGAGGTGGCCTTATTGCCCCTTATTTTCTAAATCCTAGCATCAGACCTGGAGGCAAAGCCATGTTGTTGGGTTAAAACCTTAATGCATTCCAAACACCCACATTTGCAGAAGCCTGGAGGCCAGTGCTTGCCCGAGGTCATCACTGCGGTATAGTTTGGGAATGAAGGTCAGTCAGCTAAAGGAGGTGGAAAGGAAAGAAGAACGAGAAAAAAGAGAAATGGGTAAATTATGGCTTAAAAAGGCTGTTCATTCACAAAATGTCACAATAAACAATAAACTTGCCTGAGGAAGTACGTTAGCACTCCTCTTCCCCCTGGGAAGTACACAAGATGAAAAAGTGACCCAAGAAGATGCAGGACCCTCAGTGACCAAAGAAGCATCCCTTTCTTCCTGGTGTATCATTCGGCAGCACCCCAGGACCTGCAGACCCCCCCAGAGAAAGACTGCTGCTGTGGTGCCTAGAGGCCATGTCTGGAGAAGGCTGTCCAATGCGCTGAAGCCTCCTCATGGGTTTCAGAGACCTCAGTGCCCATGCTGCAAAGCAGGTGCCTCCAATGGAGTCTCCATTGTGTCTCCATGGAGACACCTCCAGGTGTCCGCATGCTGCCAGCAGCAGCCCCTGTAACAACACCTACCCACCAAGTAGCCGAACTGGGTTCTTGTAAACAACCTTTTCTTAACTAACAAAGTCACAAGTTGGTGGGACCAGTGAGAGGGTGTGGAAAGGAAACAGGCTGGAACGCAGAAGTAAAAGAGAAGTTAGATGTCAGCCTCCAAAGTGACCAGTGCAGAAGGACAGCTCAGTGGCTTTTTTCGTGAGACACGGGGCCTCCCACCGCCTGCCCCGAGCTCCCCGCTCACCTTGCAATGTGCCCAGACCTCTACTCCAGGGCCATGGCAGGTCCCCCAACCTCCCCCTGGCTGCCTGCAGTGCCCAGGAGGGGCAGACTGCCCCACAAGGCCCAGGACTGGCCACTCGCACTTGGAGGAGCGGGCAAACAGTGCTTCCCTCGGCTCTCAGGTGAAGTTTTGTTTTATAATATCAAAACATCCTTGATGCTTACATTCCTCTGGACAAAGGCTTTCACACTTGAGACCCCCAGTGTTTTCTTTCCCATTATCATGATTACAGAGCATGTAATCCCCCTTCTCCTCTTTTTTTTTTTTTTGCCTTCATTTGATCTGTCATCAAGGAGCTGTTTTCTTTGCTCCCCTGGCCGCTGTGCCCCTCCCAGCCCTGGCCATCTCTGGGAAACACACACAGGCACACATGGCCTTTACTGTAGGGCATCCCTCAAAGCGAGGGAAAAAAAAAAACAAGATCAAAAAGTCACAAGTGTAGCAGATGTCAAGTGGTCCCTCAAGACCTCTACTTAACCCCTTCCTCAGGCTTTGCTGGACCTTGACAAGAAATCAATCAGAATGAAAAGCAAAGCTTTTCTAAAATTTTACTGTGTTTTATTATAAATCAGGGCTCAGTTTATATATCCCAATGCCTTCTGGACTGCAGGAAACATTTAATGAAGCCAGAGTTGGCTTAAAACTCTGGCTATGAACCTGCTTACTACTAATTGGGGTTGTTTATGACTTTATGTAATAAAGTTTGACATTGCAAACTGTGAACACTTTTTACAGTACTTCCTTCTCTTTCTCCCCCTGAAATGTCATCTAAAACCAGGTGTATGAAATGTCTGTGCAGCAGTTAAGCAATCAATGCCTCTTATCTAAATGACAGAGATGTATGAGGCATTTAAAGCCTAATGATTATAAATGGGGGAGAAAATAAGCGTGGAGGAACTTTTCCATCTTTTTTCTCTAAGTACAGTATGCCTTGCAAATTTATCATATTCTCCGCAAGCCACCTCAGGATTGCCTACAACTCCTTACACAATGAAAAATTGTAAACCGTTTTGCAGAGGGAAAATATCTTCTCAAATTGCAGCTTTGTCTACAGTTTGGGGAACACTGCCCAAGTTAAAACTGAAAAAAATTGTAATAAAAAACACTAAGTCAGCCTGAAAAGGTAAAAAGCTCTGAAAACAGTTTGTTGGAACGAACCACTGAAAAATTATTTTCCTGTGAGCGCAGTAGGTTTTCAAGGTCCTCTGACTGTTTTTTTTTTTTTTCCCCCTGCCTATGTATTTTATTCTGAGTCAGTTTTGGTTTTCAGCTGCTGGTTCCAGTTCTGCAATCAGTTCTACCTTGGCAGACCTTTTCACCTAGGCAGAGATCCTGTGAGGGCTTTTCATCTTTGCACAAGACGTAACTCCCCCAGTTAGATCAGATTGCAGGATCAGGGCCTGAGCATGAATATATCCAGTCCTCACAGGAAATGCTTGACTCGGCCAAAGAAGTGTAATTCAAGAAACAACACTCCACTTCATATGGAAAAACAGCTTCACCAAATATATTCGTCTCTAACATTCTGCCACCTCAACCAGCAGCTACAAGAAAAGGTGACACTCGTACCTTCTCTGACATGCCAGTCCTCTGCCAGGATCATTTTGGAAGAGTAAAAGTACAACTGAACTGTGTGCAGGCACGGAGGTCTGTAATTATGGCTCTTCATGCATGACTGGCATCTTTACTGTGTATGATGCAGTTTGATCTTTATCTGCCTGATTACAGGCACAAGGAGAACAGGGGCCTGACCTTCATCTCTACCTTTGCCACCCCCAGCGGTGTGGGGAGTTTCAGCCCACGATCTGTCTTATCACTGGCAATTCAGCCACTTTGCAAGCCACAATAATGGAAGTTTCTGTCCAGAGGCTGCAGCACATGCACATTTTACCTGCTCATGCATCACAGCCTTGCTCCCTCAGAGGACCTCAGCCACACCAACACATACAAAACAACCACACATGCACAGTAGGTTCAATGCCAGATCTACCTTCAGCAGGCTTACCTAAGTCGAACCCTCTCCCTTCAATTTTTTCCTTATAACTGATATCCTCTACCAAGCTTTGCCTTACCTGCTGGGTGAGGAGAATGGATTTCATGTATTGAGGCATATGCTGGGAGGCACATCCAGCTAGAGGACTGAAGGTAGAAACCCAGAACACGTGAGCTAACAAGGACTGGACCCAGCATCATTGACTCAAAATGCCAGAGGACACAGGGTGGCATGACAAAGGGTCAGACTGCTGTTGACACACAAAATCTGAGCTGAACGTAACAGGCACAGGACGAAAGCAGATACCATGCTCAAGGATACACAGAATGGTGCATGCCTCTTTGAACATCCAGCTTAGTGTGAACTCTGGGCCAAGGTTGGCAATGCTGGGACGATCTTATAAATATATCTAGGCATCTAAGCATGTGACTGAAGACTCACTGGGATTTTCAAACAAGTCTAAGTAGGATAGGTGTCTGGCATCAAATTGTCCTAGGTCTTCAGCTTTTAATTTTTCTTGGTATATCTGAAAAGTTCAGAAGCATCTATCTATCTCCTTAGATGTCTAAACACCTTTGAAAAGCTGGCAATTATGTCTGGGGTCTATAGAACATTGCCCCATTACATACTTATCTGAGTGCATTCAAAATGCTTCTAATTAAGACAAACAGGGCCAAATCTTCTTTTTTTTTTTCCTGAAATTATCATAAAAATGGCTGGAACATAGCTGGGATTCTCAGTGCAATCCTTCATGTAGCATTATATATTATTCACTTAGCTCATGTAACCAAGGAGTTTATTTCCGCGTCATTCATAGGTAAAATACTATCAAGTCAAGTCAGCTTCTTTTTTTCCTTGATGTCCAAAGAGGATAAAAATATAGTGCAGATGTAATTAATCTTTTTAAAGCAGTTCACCTTTCTTTAAGTACCTCCACTATAGCATAAGGAAAAAAAGAGAAATGGCCTTCTCTAGGGCTACAGGATTTCTCTCTTTAATCAAAAGCATTTGATGGCTGATCATTAATAACATGTTTGTCAGTAACTGTAGTCTGGTTCAAACACCATTCTTTGAACTGGAGTATCATATTTGGGTACATTGCAAGTCCACAGTGATTTTTACACAGCGTTTTATTTTACCTTTTCCTTGTGTCAAGAGATTCAAGTTACATACAAACTGACAGGCAGATGCAATAGATCCTCTGCAGAGAATGATGGTAGGCAATGGGGTTTGTAACTTTTCAAAGTAGACGGCAATATTTCAAGTGTCTAACCTGGTGATGAATCTGCCATCATTTACCATTAAATGCTTTGGTCTCTGCCTTCAGAAATGCTTTTTTTTTTTTTTCCAGCCTTGTCATGAAATACAAAGAATGACCAGTTTTGCTTTTATTAAAATCCATGCCGAAACTATAACAGACGTCAGCACAAGCAGGACAAAACCCAAAATAAACCTATGAAATCATGTCATATGGCAACCCAGTCATAACCTGGAAGAGATATCATTGTCATGAACATCTTCCATGACCATCAAAGTCTGTAAGAATATCTAAGTGATTATGTCTGACAGTTGAATAGCGGCAAATAAATATTTAACGGTTTGAGGAGACATAGGTTTTTGTGCCAGACCCACATAGGGTATCAGTCTTTGATCTTTGAAAGAAAATAATTATTCTTTGTCAGAAAAAAAAAAGGGGGGGGTATGAAATTTTACAAAGATTTCAGAGAGTTTGGGATTGGTTTGGTTTGCCTAATGTCTCTGATATTGGCATACATAATGCTGAGAAATGACAGATTGATGTTCACCACAAATATCAAAGAATATCACCTGCTGGCCCAAATATGGCATACCCTTATGGTATCAGATTCTTCTTGTGCTTTTCATTATGGTTTACTTAAAAAGGTCAGGATAAACTGAGAATCCCAATGAAATTCAATCTCTCCATTTAACAAGGAATCTAGTAAGATGTCTTGAATAGGATAAGAAAACTGTATTTTGAGGACTGGAGTGATCCCAAAGGGACTCTTATCCTGGACACAGATGAAATACAACAGACCTGATACTTTACTCATAGCGAAGCAATATTTTACTTTCTTAATTAAAAATCTATTTCTCAACTTTTCAAGGAGTAGCTCTATGTACAGAACATAAGCGTTCTGAGAGACACCAGAGAGGAGTAGGAACAGTGGTAAATTCTCTTTGCACAATGTTTAATATATAATTGTAATTATAACAATCTCTGTCCGAACTCAGGAGTACAAAAGCCTTGAACGAAAAACACACATCCACTCATAGCAATTTATCTGCTCACCTATCTCTGCTGTAAAGTATATGAGGAATAGGAGAACACGATCTCATTGAATAATGAATGGTTTCCTCATCCAGGTTCCCATTAGCGTACAAACCATAACCTCATATTTTGGAATATCAGATTCAGTCCCACAGAACAATATGCCACACCACAGCTCTTTGTCAGCTCCTCTTTTCCAGAATGCCAAGAAGCTGTCCCGTTTAACACTGTGACATGATAATAGCCTCATATACTTTTCTCCTACCTCTGATGGAGGTGTTCGCCCTTCAAAGGTTATGGGCTTTTTAGTGTATGCACACAAATAACTGAAAAAGAAGTCAGAGTCTAAGACAAATGTCTCCCAGCTTTTAAATATCACTTCTGCTGGGACTTTTTGGCTACCAAGGTGCTTGCTTTGCTTCAACTGGGACAATGTCACTGTTGAGGCTGGAAAGAGGACTTCTTTCACAGGTAGCCTTTGCAGCCTAGAATCAGTCCTTAGACACTGCTTATTTATGTTTGACTCTAGTGAATGCAATTAGTGCCCCTGTTGTCATAACTACTAAAATGGCATGCAGTTTCTTCCGAAGAAAAACAATAGTCAGCTCCCTTTTGCTGGACAATAGACCCTCGCCTGCAGACAAAATACAGGCAGCATTAAGAAAAAGGCAGCTTTTAGAGTTACATGCAAGACTTCGCTTTTCAGCACACTCTGCAACAAAAAGCAGAACCAACAGATAAGTATGTGCAATGAAAGGCAAAACGTTCTTACAGCATCCATCATCCCTGACAGGACACTTACAAAATCCACATCCCCTTCTTCTTCTCTGTTCTCTTCTCCACCATCAGTCACTCCTTTCAAGCCACAGGTGGAAACCATTGAAGTGTTCTTGAATTATTTGTTAGCATGTGATGTATGTAGTGTATTTCTAGGTGAAATGGGTTCTGAGAAGCAGCTTCTGAAGTATGAGTCAGCCTCTCACCCTCTGTGATAGACCCTCTGGAGGATATTCCATTGCCATGTCCCTGCATTAATGCCAATGAGATGATAGGAGGAGTGGGATCAGGAGATACTGCAGACTGTTCTCCTTAACTGACACATGTCAAAGCAGTCCCAAAGACTGACTGCAGCATCAGGATTGTCTACTGAGAAATACAATACAGGGAATTATAACCAGGTCCCTGATTTGGCTTGATGTTTTTCCCTGAAGTGGCTAAAATCTGGCAACGGGTGACAATTCAGCCCATAGTGTGTGATGGAAGCAGAAGCTTTCAGAGGCAGAAGCAGGCAGCAGCTCAGTGGTTGAAATAATTTTTTGATGGGTCAGTGTGGAATACTTTAGTCTAGTCAGCTGCCCTTTAAATGAGGTTAGCTGCCTTCTCCCTTACCATTGTTTTGGATTCAGGATCCAGGTCTGTCCCCAGACAAGTGTAGGAAAATAATCCCCGTCACAAGTTGAAGACCTCGCACACCTCTTGAACTCCCTCCCAGTGGAAAGAGTTAATGCTTCTGTGGGTGAACAGCGAGAATGTCTGAGCAGAATTGTCTGGGACAGTAAGCAGCTCTCCTGAGAAGTCATGGTAACTTTGGCATTTAAATCTTCAGAAAACTTTGCAAGCAAACTGCAAACTTTGGCAAATGAACGATAATCTCTAAAACGCAGGACTAATTCCTGTCACAAAGACCCCAGTCTGATCTGATTTTGTCACAAAAGCTATCCTGTTTGGACTGCAATCCATTCAGGAGAAAAGTAATCACTTTTTCTTGATTAAATCCTTAAGAATTACAGAAAAAAATACTTAAACGTTCATTCTATACCTTATCACAGGGTAAGGTTCAACAGAAATTTTAAAATTTATTTTAATTTTTATTTGTAAGCAGAAATTAAATTTAACTGTGACAAAATCTGATGGGATTTTCTCAGAGTAGTGACGGCAATGTTGTCAGAAATGCAGTGAAGCTTCAAGTTTTGTGGCTTACCTTAATACGCTAAAAGAGTTCTCAGTAGGCTTGTGAATTAAGGTGTAGTGGCTGACAGTGGATTAACAGTGCTGGAAAGCACCGACTTCCAAAGCAGTAAACATGGCGCATATCTGTTAGTATTGGCCCTACCCTGGACCTTCATCTGGAGCTGACTGAACCAGCTGCACAGGGAAGAGCACAGCTCTGTCTCTGACTGTGTATCTAATCCTGGCTCTCCTGGGACTGCCTCAGACATACCAATTACTGCTAACTGTGCGTGGACACTGACACCTGTTCCTTGGAAATTAGGGTGATGTAACCAAACCCATTTTTGTTCAGATTATGAAAAAACTGTTGGTGCTGCTGATCAAGACCTGAAAATCTTACTTTTCCATAACTGTGTCTTTTACAGTTGCTTTCAGTTTGGTTTTGTTGGGATTGTTTGTGGTTATCACCTTAAAATCTTTCAATCAGACATACATGTGTAGTAACGGCCAGACATCACCTTAAAATCTTACGGACAGACAAACATATGTAGTAATGGCCAGGAATCCTGAAACACTGTTTAGAAGTGGTTAGAAAGGACAGCCAGTGTAAATGGGTCATAGGAGTAAAATCTCTGCCATACACTGACTTTGCATTCTCTCTACCTATGCTGAGGACTGGACATGGACTTTGAACAGGTTCATTTTTGCTGGTATATGAAATTGGAAACTGAGAGCGTTGAAGGAAAAAAAAAATCCAAGATTAAAAACAATAATCACACCGGCTCTTGGACATGAAAGATAATGTATTGAGCAGCTGCATGTCCTTTAGGTTGCACCAAAACAGCTGCAAAATCACTGTGTGCTTGGGTAAGAGGGAAATCCAAAAAAAGAACAACCTGCATCTTAACCATAATGTACACAGGCCACCACATACACTACAGCAACACTCTTCCTCAGCAGCCAGCCAGAAGAAATCAATGATTTCCTAGAAGAGCTCTGGACAAATTTTTAACACAGAAAAACGCTATTTTACAGAGGTTACTTTTCAATAGTTATAATCAAGTTTCTGACAAAATGATAGGCTGTGCATTGCCATCTGCATAAAAATGACTGACTTCTGCAACAAGTAAATTCCACAGGACCCAGCTCTTCTTCTGGAGGAAGAACAAAGAGTACAGCTGCTCCAAGGATAGTGCTTGAGCAGTCTTCCCAGCATGAAGCAAGGAACTCTGGATGAGACTAGAGAGTTTATATCACTTCTACCCAACTACCAAGCGTAAGCAAAGCTGGCAGTCAACAATTTCGCAAGGATAACAGTACTGGGAAGAGCAGAAATCACAAAGGGAACAGACCCCCATAACTCTGCAGAATCAAAAAAGACAAAGGAGGTAAATGAAGGGCTGGAAAGAATCTGAGGACAAACTCATATGAGGTAGAGATTCGCGAATCTGCAATTCTATCATTTTATTGGAATGGGCAGACCCTAGAGGATTTCTTGCCTGGCTCACAAGTACGCCACACCTACAGACAGGAACCAGTGTATAGGGCAGCATCCTGTGTATAAAAAAACATAGCACTCCGGAAAAAAAAAGACATCTACAAGAATACATCAAACTGGAAAATTGTGGGTTCTGTATATGGACTAAAAAAGAACATTTTCGAACTGTGAGGGGAAACGTGGAGGAGGATGATTTAAGCTACGGAAGGAGACAGTGCAAATACACTGCAGCAATGACAAGTGTGGGCTGAGCATTGGAAAGACCCCTACCATCACAGGTTGCCTCCTTTTCACAGACTAGTTATTCAGACTGTTGGGCAGAGACAACAGCCTGTGCTGCTGCAGACAGAAAGCCTGGAAGTGCTCAGCAGCCCAGTACCCGAGGTGAGGCAGACATCTTTTACCTGAGGACAGTTTGTGCAGCTCAGCAGAGAAAGGTCTCCATTCACACTTTAATTCCCAGAAGTAAAGCCTGGAGATCCTTTCACAAGAAAATTACGCAGGACTCTCTATGCAAATATATAAATCACTGCACTGCAGTGATGGATCACTACATATTAATGTGACATTACAAATGCTTTCCCTTTCACCAGTCAGAAAACCTAACCATGAACACGGAGGATGGAGAGATGAGCACCGTTGTGAAACACGATCAGCAGAACCCAAGCTGATAAGCAACCAGAATCCATTAGGACATGCTCTCGCAAAATCACAGGCCCAGAAAAAACACTTTGCGATGACAACCTGCTGTCATCACAAGACTAGCACCCATTACATCAACCATGCCTCCTGCAAAGGATCCACAAGATTTTTTTAAAGGGTGGAAGTACAGCTGAGGGGAAAATAAATTAACTCACAAACAAATAAGGCGGGGTGGGGAGAGGGGGAGTGTGCAGAGAGAAATACGACTTTGGAACATTTTGCATTAGTTGTCTGATGCTATCAGATGTACGAAACACAATCAGAATGCTAACCGGGCTAGAAGGCCATGGGTATTATCGTAAATTTTGCTATCTCAAATGAATGTGGCCAAACGCTGTTATGATGGACAGCTTCCTGAAAGAGGAGGGAGAAGATAATACATGTAGCAACACGAAAACTCTGTTCAGAGGAAGTGCTTAACGAGACAGACTACATGGGAGACAGAATAAAGGCTGAATGTTGCATTTTTTTGGCTTCTTCTCTTTCCTTATTATATATGACAGAAAATGGAGAATGCTGCTCCCACTGAGGGCAGCAAATCTCCAGAGATCTCTCCAGGTACTTACTGGAACAATTATAATGCAGACTGCCTGTGTTGAGGTTAAAAGTTAAACCAAATTCTAACTTTAAACGTATATTGGAAATATGCTGGGGCAAAACAGAGTCCTCAGGGCTAGCCGATGAGTCAAATGATTAAGGTTCTGCTTGGAATAGTTCATAAAACAATTCCCAGTTTGGGCTTGACAAACTTCCTTTCTCACCTGTGGTTTCTGTTAGCTACCTTCTACCCTTCCAAGAACAAATCTGACTTTCTGAAGCTCTACTGCTTGTCATCATTAAGTGAAATGAAAAGCTTTTGTTAACCAGTTTGAGTTGTTTGACTGTGATGAAATAGTTTCGATTAGAGAATGTTTTATGTTACTTTCCAGAGTTTATTTTTCCTTTTAAAGGTAATATGAGACCATAGGTTAGATTTAGAGTTTTCTTAAGTAAAGTAGTTTGTCCAGAGGCAATAGATATTTTGGTGAAGGAAAAGCTATCTGTCTTCACTTGCATTATGCTTGCTGTTTGTCTTCTTCATAACACGAAATGCGTTTTACCCGCTGTGTTTCCAATACCATCAGCAGTCACGACTTGCCATTGACCCCTTTAAGACAAGTACATACTCTTAATGTGAGCTTTGTAATTACCTATGAAACAATAGAGCTGAACTACTTTCTGGTTCTGCTCCGAGGGGATTTATAACACTCCACAGGCAGTGAATACACATTTTCATAAGCCTGACATGGAAATGGAGAAACCAGGAGTGAAAAGTCTGTAATGAGAGCTGCACCCATCCTAAGCAGTATCATTCTGATCCAACTTGTAACACAAAGGGGGTGACTGACAAAGCAGAAGAGATTCAAGACAAAACTGGAGGTTTATACAGGATATTTTTAAAGTTGCACCATCTCCATTGTGGGGAGTTTGGTCCCTTAAAGAGTGATTAACCAGCACTATTGCAAAATAATGTTGATCGGGCATACCAAAGGCTAGAAAGCAACTATAGATGAACAGGTTGAAAGAAACATTCAAATAGCAACTTCCCAAGTTTCATGGCATATTGAAGTTTCCATCACACAATGGTTAGTTACTCCTCAAGGACAACATTTAAGGGAAGCTGGAAAATATGTGGATTCCTTTAGCATACATAGAGGGAGAAAACAGAAGAATGTTTACTTTTTGAAGACTCGCAGCAGAGACTGGAAAAGCAAGAGTCAGTTCAGATCAGGAAAACTATTCATAAACTATCTAAGCATCATTACAAATCTCTGTAAGGATACTTGGCCTTCAATATCTTCTGTCCCACAGACAGGGAAGTGATTGCCAAAGTAGGCTCTGGGGTTTGTAACAGTACCAAAACTAATGCCTCTTTTTCCTCTCCTGGCTGAAGACTCTCCTTCAAGGTTTTTGAAGACACTGCTTGGACAGAGTTACTACTTCCACAAACTATGCTATTGCTTTCCTCCTGCATGCACCAATATGAAGGGGATGGGTAAGAACTGATAATTTTGTATTTCCATGCTCTTTGCCTCTGCCTCTGTTTTAAACGAAAGGGACCGATAATGAATAACCACTGTATTTCATCTTCATGTGTGCATTCTTACATCATTTACAAAACTGCTAATTCATACTTGATTTTTTAATAACAAAATCTCAGTTATTGATAAAAGCCAGACATAACTGCCCATTGGCATTTTCCACAGTTTANCTTTTTATGCAAACCACCATAGGCTGGTATGCACCCAAGAAGGAATGAATGATGCTTGAAACCCCCGAGAAAAACAGACTGTCATTTAATGTTCATTTAGTATTTCCTTCCATAGTCTGATATCCCCCTGGCCTGTCCCAGGGAGCCATTTCCTCCTCTCGAAATGTAAATCCAGGGATCACTGCTATTTTTGTCACCTGAGACTGTGCAGTGGCAAAACACGCCAAAGTCTATGAAAGTGTC
>VZSZ01008504.1:130182-157554 GCA_013398815.1 Ibidorhyncha struthersii
GGATGTGGCAGTGGTAGATCCTCCTAGCATCAGGCCCGTTCAGAAAGCATGCACCTCGTGTTTCTTAGTGCACCTTCCTACAGTGCCTGGAGATATGGAGCTGGGATGTGCTGTCATAGTAAACAACAAAGAGGGAAATTAACTTCTGGCTACTTTTTGGTTACTATTTTTAATGGGGCGGAGGAGGTTATTGTTGAAACCGTACATGATAAAGTAGATAGGGCCAACATATAGGGATATGGAATAATTTAGGCTGGATGGGCCCACTGGAAGTTTGTGGTACAATACTCTGCTCAAAGCAGGGCCAACTTTGAAGTGAAATCAGGTTGCTTGGCCCTGCTCAGTTAAGTTTTGTATATCTCCAATGACAGAGATTTTCTCATCTCTCTGGGCAACCTGTAGATTAAAACACACTGATATTCCTGGCAAGAGACACAGATCAAGGCACAGCTAATGCATATTGACTGATATCTTATGCGTTGCTTGTACAGAAGTGTAGAAAAGCAATTCTTAGGCCATATTAGAAGTTTTGCATTCACTTTTCAGAGATATCCCACCTTTAAGGTGGTCCTTTTCACTTGTCCTAGGCAGTCTTATGGCCTGAGTGTCTCAGACCAGATTTCAGCAAATAATTGGACCAAACTAAGGTCATCTAATTTGATCTTTTTTTTCAGCTCAGTCAGAGATATCGTTTCTCTTTTTTTGTTGTTTCCAAGTTTGAGGCTTCGTTGGGGTTATTTTTAATACAGAAGTTAGTGGCACTGTCACTCCATTTCAGACTATCCTCTATCATCATTGATATGGTACCTTCTTAAAACAGCCAAAAGCATACCATGGTCTTGGCAGCACTGACCTCGTTAGTTCAGAGAGGTGAATCAGGGATGTCACTTTTATAGACTCATTATATTTAAATCAAAGAATATTCTGGGTGCTTTTTCTGATGTTCCCTAGCATCTAAGTCTCTCTCTGTTTCAATCACTTATGACCATATTTTTCTTTAATACACAACTACATGCTGGACCATCAGCCCTGGACAATACAGTCATCTGCGTTCCCTTAGAACAGTTATACCGCAATCAGCAATGCTGTCCTAGCAGTGTGCCAGCTAGGGGGGTGACTGCTACAGAGAGGAAACAGCCTCTGTATTCAGTCTGAATGAGATCTGCCAGTTACTGTAGTGACCAGGAAGAAATTTTTATAAAAATAACATTTGTGTACTATAAACTGAGGATGTAAAAAGAACTTAACGTTCAACTGCAAACACACTTCCTCATATGTTATCTTAAATTAAATACCAGAGAAGTTCTGGAAACACCCAAGCAATTAAGTTTGTGTTTCCATAAACTCTACGGACACAATATGAAGGATTGTGGCAAGGACTGAGTGAATATTTTTAGTTGAAATCCAAACCCACTTAAACCAGTTGCATTCAAATTAGTCTGTTCACCACATATGTTCTGGTTCAAGGTTTCATTGCAGAAGTGTGGTAAGGGAGCAGCTTTCTCCCAAGTGATTTTTGTCCAGCCACTCTCTCTTCCCAGCAGCCACCAGCACCATGTGCTCTGTACCTCTGCACAGCAGTGCTCACCATGACAGAGGATCAAAGGAAGCAGAACGGGTTAGGATCTCAAGTCCAGGCTCTCTGTAGCACAGCTATTGTTGCTGGTGGCACGAGGAGGGACAGAGGTGCCACCTGTGTCCTGCGGGGATCGTGGGAGTGAGCAGTGGTGTGAGGGAGACTCTGTGCATCAGCACCCAGAGCCATCTCAGCTGGGGAAGGAACAAGGCTTTAGCTGGGTGACATTTTCTGGTGGTTGAAAAATGAAAGCTAGGGTTGAAAAAAGGACCAGTGGAGACCGGGCGCTGAAGGAAAGCTGTGCTGGAGGCAGAAGAGAAAAAGTGGGGGAAGAAATGGTGTTCCCAGAAGGGGAAAGGGATGATGAGAGACTCAAAAGAGGGAGAGAGAACAAAATGGTGAACAAAAGGAGTAGAAAGCCAAAAAAATTACAACAGAAATTCAGGCCTCATGCAGACTACCATATGGCCACACCTGCAAAGCTGACACGGCAAAGCCCTCAGCGGAGATGCAACACCCACAAGCAAGAGCAGAGGGAGTTGGAAGAGGTAGCAGGATACTTCCTCTCCACATTTCTCCTCCCCTCCCTCCTCATTTATATAAGCACACTCAAATATGCCTCAAGTACACAGGCATCTCTAATTTTCATCTCTTTCTGCATACCATGTGCCAGCACAGCACCATCCACTCACATGACAACTCTCAGGACCACACACAAACACCAGAACTCCCAGGCGCTGCCTCCTATTTTGATCTATTTTAACTACCAGCAAGTGCTGAGTCTGAAGTCTCCTAGAGAACTCCCATATATTTTTGTATTAATCCAATGTGCCATGACTGCTAACCCAAAAGCCTCGGCAAGGCTGTGTGCTGGCATCCTTCCTGCCAGAGGCACAAAGCCAGAGCTCTCCCCAGAACCCAAGCTTGCAAGCAACCCCAGCAAGGTAGGCATGCTGCACTACAGGGTCTTTAAAGGGTTATTCTTCAACAGTGGAAAAGCAACCTCAGGGCCAGCAGGCCAGACATATTAGCAATCACCTTTGACATCAACCTTAGTTTTGAAAGTAAGTCACAGATACCGCTAATGCCAATGCATTTGCTAAGTAGCCCTAATGAGACCCTGATATTGTAATGGCTTCTTTCTTGACATCATCCTAGCAAATTATGGGCACCAAAGGTCTGCAGTTACACCCCGGAGCATGTGAGTGAGTGTGCTTGTGTCTACATACCTCCGCAGCACCTGAAACCTGCAGCTAGCCTTGCTTATTCTGCAATAGACTCTTTGGCATGCTCCTGGCTTTCTTTTGTCTCCTTTCATCCCTTTCCACCTTTGAAGACCTCCTTTTAGCTCTACCTGAGTTTAAGCTATTTCCCACATGCTGGTTCTGTGGTCTTTCTTTATTGTTTTTCTTTTCATTCTCCCTAGGTCCCATATGATCACATTTCATTTGTTTATTTGTCATTATATGCCAATGACTGACACCTCTAATCCCACAGTCATTCCTCTGTTCAGGACTTTAAGCACTGCAGGGGTGAGGCATTTTACAAATCCCACTATTATTATTTATGGGATCCATGCTGTTTTAAGTAAAACACAAAAATGATACTCAGCAGACCTTGATTTTATTCCAGTGTTTCTATATTAACTATAACTGTGAAACAGTCAAATGCGTTAAAAATGGGATGTAGCTAAGAAGTTTATTAACAAGGGAAAAACTGACACTAGTCATAACTTAAGTTGAGACTTGAGTGAGCTAACTGGCAAAACATTCTGATTTATTTTGCATAGTGAGAATATGATCGCTGCATATTTACAGCAATGACTGAAGATAAGTACATTCTATAAAGTGCTACTGAAATGTATTTCCTTCATTTCCTTGACAGCAAAAGGAAGCAATGAATGCCTTAAATCACGGAAAATATTTATAATATGAAAGATAAATGGAGGTCACATTCATCTACTGCAGCATGCAGAGTGGCCAATATTTTACAAGGTTCAGCTGGAGTTTATGGGAAATGATCTTGGAGGTTGTTCTCCTCGGCTGTGCAGCAGGCCACTGCCAACTGGGTCCTACAATGGTTGCCTCACAAGGATGACAATCTGCTATTACACTTCTGACAGGGATTACTTGTGGAAGGAAAGCATAATGCCAGGCTGCTGAATGGTTGTCCTACAGCAATTCACAACACTGTGCAAATGAGTAAGTCCTTGTGCGTTAAGTCCTATACACTTTAAGGAACAAGACATGAAAGGAAAGCCAACCTAGTAGATGCATGCAAGTTGTCGCTCAGACCAAAAAATGTGATAACTTCTGTCACTTTCCCTTCTACACTCTGTAAACACTTTGGCAAAACAACTTCTGGGACCTCACATTAGAAACAGACAATTTTAAGTACATATTTGAAAGTGCTATTGGGAAGTAAACTCAAACTCTTTCTCTGGAGCAGTCTCACTGCAGAAAGTCAGCCCTCATGCAGCCAGAACAACAAAACATACACATCATTATCCTTGTCAACTACTGCCCAGGCTTTCAGTGGCAATGTAGGGCACTCACATCCAAAACTGCATGTCAAAATCAGTGATTTGCCATTTGCTTCCTTTCCAAACGTTCTAGAACAAAAGGCAACAGATTAGAACAGATTAAGAGAGATTTCAGACCAAAAATTCATTTTTTCTGTTAGCAGATGTTGTTAAAATTTCTTTTAGAAAAGACCAAAAAACCTCAGGCTGAATTGGTTCCCCTTTTCGGTGTCTACCTGGGAAAGAACAATTGCATCATTTAGGCTGGGTTCTTTACCACATTTTCTGCTGGAAAAGCTGAGTCTCTGGTTTATATATATATTCTATTATGTGCAGCCAGCATAAAATCTCTGTGATACACCTGTGCACTTAATGCGCCATAGGAAATGTAGGACTAGCTCAGAAAGATGCAGTAAGAGGTCAGAAAAACTCAAAAACCTCTTGGTATTTTCTGAGTGAAAATTGAACCATATGGCAATACCTAGCCAAAAACATTGGAATAACATTCCCAGGCAGTTTTACAGACACATAAACAACTGCTGGGAGCAAAATGCAGGTGAAGCACTGCACAAGGCAAAGCTGGCTTGCAATGTTACAAAAAAAGCCAGTGCAGGTCTCTGGAGAGGCCGAGCGAGGAAAAGAAAGAGCGCGGGTGAGCACGGCACCGCGCACAGGCTGGACCAAGCCTGGGCAAGCCCAGGCCAGCCAACTCCATCCCCGAATCTTTGCTTCTGCATGGATTTCTTCTAAAATATCCTGAATGCTCTCCCTGGTCTGAAGAGCCCCAGATCCAGGCACACAACCTGAAGGTGCAACCAGAACACCCAAACAGCACTTTCATGAGTTTGCCTTGGCTGAGAGAGAAACGCAATCCACAAAAGGAAGGGTAGGGTTTACTTTTCACTTTTGAAAGGCCCTCGGGTATTTTAATACATTTTGGCATGTATTTTTCCTTGCTGTTGTTTATAATAATCCTTTGGAAGCTTGTAACTGGAATATGTTTGATATCTGATATATTCTTTTCTTTGATTACTGACAAATACTGATTTATTATGGTAGGTCTGCAAGAAGCACAGCTGTTCAGAAAATTATATTTTTCCCTGCATGAAAAACATATAAAAAATGACATCTACCTCTTTTTTTAATTATTATTTTCATCTTTTCAAAAAGATGTTTGTCTAGGTACCAAAAATGCAGAAAAATGGTTTTGGAAGAGGATGATGTTTAGTTTCTCTAAGATAACAAGTATTTTGAGGAAGATTTCAGTTTCATTGGAAAGACATTTTCCCCAGGAAATATTTCAACAAAATTTTTCAATGACATCTTCAACAGATATTGTTTAAGTGTAATCTATACTTCTTATTTACTTTCAAATGAACTTAAAAAAAAAACCCTACAGTGAATTTTACAATTATATGCAAGTAAAAATAAGCCACATTCTGAATTTAGCAAAAGTTCCTTAAATACTTTAACTACAGCTATTATCCCATCACAGAGTCCCAAAAGGCATATGAAGATACAGATTTAGACTAGGAAACAGAATGAGTTGCCTTGTAATTCAAACCATTTCTTTAAAAAAAAAAAAAAAGGTAGAGGAAAAATTACCTTTTAATATATCTTCACTGTTTCAACATGCTGGATTTTACACTGTAATGACAGGTCCTGTTACACTTCCAAAGGTTTCTCTGAGCAACTGAGCTGTGACCACAGTGAGACAAATCAAGCTCAAGCCCACCACCTCACAAGGGCTCTTTAGTTTCTTGGCTCCCATATTTCTCTGAGCTGTGGAGCAGTGTATGAAAAATGTTGATTTCCTCTAAAAAATAAAATTCTTTCCATGGAGTCGTTCAGTGATTTATTCTTCTCAAGTACAACTGAGAGCAGAATTATGCTGAGTTGAGATTTTGGTAGCATTTGCTTTGAGGAGTACAGGTGCAATTGGTTATAATTACGCTCAGAGGCTGTTCCATGTGGTTTCTCACCCAAGGCAGTAAATCAATTAGGGCAGAGCAAGTCCAAGCCAATACCCAAAATGTTAGTTATAGTATCAGTAACCTTAGCACATGAAGCAACATGGCACCTTTAACATAACAAAAAAATGGGTCATGAAAGAGGACTAGGCTGTGGTTTCAAAGCAAAAAGAGCAAAGCATTTTTCAAACAAAACAGCGTTTACTTGCATGATGGTTTAATAGTTTTGAAGGGCTGTCATTTTTACATATTTTTTAAAGATAATCACAAGCTTCTAAAACCTGCATTTTTTTTTTAAACTGATGGACAAAGCATCATCAAAATCCTGTCTTGGAAAAACTATTCATAATATTAACATTCTGGAAAGGAAGTGAGTGAGAGTATTTAATTTTATCACCCCAAAAATAGTTATCCTGGAAAACAAGAATCCCAGTTTGCCACCTGACAAGCTTCCAAGAAGAAAAGCACATACAGCAAAATAAACACTTCCAAGTGGCATAGCTGGACAAGAGTTGCCACAAGTTCAAGGTGTTCTCTCATGTTTTTTCTTATCCCTTTGATTTGACTGGATTATGAAAGAGCAGAAAAGATTTCAGACACAAGATGACTTGAGGGCCTAGTAGCCTGATCATCATTTTCATCTTCAGGATCATATCGGCATTCGATATTACCTAAGTACCAAGGAGCTGAATGATTGGCTCTGAGCTGCTTTTGCAAACGTTGCCTTCCCTTGAATCACACAGGGTGCCAGACAGACACTCAGAGGCTCTGACACTTATGAGTTGAATGATCCAGCACCTACAACTCACATAAGTACTTCTGGGTATTGAAAATTCAGTTTCAGCAAATATTTACATATATAGTTTTCTCCACACCTACAAAAGTGCCAATAAAGTCTAATGAACAGAATATCCCTGGGAAAGAAAAATTCACACAGAAAGAAACAAGTTTGGCATGGCTAAAGCCAAATAATTTAGCAGTTGAGTACATCATTGTAGAAGGGATTTTTCACAATGTTTGCCCAGCTACAATAAAAAGAAGCAATGTGTACCACTACGTCCTATGTGTCATGTACTGATCTAGCTGGTACATGTAACACATGGCTGTGCCTGCCTGTTTCACAAGTGCATCCTGGTAATTAATGCTTGAAACTGTAACTGTGTATCCCCAAATGGGAAAGGGGAGAAATCGATGAGAATTGAAAGTGCTTGCTTTCTCGCTCACCCTGCCATATTGCTAGACGAGGTCGAAGCAGTTGAAGGATCTCATTCCGCCTGTGGTGGAATGTCAAATCACAAATAAGAAACAATGAAGGAAGTGTAGATTACATCAAATTAGACTGCAACTGGGGCAAACAAGGAACATGCTCACAGATATTGCAGTGTCTCAGCTGACAGGTGTTAACTTCTTGAACTTTTGCTTGGATCACTTTCTGCCATATTCGCTCACAACTGAAATACCAAAACTGAAATACAGACCTGGCAGAAAAAAACAGCAGCACTGAGTGATCTGGCTGCCCGGATAACTAAGCACCACTAATAACGGCTGAGGAGCAGATTTAAAGGCCAGGTTTTGAAGTGAGATTGAATGGGATAAACTGTTGTCCCTTAGATGAGTGAAGGGGATTTATGCAAGCAAGAAATGTCAGCCTTGAGAGGTACACTCCAGAAAGCAGCTTATGAACATTAGAACAGTTTTTCACTAGCACATACTGTACTGGGCAGTGGAAAGTGTCTTTTGAGAATAGTGGACATTCTTTTTTCTTATACTAATATTCCGAAAGCAAACTAAACAAGTGCAAAACACATACCATCAAGTAGAACCTGCACCCATACACTCTTTCAGTGACATGCCAAGTACTTTTTGACTAAAATGGATAAATAAAGAGACATGATCACCAGTTGGTTGGGCAGGAACATAAATGTGGTTTTACCATGTGGAGTAAGCTGGCTCTTTTCTTGTTTGCATTTCTGTTTCAGCAAATCACGTAGAAGCCATCCCTTGCCTTCACCCCTCATTCCCTGTTCTCCCATCGACAGCACTCTCTTCTGTTATGTTTCAGGAAACCAAACACCGGTGCTAATGATGTAAACTCATGCGTTGACAAGGTTCTGCTCCAGTGCAAGTCTAGAGGGGAAAAAAAAGCCTTCAAGATAAGGTGACTGGCTTTTTATGGTATCATGTCTAGAGCCAAGACCAAGAAATTTTTTTGATGGAATGACTTAATCACTTGTCAACAGAAAACTCTGTCTCAATAAGGGCTTTAAACATCTTTTTTTCCTCCATGGAGACTCTACATGTAACATATTGCTTATTCATCTGAATGTGATTTCTGAAAAATAAGTGTTAAATATTAATATTGAATAATGAAGTATTGAATACTCTATTTCTTTCTTAGACACTTTATAGGGAAAGAGATCTTTAGTGAATGTATAACTTTGTACATTTATTGCACCAATGTCCTAAAAGTTAAGCTATTCCAGACTGAAAGAAGCCAATACTTCTGAGAAAAATAATATACATTCAGCCATACTAACACTTGCACGATCTTCTCTCTGTATTGTCTCAATTCAGTTTATTGAGACTCCCTGTGGAACTAAGACTTTCTTTCCCTTCCAAATCAAAGAATTTCCTTTTCAGCAATTTTCATTTTGAAGCCCATGAAGTACACTTCATAGTCATTAAAAGTTACAAGTAGTATTGGAAAAGGTTCAACAGACCATAGATCATTTATGAGCTTTTCTGTCACAGCATCAAAGTCTGAGAAATACATTTGATAATGTTATTTCCTGTCCTCTATTGTTGCTACTCCATGTCTGAACATCAAAAAGCCTTGAACAATTCAAATATTTAAACAGTAACAACAGAAACAGTTACACAACTGATTAGTTTAGAAAGAAATTCAGCACACAAGTATCACTTTCAGTGTGTCAACTCGATCACTCTGGTCTTCCTTAGACACACTGACTCCTCACATCCCTGTTGCCCTGCAAGGGAACTGTCTCCCATATCAAACACCTCACCCATTCTTTTCACGTCTCCAGTGTGCACAAAGGCTGTGAAAGCTCCTGCCAAAGTGGAAAGAGCCCAGCAGAAATGAGTCAGACATCTACAGAAGCAAGTTTGACCAGGCCTTTCTTTTCTTGAGAAATAAAGGGTTTGGGCAGAATGAAAGAGAGTTTACCTGAAAAGGAAAAGAAATCTGGGTCATTTTAGGCTATGGAGAAATTAGAAATGAACCAAAATTAAAATAATATTTCTTTGAAGAGGTAACTTACTTAAATAGCAATTTACCTCAGGAGTTAACGCCATTGCTCTTCATTATTATGTCTGTGCACTGTCCAGACCTGGCTGGTAGAGATAGGGTTGTCACTATGGACTCCGTGAAGTTGCTGGCCCTTCTCACTTTACGGAGCAAAATCTTTGCTTATGGATGGGGTTTGGCTTCCATCCTCATAGTCTGTGGTGCCTCTGGATGTGCTTCCAGAGATGTTATATGCTGAAGGGCTGCCAATTTGGGAAAGCCATTCATTTCCTCCAAAGGACCATTTACGTCTCTTTCTAAACAGGAAAACAGCTGAAAAGAAGTGGAGATCGTGACTGCCTCTGCTGGATGTTGCCCAGTTTCTCTTCTGCATCTTGGGGGTGAGAGGACAACCTGACAGGAAGGTGCCTGGCAGGACTCGGCCCCAGACCTGGGTACAGTTTGTCACAGCTCTTGCTGTCAGAGCCACATGGCTCCTTGGACTTCCTTTCCTTCCCTCCTTTTTGCTCCATCCTCCTTTCTCACAGTCATTCCTGTCTTATGCTCTTCTTCCGCTCCTGCTGTTCGTCCCTGCCTTCCCTCCTATTTTTTCCCCTTAAGTGATGAACAGAGCACCAGGCCCAGCAGCTGGAGAAGGGCAGTGACTGTTGAGACTATTGTGCCCATCACAACTCCTAACAGCAGACCTTCTCCGGCAGCAGACCTCCTCACGTCTGTCGGACTGGCACGCAGGGCATCAACCATCCTGCACATCCTCTGTCAGGAGGCATTCAGCCCTATAAACACAGCTCAGACAAAGCTCAGAAACAGCTCCAAGGGATGTATTTGGGGAGGTCATTAATCTAGTGAGTCCTGAAAATTTTGGTGCACGGTTATCAAGGTTCTCCCTGTTGTGCCACTGAAGGTTGTGACTTTTACCATAAATACGCTTGATTTGATACCAGGTACAGGTCTGCAGTTTCTGGGTGTTTTTCATTCTTATAGGTACTTGAGAGGCCAAATTTTTGCATGCACAAATAGTTCCCTCAATGTCATGGTCTTTCCTTCTTATTAGCAAGCATAGGCATAATTTATTATTTTTTTTGGTGGGATTCTTTTCCTCAATTTTAAAATGAAAGGAGAAGCAATACAGCCCTGGTGACAGCAGCCCACAAAAAGCCTAGCTTTCAGTCTCACCACCACCACCTCAACACCTTCATCAACACCATCAGAGCAGAAGTGATTAAGGTGTCAATGCCATCACAGACACCACCTTGAATACGTTCTCTATCTCGACATTTGCTATCACTTTACTTGTTCTTTGCTATTAAACGTAATTGAAATAATTGTTAATATACATCTCAGAGGAGGTTTTCCAAAATACAAATATAATTAGTGTATTTTCCATTAGCAAAACACAAATAACTGGTCATCAAGGTGCTTTATACAGAACTAGTGTATCTGAGGGATAATCTACAGGACCTCCACATGGACTTGATACAGCCAACAGGCACCGGCAAGGAATTAAAAATTATACATTTCCTGTGGCACACACATCATGGGCACAATGGATGGAGTTAGATGGAATCTTTTGCAAAGTCACTGATGAAAAAAAGAAATACAGAGTGAATTGGAAATGTGAGAAGAAATAGAGGTGGTTGTAAAAAATCATCTGTAAATTACCTGGGGTTTTGGTATAACCAATTTTTTAAAGAGTCTGTAATATTGTATTACCACTGTTTACAGAAACCATATTTTCTTTCTGTGGTGTTTCTTGGGGCAAATTCTGAGTTGGTTATGAATAAATATTGTTGTATTGGCTCAAAACCAGTATTATACCACTCCAAAACTGCAACCATAGCCCAAAGCAGGCAAAAGTAAGAGGAGGACAGCAAAAAAGCTGTCTTTGCCAGACCTGGAACAGCCTGTACTTTACTGAGCTCGACTGACAGAGAGAGTTGTTTCAAGTTTGCACCCCAAACAACAAATTAGCCACCAGCCTGCTTTTGTGAAGCGTGCACAGAAGTCACATAATCTTCTACCCTCAAAACTTCTTTGAAATGAGTAATGAAAAACACTTCACAGCAAGCCTTGGCTCCCACTGAATTATCCCTGCGCTCCTAGGTGCACTGTTTGGACACTCCCAGCTGAATAAGGTTTTAGGCGGGTGGTCACGTTGCTGATTGCTACTGTAAATGTCACTGCCTCTGTAACAGAGGCAGGTGGAAAGGAGAACTCAAGAATGGCTACTGAAAACCTATTACCTCTAAGACCTTTGCCAGAGCCCCATGTGTTTTCACCACTGTGTTGAACAGCCATTCAAGTGCAGTCAAAAATACCCATTTCTTTTTGAGCAGTCAGTATGTTGGCAACATTTATGTATTGCAAAGGTGAACTTGCACTTATTCAGCAAAAGTAAAAGGAATAGAGTTTGCTTGAATAAACATGCCATGGCATCAGTTGCTTGCTGCTGGGAGAGAAGAATCGAAATGATACATTTTTCATCCCCCACTAATCCACTGCTGTAATGAATGACCTGTTAAACACTCTCTAAAACTGTCAAGCAGGAAAGCTGAGGTTGTTCAGGTCGTTCTTGCAACAGTGAGCACTATTAAGTGGAACAGACATTGACTACAGTGGTTTCTTAGTATGCTGCAGATACTTATTCGCCACTAATTAGCCTCTGGCTGCACATCTGATATGTTCTGAATTACGACTGTGACTTTTCAGGGGGATGGTCTCTGTGATCTGAGAGCTCCTTCCAGTCTCCAGCTGTAGTGCTTGAGTATCACAGATTTGGAACACTTTATTCCCGAAGAATGTATTTTATGACACCTGCAATCGTATTAAGTCATCTCTGCTCTCTTTTCTGTTCCTCTCTGGGCCTTTTTCTCCTGTCTGACTATGCATACCCCTTCCTGCTCTTTTCCAGGTACATTACCAATGAGAAAACAGAAACTTTTACCTCGTTCTCTGCTCACCTGACTAGAACTCATTTTCCTCTACAATACCAGCCATCAAAGAACCACAGCTTGTGTTCACTTGGCTAATTGAATTCCCTGGGCTATTTGCAAGCTTAGTACCTAGAACATCTTAAACCAGAAGCAAAAATGTCTATTGTTGAGGCATTAAAGCCATTGAACTGTACCAAGTTCATTACCAAGTTATAAGAGCCAGCCATTTAAGGGTCAAAGACTACTACTCTGAAGTGTGGCTTAGATGCAAACAGGTTTTCCTAGCTGTGGTTCAGTTCACATGTAGGCTTTAACCAGACACTCAAAGCCCAGATTAGCCACTTTTGCTAATGTTTTTCCAGGTTGGCTGTAGATAGCACGGTTTTAACTTCGTTTTGGTTTGTTTTCAGTCAACAATGGTAGCAGAAATTGTAGTGCAGACTAATCCAGCAGGAACTCATTATCCTTGAAAATGGGTGAGTAAAAGTGACACACACAAATTGTTTTCCGTGATTATATTGGTGAGTAAAGTTCATACTGTCCATAGTCAAAACAAATCCTGATAACACTCTGACTTCATCTTTAGACAGTTCATAGCATGGAAACTTACCTAATAACCTTCCCTAAACAGATCTATTTTTTCCCCTTTCTTCCTTTTTACTGTTGTAGAGGAAAGGAATGGATCTATTCTCCTTTTCATTTTTCTTTTATTATTCACCCTTGTTGATAGCTACACAATATTTTCCCTTTTAAGTGTTTTCAGTCTACCTTCTCTAACTATTTTAGAGAATCCTCAGAGACCATGAATCCCCAGTTCCTGGGGAAAAGCCTGCTCAGTGACGACTTTTAGCTGACTTACTTCTTCAAAGCTAGTACCAATGTTGTGCCCCAGCACCATGAGTCTTCATAGTGAAGGAAGAGGAGAGAGCAAATTCCTAGCTTTGCTCTACCCCGTGGTAATGTAAGAGGGTCTCAGTATGGCTGCTCCTTTTCCAGGAGCTCAGTCAGGACCCAGAAGAAGTGGTCTTGGAGAACAGTGGGTGAGTCAGCCCTTCACTGAAGTCTGGCATCAATGCACGTGTCACAGGATTTTCCTTCTGCTTCTCCCATATAACACTCATTATCACTTCTGGTTGCTCTTTCTGTTCAGTTTTAGTCACAGCCTAAACCTGTTGTCCCCTTGTGACCACACCCCATTCACTCTGCTGCTTATGACGAGGTGTGCCAGGCAGCAGACCATCATAAACATGGTAAGAGGGAGATTTAAACTGATGGGTAGATCCAACTAGCAAACTCTGTGTTCAAACGGCCACAGAAGAGCAGAAAATTTGATATTTTCTAAGTGATAAATAAAACAAAGCTGGTGACGTGTTTGTTGTCTTCTAACAAATGAGGATCTCACTACCAAGGTCAAAATTCCCAGGTAAAGTTTTGCAGAATGCCAGACATAATTTCTGATGATGGTTACTGCTGGGGAAAAAAAAAATATTTTGGACAAATTTTAGTTTTAATTTAGTTCCTCTTTCCACACCAGAATATCTCCCTATTGCCCTAAATATAGTTAATCTCAGCAAGGTTTTTTTCTGAAAAAGTAGCCCTTTGTTGTATTTAGCAGAAAGCAACAATCCAATTTTTCATCCTTACAGCCATAGAATAAACTTTTTCAGTTCAAACTCATGGAGTAGATTATTAACAGAGTAAGTTACCTGACAAAGGCTAGAAAAATAAAAGCTATGTCCAAAGCGTTTTTCTTATTATTTCATTTGAGAATACGTTCCTGATATCTAGGAATAAACAGTTTCAAAACTCTTTTGTAAAGAAGAACCAGAAGTGAGACACCTGACCTTTAAAAACACTCAGCTTGAAACAAAAGTTACAGCGTCTAGAAGCCAGAAGTAAAAAAAGTATCATAATGCCAGGTGATGGATTAACATATTCCAACACAGATTTAAATTGTCATGCCATGCCAATATGCTGTCAGTCATAAAAGATTAGTCTGGCATTGTAAGGATTTTCATCCAACAAAAGTACCGAGAAGCTAAAAGTATGCTGTCTAGTTTTATATCAACACAATGTAGAGTTATATTAAGTAAATATGAAGAAAATTGTATAAGAGGTATAACTGTTGACATGCAGGTTTAGAAACAACAAAGGGAGCCTTTTAAAATGTCATTGCATTCAGATAAGAAAACGTATCTTTTATCACTTTAGCAGAAGGGGGGGCAGCCCTCAAAGTATAGTTTCCAAGAAAAATAGACATTAACTCACGGGGAAGAGAAATTTCACCTTTTCACCAGCTTAATCCACACATGTTTTAGGGACACCTGATACTTTTATTTATGTGTTTCATATCCTATTCCCTTACAAACTTTTTGTTAGTTTAAGTAGCAGGGCCTATAAAGGTAGCAGAATTGGCACAATAAAGGCCCCGACGCTAAGCAGCCCGAACACAGTTAACAAGCCCATGTTGCAAACGCCGCAGAGGGGATGGCTGAGGCAACCCCAACTTTGCTGCTGGCCTGGGTGCAGGCGCTGGGATGCAGCAGGCGCCTTCTGCTCCCCTGCCCACCCATCCCAGGGGCAGGGCGATGCCGGGAGGGACTGGCCAGAAATTGGGTTACTTCTCTCATGAAGCTCTTCTGGTCAGAAAGTAAATTTTTTCGTGCTGTTCACAACTAAAAATACTTCAGCATCCTCCCCAAGGAGTGGATGCTTCTTGCACCACAACAGCTTGGGGAAATGACGGAGGTGGAGATTTGCAACTTTTTGTGAATACGAGCTTAAACGGGTACAGAAAATGAACAGCAAATGCAATGGGGGGACATGAACTCTAATTACTGCCGTTCCACTTACCCGCCTTGAAGGGAGGATGATAATATATGACTAAACATGTGAGAAATGCATCTTTGTAGCCGAAGCACAGGACCAGGAGCCAGGAAATCCTCAGTCTTAAACCAGGACCCTGAGACAGATTGCTATTGTGGCTTTGGCTGGCTCACTTAGACTTCCTTGCTCAGCGTGTTTGTTTCAACCAGGGAGCTCAGACATGAGCACAGTTTGTGCAGAAAGAATATATTCAACACAGGCAGGACAGCAGAGTGTGACAAACAGCGTCGTTAATCACTGCTGAGCAGGGAGCAGGGATCACCTCCCCGCAATTCCCAGGACTGATCCTGGGCAGAGGAACCAAAAGCTACAGAGAGCCACAACCAGGGCAGAAAGGAAAAGTGTCTCTCTCCAGACCCCACACAAGTTTTGGTGTATCTGAGCCCAGTCTAGATGTAGTCCACACGTGGCAGTAATCAGTGTTTCATTACAGGCCCAATCCATAAAAAAAAGCCCACGTGCTACCTCTGAGAAGTTCTTGCTGTACAAAACACAGAGAGTGTCAGCCTTGGGCCCCACCAGCATGGTCAATGTGCACTGCACGCCACTCTGTGTTGAAGAATGATGTGCACTAGAACAACCATATGGGTGAAATGCCACCCTGGACCACACACAAGTCTAGGAAGGTCCACAAATTTAGTTCCCCACTCTGGGCAGCACATTTCCATTTCAACCCATTTCTCCCTGGCCAGTCTTTTCTTTGCCTGCCTCCTTCTCTGTGTTGTATTTTATATGTGAATGGGGGAACATACAAAAGCTCGAGAATGCCCTAAGTGGAGGTGATGGTGATTACTAACCCTTCCTGTGTCCACCTCTGACCTTGGAGGATGGGAAGACTCACCAAGCACAGCCCTCGTGCCCAGATTTGCGTTCGGCTTGCCTCCACTTCTGCTCCACCTGAGACACAATGTCTGTGCCTCTGCCATGGACACACCAGCACTGCAGCCTAGGAGATTAGAAATGTCCATAAGGTGCCATACTTCCCTCCCTGCCTCCATGTTGCTGTTCTCCTCTCTTCGCAGAGGCACCCCCCAAAATTCAGTTCCTACCACTGCAACTCTAATAATGCCTGCAAGGGATGCAGTCTCTCCATATCTAAGTCCCTGATTTGCATTCCTCCAGAATATTACCATTACACACCAGCTGTTCAGACTATCACATAAGCAGCAGCCTCAGCAGAAAGACCAAGGCCTGCAAGGGCAAAGGAAATGAGCTAAGCTCTTGCCCTCCCCAAGTAATCCTTCCAGACCAGGGTGGAGGTACGCTGGCTGCAGTCACTGTGGGAAGGTTTAAAGAGCCACCCGGAGCTGTGTTCAAGCAATGAATACCAGACGGCAGTCTCTGACCTGTTGTGTTAGCATTATATTTATCTTTTGCAAGCATGGAATTCGATTCACTGCACTTTTAAAAATGTATATTTTAAACAGTTCAACCCTGAAAATGTACTTGTTCTCACAGTTTCACATCAGCTTTTTGCACAGCTGCCAACAGCCTTCACACCCCCTTCCCTAGCCCACCTGTGTAAACACTAGGAAAGTTTCTCTTTGTGAAGCACAGGTAGGGTCTTGTGGCTTGATAATGTGCAAAAAAAGGGACAGAGATTTTCTTTGCAACACCAGATGTGGGAGGGATCTGCCACATCCAAATAACCGTGCATTTGAGGGTAGCTTTTAAATTTCTCTTATAAATAACACTGGTTTCGAAGTATCATATGGGACACGTCTGACAATTCTGACCAAACTAATATTTTTAAAGCCTCTTTAAATGTCTTCTGATTGAATGGCGTTGCTGAAGGAAGATGATACACAACAAACATCACACACTGTCTTGTGCAGCATTCCTTACCTGCGCCAAATAACACTTTTTTATACAGATGCTGCAGTTGATTTCAAAGAGCTTAAGCATATCACAACATATTCAGCATGAATTAGAATTGGTGAATACATTCCTCCTATTCTTCTTTCTAGGTTCAATGAGAGAATGGGCATGAGTGTGGTGAAACTGGAAAGACAGCAACAAGCTTGTTATGGGAGAGGTTTTGTGGGCATGATCTGAAAGACGGGCTGAGGAACAGCCAGGTACAAAGTCTCCAAATCAGTGTTTCCAGGATGGCCTCTTGAATTCACTAGGCAGTGTTACACAGTTGGGATTTACCAGTCCTATGCGCTATGAACAGGGATTTACCAGTCTTGTGTGCTATGAACAGGCCTACTGAAGAGGAATAGCATGTTTCTTATGGAAATTTAAACCACCAAGCACATCAGTAAAAGTATGACGGCCCCAGAAAGGAGGAAGAAGACAAGGAATAAGCCATTTTCATTTCACTCCACATCAGAAATCCTTTCCACAACGACTTGTCACAAAATTGATGAGAACCCCATGGTCTTTTAACCCTGGATCTCATTCCTTTCTCAGAGAAGTCTGTTCAACAAAACATCATTTTCTGCAGTAAAAGAACTCTGGAATCACACCACAGCCCTACAAAGAGCTGTCTGGAAGAGCATTTATGCACCATGTGTGGCCTATGTGCAGCAACTTTACCAGGCTTCTCAAGCCTAGGCTTGTTCATGCTTGGCAATGAGAAGACAAACAACCAACCCAAGGCAGGGCTGCTATTCAGCTCCTGTTCCACCTCAAACCCAACTTAGCACCCAAATCTCTCATGCCTGGCACAGCAAGAGGAGTGCTTCTCCACATCACCCATAGGCCGCATGTGGCCATGAGGTGTTCTGGTGCTGAACTGGAAGCAAAAGGAAGACTATGAAACTTGTTTCCTGCTTTGCATGACTGAATTTGAGCTTTTAAAACAGGCTTATTATTGTCCACCTGTATTTTAGATGCCACCTTGAGACCAAGAAATTCAACTTGTCTGTTTAGCCAGCGGCAAAAACCATTAAAATGCTATTGCAGGAGAAGATAAAAAAATTAATTATGGGAGAAGTCATGTCTAGCAAACTTGCTTATTGGTCTTGTTTAACCAAAGGAAGCATGCTGTGTCAGGCAACATACTAGCCAGCATGTTTTAATTGCAGACTGGAATGTTACTTTGCCCTCATCACCTCCCAGGACACTGAGCACAGGGAGAGGATGTTAATACATCACACTCATTCCTGTCCATTTTCCCTCCAACTAAGGAGAAAGAGAAGCAATTCAGGCCATGCTCTGCACACATCCTCCCCTTCATGAATCCTGGATTCACTGAGGCCTTCCTGCAGAGAAAGGCACATACCACTGGGGAGAAGGGAAGCTTTTCAGACAAATGTGAGTAGTCACATGCTGGAGCCTGTCTATACTGTGAATGCAAGGGTATTGTGATTGTTTTATGGTTCTCAGAAGGTATAAAGCAAAGCAGTGACCTGAGCTGCTCGGATGCATTTGTGGAAGGGAAAAACACTGGATGTGTGCCCATTCTTGCTTCCTCCTAATGCACAAGGAGGGCCTGAACACTTTTGCCTTTTGGAGAGATGTAGGGCAATTTGCCGGCTTGTTATGGCTTTCACATTAAGAAAGAGTTCTGCGCAGTACAGAAGAGGCTATAAACACCAGTAGAAGCGCTGCTTAGTAGCAATAACTGGTAGTGAAGACGGTGAAACTGGGTTAATTGAGGCTGTCTAAAACTCTGTAGGCATTTTCAGAATGATTCACACATACCAAGAAAAGACATCCTAGGTAATGAAACAACACAGTTGCTCCTTCAATTAATGGCCAATAGCGGTCCTAACTGATGTCTCCAAAGGTCCCAAAAGGATTGCTCGTGAAACCAGGACAGGAGAGACTTGGCAGTCTCAACAGTCCCAGAGTTAAAAAAGAAAAGCCAGGGAAGGTCAATCTGAAAGCAGTTTCACTTCCTTGTAATATATTTGAATTAAACATCTTTCAGAAAACATCTTTGAAATGATGGTATATGTGACTGATTATTGTATTTAGCATGATTGCTTAATTCCTCCTGATTCAAACCCACCTTTCCTCTCTGCCTGTTCTTTTTGAAGTGCTCCAGGGGCTGGCCCAGGTCTGTCAGAGCAAACAGCCACACGTCATTTGTGCTGTCTTTCTCACTGCAGACTCCTACCACAGACAGCACACGCTCCACCTTTCAAGGGACGGGATTTCCACCTTTAGTCTTTGAGAAACTGAAAGCTGTATTGCCCAGGCATAGGAACATGTTGCTGTATGACATCTTTAATTTTCCCCACCCACACTCAAAATGTCGCTTTCAGAATACAAATAACAAAATGAAGCAGAAGCACCTGCTCCCAGAGGAAGCAGTATTTGCCTGCTGTAAACCAATCAAGATAATTTAAGTAAATAAACTTGCTGTAACTAGGCACAATGGATAGTCAATCTAGTTTTACGATCTGTATGTACCATTGCTTTTAATGACAATGTGTATTTTTAAAATAAAATCATGTTCTGATTTTATAGACTGAAATATGCTAACCCAGCAAAGGTAGGTAGGTGGAAAGGAGTGTCTTTTGCTGTTCTGTAACTAGGACATTGACTGAGCTCTGCTGCATGCATTCCTGAGGCATATCACCAGCTAGAGGACTTCGCTGACTGATGACTCCATCCTCCATTCAGTTTATTCCTGCATACATCTACAAGGCATGCACTACAACACAGAGTACCAATAATATACCTGTTTGCTGTTGTTGTTGCTGGTTTTCAATATTCTTTTTCTTCCTCATTTTGGTCTCAGGTTGCACATATCAAGATCATTGTGTTTGTAGTGTCAGCGCGCTTTCTTCTTCTGAAGAAAAAGTTATTTGACTACATCTCTTTATAGTCTGGTATTCCACGAGCCAGGTCAGATAGGGTATGAAAGTACAAAATACATCTCTGCATCCTCACAGTCCTTGCAAATATATAGCAGTGAAGATGTTTTTCAGTTTTCCTTGCTCTCGAGGCCTCTTTGCACCACAGACACCCACATACACAAAATCTAGAGAATCAAGAGCAAAGCTATGAAACCTTCCACTCTTATGGTTACGAGCTCCTGTTAAAATCACAGGCGTCATCTAGCGGGCACTGGGAGAAATAGGGAGCACCAGCACGGCGCTGACGGATGCTTCAAGAAGGCATCAGCAGAGGGTCAGAGGAGGGATGCAGGCAATACCTCTTTGCAGCCAGCGGAGGAGAGCAGCGAGGACACGCCGGTCTCACCGCTGTGCTGCAGTCCGGCCACATTTATCGCGAACGCCCGGGACCTGCCACAAAACGTGCCCGTTTTTCTAATCTAAACTGCGCTTGTGATAAGGCGGCAGCCCTAAATCATGCTTGCCATAAGACTGAGAACGTATGAACTTGTAAAAAAAAAAAAACAACACGTAGATTGTTTCTTCAAAAGGAATGGAAGAGAGGAAACCACTCTTCTGCCTCTCCATGGTTACTGTGAATTCATGGGGTTTTTGTTGTTTTACTAATTTACAAATGGTAAACGGATGCAGAGAAAGCAACACTTATGAGGTTACCTAAACCAACTATTCATGTTTGACAGAAAATTTGCAAGTTTTTTCAGTGTTCATATTTGTGCAGATTAAAGGATGGCTTTGTTTGCAGTTGATTACTCTTTAAAATGTATGTCCCCTGCTGCCTAATTAAAAGAACCTCAAGCATCACGGCAGCATTATTTCAAATACTGATATAGTTATATTGGATGGCAATAGCAGAAAACGTTTTAAGACCTGGCCAAAGGTCATCATAAGATTCAGATGGCTGTGCATTCAGTTCTCACTTATCAGCAGAGGGAAACAGTCTGTGTATTCATAAATATGAGCTTTATTACAGCAGCAAGTAAAGCTGATCGTGGTATTAATCACCATGAGAACATGCCGCTGTAGAGAAGGAGCTGTGGGCTGAAAGCTGGCTTCCAGCATGTAATAACTGTGCCTTTGCATAAAACATGAGTTTTAAACAGCTGTGTGAATGCCACCAGGCGGGGAATGTGTCTGCAGCGTTCACAAAGACCAGTCCATACAGAGCCTGGCCTGATGGTACACAACAGCAGCTGTAAAAGGTAAGGACAAATTCACTGTGCAGGAACCCATGAAGCAGACGCAAGGCTGGCACTGCCAGCCTGCAAATCATGCCTTCATGTGTCCCCATGATGCCGTGCCCATCCACAAGGAAGCAGTCTATTTGCTAAAATCAGATTAGTTGTGATATATAGGAGGCTCACTCACACCTAGCATGAAAAGCTTACAGTAGGATGCTGCGATAATGAGCGAAAATTTGATAGCCTTAGTTATAAAAGACACGCATTATCAAACTTGAATCACAGCAATACTACCAAACAGAAAAAAAGCATATGGCAGGGAATAAGATAGGCCTTTTAGTGGTCTTAAGACTCAGTTGCAGCTCAGCTGAGCACAATTTGCTGAGCTGAGAAGAGGCAGAAGCAGCCTTTGTGTGAGTGAATATCCTATGGAGGGGAAAGAAAATGAGCTGGCTAGGGAGAGGATTAGTCAAGCAGCCTATGGACAGCATACACGTGAAAGCAGAGGAGCAGTTTTTGCTGCAGCACAGAAGCCCTGGCACTAGGAGGCCCCATGAAAGATGGTTGTGAGATGTCTGTCATGAGGAAGCTTGATGCTTTAAAAATGTGGATGAGACAAATAGTGTTCAAGGAGAGCTGGGGGAAGGCAGGAACCTGTGTTGGAGTAGTCACAGCGGGAGGCCAGCTACTAGCCTTGGGGGTGGACAAAACTCGGGAAGGAGTGGCTGCAGGACCAGATGGGGGACAGAAATCTCAGGGTGGTGGTGATGAGGGAATACATGATGCCTCAATCATGCACTGACTCGGAGAAAGAATGCTCAGCAGCAACAAGCTTGGCCTCATCACCTGCTGTCATAGGAATTCCTCAAGCACCATGTGAAGTACACCAAAGCTGTCAGGAAAGAACTGCTGGGAAAGTAGTTGTGCTCCTGCCTTCCTCACACAGACCAGCAGCATTAGCCTTGTGTCCAGAGAAAACCGTCTGCCGCTTTGAGGGAAGGTACAGAAAGTTTTCAGGTTTGCCTGAAAGGTCAGGCCTACACATTCCATCTCTGGCTGCTTGGCATTCCCCTCATCTATCAGCCAAGGTAGTGTGAGCACTATGAGCAGGGGGGAACCTGAGGGACAGATCATGCTCTGGTGCTGAGTCCCTGCAGAACCTAGTGAGACCAGAGGCTCATCAGCCCTACTGTGATTTATTAGCTGCCAGAGCCATATCCACAGGTGCCAACTACAAACCCAAATAACTATAGCTTACGTGTCAGCCCAGTTGCCTAGTTTGCTGGTGATCATTCTAAAGAGAACCACCAAACGGTTTGCTTCAGGCAGAAGGACCTGAGAAGCTGCACGTCCCTAGCAAGGGACCAGTGAATACTTCAGGGAGGAGAGAGGAGCAGCAGGCTTAGGAGGTCTCTGGCAGCACGCAGGAGAGGCTCTGAAGATCAGGGATATGTCAAGGGAGAGGCCATGAGAGGTTTACATATAACTCCTTATCTCAGCAGTAGTGGGGTGGGAGCAGCAGGGATGCTCTCCTAGCTATGTTATCCCTTCAGCTTAGCTTAAAGGTTTGTAGCTATGCTTCAGATCCATTTAGCTTTCAATTCCTGTGGCTATCTGGGCACATACTGTGGCACCCTTAAGGCACGCTTTGTATATTCCACGGGAGAAATTAAGCAAGTAATCACAGCCACGACCTAATACTTGTGCAAACAGGCATTAAAAAGTGAAATCCCTGCCACAGCCACTCCATTTGTGCCTCTCTAATCTTTTTAGAGATAGTATTTACCACTCGCTTACTGCTGGCCAGCTCACACAGGGAAGCATGGGGAAACCCTCAGTGCCCAGCTAGGGTATGTGTGCATGCAGGTTTCTTAAAAGTGCTTTTAAACACCTCACAGTCTCTTCCAAGGAAGGGACAGCACTGCCTCCCTGCAACAGCCCTTAAAAGTTACCTGTGGGTGAAAGACAATTGTAGCAGTCTCTAGCCCGATCTTTATACTTTGGCTGTTATCAGGCTTTGAGCAACTAACCTATTTCTGAATGTAGGTAGTTCTGTAATAAAGGCAGGCCTCAAAGTCTACCCCTCTCTGTTAAGGCTACCACAGCTGCACAAAGCAGAGCAAAAAAAAGCCTTGTCAGACTCTCCCAAGAAGTGTAGGAGGCTGTAGGAAGGAAAGTGGCTTCCAGAGAAACAGATGGAAAAGCAAAGCACAAGGTAGAATTTGTTGACTTGCATCCTGACATAAATGTTGTTTAGCTGCACAAGATTGTTCCCCCATGATGTCTGCTCTGAACTGCAGTTAAAACCTGAGGATAGTGCTTGGGAAGAGGCATTGCCCTGTGTTTGGGTCAGATGACTTACAGGAGCTACAGCAATTCCTGTAATTGAGGAGAAATGACATTCAGGAAAGTGAGTAGGGAGGGTAAAGCAGAAAGAAGCTTCTCCGTACACTAAAAAGCAGCCCACAAAACAATATTTAGGTTTTTCAAATTCAATTTTAAACTTAAATTTAATACACCCTCACTGTTCTCACACTAAGGCTTCTGTGAGACCATAAGGCTTCTGCTGAGATGTCCAAGTTCTCCATAACAGAAGCCAAGTGCCACGGTCCCAGATTACCTGCAGAATCAAGAGCAAGGGCTTGTAAAAATACAGAAGCCATTAAAATCATGTCTGTCTCTGAAATCGGTAGAAGCAGGTTGGATTTAGCTGAAACCTGGCTCATATATGCTCTTTTTGCTAAACTAAACCATTTAAGGGAGGCTAGCGCTATCACTTTCAAAGAAGAATTGTCCAACAAGAGAGTAATACCCACTTGTGTGCTATTTTGCAGTGAATATCTGTCATGCGTACAGGTAAACAGTACATTTGAACACCTTCTGGGGTGGGAACATGCACAGTGGGAACCCCCCGTCAAAGATAGAGACTGACACGTAATTTGTTTTCTTGGAAGCTCTTGAAAGGCTTATTCTCTTTCAGTCTGGAAGGTGGCACACACTCGAAACACTGTCCTGTGGTAAGCTACATTTCCCCCTAGTGAACAGCTGATAGTAACAGCATTTCTTTGGAGCAGGAGTATGTTCGTGTGTAGCATGAATTACTGTTGGACTTTCCACCTCCAACCTTGATATCCTTGAAAACTTTTATCCAAACAAGGACCAACGGTATGCTCCATAATAGTTATTTCACAAATACGTCCTTTTGGAAGTTTAGAAACACTAGTGCTGATAAACTGCAGCTATTTTTAATTTACTTTATTGACAATACCTGCAAATAACATTTCCTCATTCTATAACCCAGCCCTTTTGTGATTAAACCTATTTGATAACAACATTGCCTCATAAGCAGGAAGGTAAAATAATCCAGGAATGAAACACTGTATAGGGCTTTTGGAGGCTGACATCTGAATGTACTTAGTGGAGAGGAAACTTCTTTTTTTTTTTTTTTTTAACTTTCATTTCTTGCTTCTTTTATCCTTAAGCTCAGCAATAAACTAGCACTCTATGGTTAAAAAGTCAGGAGAACAGATGTATGGTACCAGTGCATCAGAATCTGTATTTCAGCTATGAAGTGTAAATTATAAGGAAGACTTCCAAGAAGCTTTGAGAGTATACAGCTAGCTTTCGTTGAAATGAAAATTCAATGGCAAAGATGATGATGATGATCATTGTCATTATCATTACTCCAGTCACTTGATTACACTAATGTGAACGCTTCAGTCAAAGTTCAGTCAGGGTTCATTCTTCAGCTTGCTGCTTTTAAGGTGAGTCCTGAAGAAATGTCACTGAGCACTGCACATTTTGCAGCGTGTTTCAGTCAGCGCAAAGCCAGGCTTCTTACCAGGGGCCTGCTTGTCCCTCTGCTAACTCTGCAAAGTGTTTGGAGGCCAAACTACATTACCAAGCATCATGCAATAAATGTTGAGGATTTTGATGTTAGCAGACACATGCTAAAGTGATTTTACATGGCTCCTTGCTTATCCCTGGCTTGTTCTTCACTCTTTCATGTACATGTCCCATTTGAGAGGGAATACATCTAGAGATTACACCATGTGGAAGCTTGTTTTTATTATACTTGGTTAAGGTTAGTTTACCACAGAGAGTGTGGGTTACCAGTGAGAGAAGAGAGTTGAAATGCCTGTGTTGGGTGTCTGGATGTGGCTTTGCCTCAGGGTGCAGTGCTGGGTAGACCGCAAGACCAGCCTCCACACCTCACCTTCAGCCCATGGCAAGAGGTTCCTGATGGCCACCTGAGGACAGCTCAGGGCAAGCAACCTGTCCTGGTCTCTCCTTCAGCCTGCTTTGTCCTGCTGTCCCCGGAAGCCACGTGAAATCAGGGCAGCCAAAGACCTCTGCTCTCACCCCTGAACTGCCACAGTACAGCATCAGGGGTTGGGACCTGTTAGAGTCCTCACCAAGTACTTCGAGATATCAAAGCGAAAAAGGATATACAGTGTTTATCACTGAAGTTTGCCAATCTTAGCAAGGTGTCTCTGTCCTCAGTAGGAGGCTGTGGAGGAGAGACTAAAAAGGTGAACAAGCTTTCCCAAAGCAGATCCCACAATGAAGTCTCTCCTATTAGGTACAACACAGCGTACAGTGCTCCCTCTGCCTAGGAAGATTGTCTGTGTTCTGGAAACCTGTATAAGCTGTGGGTGGACTAGGAGGGTCTTGACTACTTTGTTAATCCACTGATCTATACAGATGGAGTTGAAAATACCCATTTTTAAGAATTTATAAGTCAGCACATGCTTCTTCCCAGCAGGACGGAGTGGCATGTCAGGCTGCTAGATTAGCAAGGAGACACTCTGATACGGCAGCTGTGTCAGCAGATTCCTCTCCACAGCCAGAAGCCAATGCATTAACCAGGCCTTTGACAAAACTTCCATCACATCAGAGCTCCTGACACCAGGGCATTATCCCGTCACGTCTGTCCTTGCTTGTGAAGTGCTTCTCTCCCACCTTGCAGTTGAGGAATGGAGAGACAAGATGCACCAGCAGCTTTGGTGAGAGCAGAACTGAGCCCTCAGGTCACACAGCACACCTGAAGTGCATCCAAGACCAAGACACTGCAGACCCCTTGCCTCTTCTCCCAAACTCCCTGTGGTAAATGGCCAAAGGACCATCCCACAAGCTCACCATTGAGTTGTCCAAAGCAGAGAAAGAAATCCTGCTTGCACAGGATGTTGTCCTGCTGTAGTGTGTAAAAACTGGGCTGAAATATGGGACCCATCTGTTGTCTAAACCAAGTTATACACAATCTGGAATGACTAGCAATAGCTCACCAGATATTGTTGGCCCTGGATGGCTTTCTGAGGTACAACCCTTCTCTTGGGTAAAAGCTTTTCTTTAAAAAAAAAAACAAAACATCCGGATGCGCCCATGTATTATCATGCTAGATGCTCCCTGTCTCCTGGCGCGATGAATTTGAACTCTTCAGCTTGCAGAGAACAATGGAGAACATCGCCAGCTCCTTCAGAACTGCTCTGCCCTTTTCTTAGGAGTAGATGGCCTGTTTTTACCTCTCTCTCAGTCTAACCAGTCACCAATCTTCCTGTCAAAACAAGGAGCTGCCAAGCAGGGCTGGAAATGGTGATAGTTTCTACACCATCAACACATTTAATTTGGCCATTTAAAATCTAGAAGCCTTTAACAATCAGAAAGAGATTTGCAATGTTGATGTGCTCTAAAGACAGCTTGGCAGAAGCTAGCTGACTTTCTCTCACATGCAGGCACTGTGACGTAGGATATGCTGAACATAGGATTTCTGGCCCTCCTTTTGATCCAAACATCAGTCCCAATGTTCACTGTATCTTCTTTTCATAGACTCCATTAACACTAAGATGCACAGCGGATGGCATAGCAGACGGTCTTCATTTTCCCTGTAATACAAGTTTGGACAGGCTGGACTGATGGGCTGAGGCCAATGATATGAGGTTCAACAAGGCCAAGTGTCAGGTGCTACACTTGGGTCACAACAACCCCATGCAGCACTACAGGCTTGGGGCGGAGTGGCTCGATAGCTGCCCGGCGGAGAAGGACCTGGGGGTGTTGGTGGACAGCCAGCTGAATATGAGCCGGCAGTGTGCCCAGGCGGCCAAGAAGGCCAACGGCATCCTGGCCTGTATCAGGAATAGCGTGGTGAGCAGGACTTGGGAAGTGATCATCCCCCTGTACTCAGCACTGGTGAGACCCCACCTCGAGTACTGTGTTCAGTTCTGGGCCCCTC
>VZSZ01008504.1:157586-169445 GCA_013398815.1 Ibidorhyncha struthersii
TCTACAAGTACCTGAAAGGAGGTTGTCGAGAGATGGGGACTGACCTCTTCTCCCTAGTGACAAGTGATAGGACCAGAGGAAATGGGTTCAAGTTAAGCCAGGGGAGGTTTAGGTTGGATATTAGGAAAAAATTTTTCACTGAAAGGGTTATCCAGCATTGGAATAGGCTGCCCAGGGAGGTGGTGGATTCGCCATCCCTGGAGGTTTTTTAAAAAAGGGTAGACGTGGTACTTGGGGATACGGTTTAGAAGTGGTTTTGCCAGGTTAGGTTAATGGTTGGACTCGATGATCTTAAAGGTCCCTTCCAACCTTAACGAGAGAAAAAGAACAAAAAAAGTTCAAGCCTCTGCCTGTACCTCAGCTTTTTGCCTCATTGCTTTAATCTCCCAAACACTATAGTATATTTGCTTAACACAAGAATGCATTTCCTCAATATAAAACAACAGCAAGGACAGAACGGTCCAAAAAAACTGTAGGAAGGAATTAATCAGATCAGCTTCACAATAAAACATCAGCCATAAGCCTGAGTTAATCTTTATTTTTTTTGTCGAAGTTTTAGGCCACATTTTGAAAGCTCTTGAGCAAACCAATGGCGTGACAGCTTGAAGATAAAACATTTCCATCTAAGCATGCTCAGGTATGCAATTGCAGAATATACCATTTTGGACACCTGCCTTCTGGACTCAGCTGTTAAGTCTAAACTAGTACCAGAAAGCACAGTGTTTAGGAAAGCTTGCAATTGCTTTTGCTGAAAACCTCCATTCTATCAGAATACTTGTCACTTTTAGCAAGTGGCTGTCTAGAGATGAACGTCTCTGCTTCATCTTTGACAGCAATGGAAATTGGGCCGGTTATGACTGCAGGCTGAAAGACTCAGCCCTGTATTTTATCCTTCTCTCATGATCTTTTCTGAAATAACATGTCAAAGAAACATTCATAATTGTAATGTATTCCATACATTTTCTGGTATAATCAGTACACAAGAGAGTCTTCGGATGTACCATCACTAGGGAGTAGTGCCTACCCTGGTTTTCACTCAGACGCAGTATGATCTTTACCCTTTGCTGTAAATTGGCTCAGAGCACATCTTTATGTGTCAGTTTTGCCTACTCACTTTCAGATGTTACCAGCTTCCAGTGCTATGGAGCAGCTTTGGAGTACATGTGATTTTCATTTTACACATTTTTCAGTTCTTTCACATGCCCAAATGAAAAATCCAGTGTTCAGGGACATCACATGGATTTATGATACACTCTGGTGGGACTTTATGTTCAGAACCTAATGAATGGATTATCCTCATCCACATGTGGCATTTCCCAGCTGTGGGAGATATGTTATTATTCCTTGTTTATTTTGCAGCTTCCGCAAGAGCACGCTGGGCTGGTTGCTCTGTGGAAAGCCTTTACAAGTCACTGTGGGGTAGGCTGTTTTGCAGCACAAGAACCCAATCCTGAGCACAACAAGTAGTGCCGGTACTCAACTGCTGCCATGTGTAAAGGGAAGCACGGACCTCAGCACTTATGTTGGAGGAGTCACTGGTATGTCCTAGACAGAAGGGGGTATCATGTGTGACGGGAAAGGAAGGGGCTTAGAAAGGTAGGTGAGATTAAATGTGTGGGAAAGGATGACAGGGAAAACAAATGAGAACAAACTTTTTTTGCCTCGTTTCCAAAAATATTTTACACGTACTTTACTTCTCTCCACTTTTGAAACTGCTTCAGCTACATTTACAGACAGCTGCATTCTCAACAAGTGTCACAGATATAGTTAGCTGGATAGAGAAGATATACTGTACAGGTGTCTCCATGCCAGTAGAAAAAGTAGTAGGACGAGCACTAGTTTTATTCATTGGGCTTCAGAGAATCTAACTCAAGGACAACCTTCTGCTGGGACCCAGACTTCAAGCAATGTGTCACTTGCAGAAGGGCTTGATTTGCAGGTGTCACAGTGAGTGTCAAGTAAAAGCTGAAGCAAAGCTAACTAAGAAAACACATGCCAGTCTTCTGCTTCTCATGTACCCACTGGAATGGTATCAACCCATATCACAGAATCATAGAATCGTCTAGGTTGGAAGCGACCTTTAAGATCATCAAGTCCAACTGTCAAGCTAATGCTAACAAAACCACCACTAAACCATGTTGCTAAGCACCACATCTACCCATCTTTTACATACCTCCAGCAATGGCGATTCCACTGCTTCCCTGGGCAGCCTTTTCCAACATTTGATAACCCTTTCTGTGAAGAAATTTTTCCTAATCCAATCTAAACCTCCCCTAGGGCAACTTGAGGCTATTTGCTCTTGTCCTGTCCCTTGTTACCTGGCAGCAGAGACTGACCCCCACCTCTCTACAACCTCCTATCAGCACGTGTGTGCTTCAATGTTGTGGGAAGCGAAGTGTGAACTGTTGTGCAGTGAGCAGTAAGATGTGGGGGAGTGCAAAGATAAGCTCTATTTTATTACTGCGTTGCAGAGGTTCCTCCTGCCCATTCCCATCCTGCTCCCACAAACAAGACAACTCTGAGCACACTGCATGGGAGTAACACCAGAAGCTGAATCAAGACATTGCTACAGGGACCCTGTTGTTAACATGTGTACTCTTTCCTTTCTCTAAGCCTGGACTTATTACTGGCTGCCATAAATTACAGAAGATCATGCACTCAGCATAACCTTCTGCTCATATCCTCCTCTGTTAGACGCAAACCCCTTTATGGTTAGCTACACCATCATTGCTTTGAGGTTAAATTATTACAAATAAAGCTCACAGCCTCATGGGTTTACTCTCACTTGTTCTTAGTTCAAAATCCCTGAGTTGCTCTCCTCTAATACTGAGCAAGGAATTTAACAGACTGAAGAAAACAGTTTTATCCCCCAAACTTTTTTTTGCTCACTCCTTTGCATTGCAGAGCTTCTGCCTGAAGCCTCCAAATCCAGCAAAGCATGCCCCCTTACTGCTACATCTGCAAATTGTTAGCCCAGAATTGCTCCTCACGCAGGACATGGCAGCTCTGTAAGCAAACAGTTTTGCGTTAAGGGTTACTCTACTGTCTGAAAAAGCTCTGTCAGGGTGCTCCAAAACTGGCCACCACCCATCCACCAGCATGAGGACAGCCGGCTGTCCCTCTCTGGCCAGGCAGCTGCTCAGGCCACGGCTGCGCTCTCTGTGCCCGGCTGGGGCAGGTGTTGTGGGGAGCGGGCAAGTGCCGGGCTGTATACGGGGCCCTGCTGCCATTCCCCACCTCCTCAAAGGCCAGCAAAGAAAAAATGGAAGTCAAGTGGTGTTGACCCACCAGCCGCTAGGTAAAGTCCTCCTTGTCAGTTTTGGTCTTGTTTTTCTCTGTACCTTTCTGTCATACCGAGAGTTTCCCAATGTGACCAGGCTACCAGCTCCCTCTAGGCACATTCTAGAGACAGATAAATGACAAAACAATTTCAGTACGAAGCCCTTTATTCCTGAACTAGAATCCTAGACCAGTTTGCGAGAGTCAGAATGGAAAACATTTTAAACTGTGATAATGAGACTCGTGTTTTCTCAGTCCATTTATGAAAGAGTAATATGGGAAGCCATAGTGAGTGATGAGGTGGACTTTATGTTTGAAGCTGAGGGAACTCAGCCCTTCCTAACATAAAGTTTTTTAGTCATGCTGTACACGACTACTCCATCTTGAGCCCGATATGAAGTTTTAACACCACCTTAATCTCAGGTTTGCATACGTTTCCAGTACAGTTGTTGTCACGCTTTCAGAATTTCACAACTATTGTTTTTTTCTTTTCTTCCCAGACCTTACAGTCCTAAAGATATAGGGAATCATTTCTTTTTGCCCTTACTCCATCACAAATCTAGTATGCAATGATTTAACAAGGGAGAGTTCATTTAATCCTAGTGCAAATGACAGTAACATTGCAAAATTTAAGTCCTGCATGATATGTCCCTTGTCAAGGTTGTCCTGGTGGGCACTGAGTTGACCAGAAGGTAGCAGTGCGCACTTTGGCAAGTATGTCCAACAGCCTCCTGGTCTGGATTTGGCAGAGTGTTGCTAGCACTTGGAGTGTCCTCTCTAATCAGCCTCCGGGAGACCCATCTGGAGTACTGTATCCAGTGCTGGGCTTCCCTGTACAAAAGGACATACTGAAGTGAGTCAAGCAAAGGCGCCTTGAAGTTGATTAAGGGCCTGGAGCATCTCTCTCACGAGGGAAGGCTGAGAGACTCGGGCTGTCCAGCTGGAGAAGAGAAGGCTCAGCGTGTACCTTACCCCTGTGTATAGACAGTGGGAGCAAAGACAGTGGGACCATAGAAGACAGATCTTGTAGTGGTGTCCAGGACAGGGCAAGAGGCAAAGGGCACACACTGGAATACAGGAAATTCCATCTAAACAGAAGTTTTTTCTCCTGTGCGGCTGGTCAAACACTGGAACAGGTTGCCCAGAGAGCCTGTGAAGTCTCCATCCTTAGACATATTCAAACCCAACTGAACACCACCCAGAGCAACCTGCTGTGGCTGACTTGCTATGGGCAGGGGTGGGACTGGGCACTCTCCAGAGCTGTCGTCCAGCCTTAGTGCTACCACAGTTCTACCCTATGGTTCTATCACATAGCACTAAGTTCCAATTAAAAAACACGTTTGAGCACATAGTAGAGGAAGCAGTACTGCTCTACCAGGTAAGGACAGCTCAGATGGTAACAAGTGTAAATAAAGTTTCTAAAATAAATGAAAGATTAAATAAAATTTTATTTCCCACACAAGTTCAAGTGTAATGCTCCTGTACATTTGTCACCTCCGAGTCACTTACTAAGATCTTCTGATGATTTTTTTTCAGCTCTCTATTCATGCTTACACTGCTGCAAGTCTGAAATTGCCTGAAAGGAGTTGGTTTTGCCTATACACGTTTTACACTAAGATTTTGGTTTCCTATCTATATACATAGCTCTGGTCTTTCTAAATATACAGTCCAGCAATTCTATGACTACTTACAGCAACTTTCCACTGAGGAACAGCTCCCGGTGCGCTTTTCATGACCCAGAGGCAAGCCTTCTCTAAAAGTGGACAGTTCATGCACATTTTCTGTCTGACTTTGAAAAGTGGAGTCTGGACATGGCCAACTCATGTAGGAGGTTTTCTGCATAGAAATAAAATGGGTACATGAAAACCAGGCAGGGTGTAATGGATGCCACTATTAGCTCTTGATAGATAAATATAGAAACTGTATATCACACATGGTATTAGTTCAACCTACCTGTTTCCTGCCCAACTGTATTGCCAAGGAATGAGTGAAAAATCTAGTCACTGTTGTAAGCTCAGATTTGGCCAACTACAGTGAGGTATAGCTGCAGAGGCTGTCAGCCAGACAGCGTGACTGTGAAATCTGGCGTACTTAAAACATTTGTGTCTCTTCTAAATTTACTTCTAGACTCCATCTAACAAGGAGAAGTACACATCTTAGTAGGCTCCAGTTGGGGTACACATCTGTAGGCTTGCCTGTCTGGTTTTTCATTTTTCCTTGGGTGGATTTCAGCTGTAATTATTTTTTACAAAATTTGGGAAAAGGGCCACTGCCCTCCTGCAACGTAATTTTGCATTCTTCCAACTCTTCCAACATAATATCTCAACATAACTGAATATGAAGACTCACACCTTTCTTTTCCGTTGGTCGCTGTGGAAGCTCTTAATTTGTCAGCAAAAGCTAGACGCAGCAGTGTGCCCTGTGGTAGCACACAGGTCAGATGCTGAGTTTTCATTCCGGAGACCCAAATGGCCACACATCTATGCAAAGTTTGGAGCACTGAGTTCAGGGTGAGGGGTAGACTCTTACCCTTAGTTAGTGACCATGGAACAGCGCCATCAGCCCCCATACTGCAGGTGATGCATGACAATAATAGCAGGGCTCACTGGCTTTGGCCTACCAGCTCCAAATTGCAACAAAAGGGATGGATGCAGCCCATGAACCTGATTTCTGACCTGTTTCTGGACAGAAAAGTCACTGTAGCTTGTTCAGAAGGAGCTAGTGCTGGGGACAGGAAGAGAAGGAATTGGCAATGTTGAACAATTTGGGTTTTTTTCCCAGCTTGCATGATTTCGTTATTTATGAAGAGGGATGCTTGCTCCCATAAAACACCAACTGATTCCTGTTTCCCCAGTCACACTGACATTCCTGCCACTGGTTTCCACCTGCCCACACATGCTTCCCCAGCAGCCCTTCTTATGTAAGCCACAGTTTGTCTTGGTTTCAATGCAAGCAAACAGAAAATGGTTGATCACCACCATCTGNAAGGAAGCATTATGTGTACTTTACCCTGTTCAGCTGGCAGCTATTCAGAGAAGGAACTTAGTGATACAGTGAGAATCGCATCCATCACAGGCAATGACTCCCGGTACCAGCTTTCACATCAGGGTCAGCTGAATGGAAAGTGTTGGGTACAGGAACTGAAAGCCATGATCGCGCAAACAAGCTGCCAAATTAAAATGAGAACGTACATGTTCTACATTTAAAATAAAGAAATAGAGAAAGTCTCAAATTCTCTAATTCCAGAATAATGGCAAGTGAGAGCTGATTAATGGTCAGCCTTCAAAGCCATTAACTCTACTGGGACTTGTGCCTTCACAGCTGGCCGAAAAGTGACTTGCTTTTATGATCCCAAGGAGATGAGGAGCTCAGACTGCAAAACTCAGAGAGGTCTTTGTCATAGCAGGAGGACAGCACAGGGCTGAGTCTTGCTGTCAGGCCAGAATGCAAATGCATTCAGCTGATGATTTCACTGGCGTTTCAGTCCTGACATCAGCTGAATTACTCCCCTGCGATTATCCAGCCAAACTCTGTGCCTTGACCTAAAGCCCAGCAGCTCAATATGATGATTCAAAGATGTCAAAGACAAATGGCAGTTTTAAGGCAGGCTTTGTGGCAGGCCAGCAGTGCTGGTGCAGTCACCTCCAGGCAGCCAGCACCTGAGAGAAAGCCAGCAACTCACACCTATTGAGCGGGGACTCGCCCCTGACCCACCACAGCCCCCGTCTCAATTCTCCTGTGCCACATGAGGGAGAAGCACTGTCACTGCAGCAGCTGTCCATAACCTATCACTTCTCCAAGTGAACCCACCACCGCTCACTCCTTGCCACCATGCCAGGTAGTAACCCAGGCACTGTCTGAGGTATTTATTCCCAGTTCGTCTAGTTCTCTGCACTTACACACTTCTGTACACCTGTAAAATTTTTTGTCTCAGCATGCATATGGAAGGCCTGCACTTCCAACCAGTAGTTGGTTGTCTCTGACAACACCATCAGCCAGGCTTACTATTTTTCAGACCAAGTGAATAATTGTTCTTTGTACTCCTTTCCACAGCCGTTTTGTGCTCCGCAGCCAGCACAGGTGCTTGACCTCCTGTCCCAGCCCTAAAGCTGAGCTTCCCAACAAGTGTGTTCCTCCATCACATAAGAAAAACTGAGGTCAGAAGGGGATCAGAAGGTAAATGCAACCTGACTTCCATAAGCATGGCGCAAAGGTGCATCTTGTACTCAGAGAAGACTTGTCACACTGTGCCTAAGATACAGGCGTACACACACCCAACAAATGCCACAGAAATTGTATTTAAGAAGCAGGGAGCATAGGGGAGCATGGGATATTTTACCAGCTGACTTATTGCCAGGGAGACACTGCCTAGCATCACGTGCTAGACAGTTGCAAAGCAATGACTTCTCTTCTCCATGAGTTTGCACGGCCACACCAGCACACGCAGACAAGTCACTACTTCTGCTCTAGAGAAGTGCATGGCTGAAAGAGGCAAGAGTGCTATACATCTGCTGCAAAGATGTATGAGGAAAATCACATGCTGTCTGTCTATATGCTATCTTGCTCAAGCTACTAGTCATCCTCTCCAGGGACGATAAACTTTATATGTGTTTTTGACAAAGGAAAGGAAAAAACAATCTGGGTGCAAGAAGCTTTCAAGATGCATGAGAAGTAAGGTCCATAGTCTATGAAATGAAAGGAAACTTAAGTACAGGGTGAAATAGCTAGTGGAACTGAAGCAAGACATGAGCAAGTGACAGCAAGACATGAGCAAGTGACAGCAAGGCAAGGAGGCCAAATGCTGACTCCAGTGAGACTAATTTTTTAAAAGCAGCAAATAATTTGTCCAAGTTCCACCTCAAGGGTCACATTTTTTCAAATAGTGATAGAAGCGTCACTCCTCTTCTGATGACTGGGATTTGAACAAAACTATCTGGGACATACTTATGTGTGTAAGTGTGTGTGTGTGTGTATATATATGTGTATATACTAATGTTTGGTATGTCTTCAGAGTTTGAATTTGTTCAGTTCAGCTGGTTCTTTAAAAGGTCAAGACGTACCAGTCTGTTGGAGAGTTTTGGTTTTATGGTCTTTTTTTAAGATATGAATAAAGACAAGTGACTTCCTGGAAAAATATTTCAGATATGAAATTGGACAATGTTAGATGCACAAGTTGTCAGGCAAAAAAATATTTATGCAGGACTAATTCCAGTATCCAATAATGGTTCACTCCACAGATGACTGAACTCTCTTTCATCTGTCATCCTAGTTTATGCCAGCAGCTTGAAAAACAAAACAAATCATATTTTTAATAACAAAGAAAACCCTGCTTAAATTAAAAACCCCTTGTTGGCATTTAATGTTCAACTAAGCTAAAGGAGGAAGCTGTGGTGAAAGCAAACAAATACGAAATGTGAAGAATTTCACTCCATTTACTCTGGGTAAAAGCTGCCTAGCTTGGTCTGACTGCTAAACTGATTAACAAGCATATTCAGGTCTCAAGTAAGTTAAAACTCCCTCTAATGGCAACTGGATAAAGGACAGAGTTTGAAAAAATGAAAAGCATCTCACTGCATTTGAAATGTATTTTCAGCTAGGCAAAATCTAGTTAGTATGAATGCTGTTGAAAAGTGAAACTTCCGCTAGTGCCCATGATTCTTTTAAATTACAACAGATTTGTTTACATTCCTGACATAAAATTTGTATGTGCTTTGTAAGATGTGTTACATAAAAAAATTGCACATTATGTAAAGTGTGTTTTCTCCAATGTGTTTGTTGCTTTAACAGCGTGGCTTAGAAAAGCACCCACAACAGATGACTCCTCCCATCCACGAAAAGGATCCTGCTATTCAGCAACACCACTCCCAACGAAACACTAACCACTTTCAGAGATACTTACAGAATCAGAAGTTCATGGCTCAAATTTATTTGTAGCAAAATAAGTATTTTTCCTGTGCAGCAAATGTAACAAAATCAGAAAATATTACATTCTGCTCACAAATACCAAACAGAAATTGTCCTTATCAAATAATAAAAATTCAGGACAAACCACAGCTCCTTTCAACTGGCTGAGAACTGTCTGCAGGATAAAAATGTTAAGTAAGGACAGTAACCAAGGGATTACTGGTTAGCACTAGATGTGCTAGTAGTAACGTATAGGGAAATACTTACAAACCACGGATTTAGAAAGCTTCAAGCTTAGTCATAACGAGAGCAGGTAATGCCTTTTCCTATAACCTTGAGGGCATTTCAGGTTCCCAGGTAAATTCTACAGATTAATCTCCTTTAATTCTGCTGTCCTCGCAAAACAGCATAGAATTACAAAACAGAGATCATGACTTGGTTTCTCATTAGTCGTGATGATACAATGCATCATTTTTACAGCCTAAAGGTCACTTCAATTACCACAACACAAGAATCTCAAGCTCTTACTGATCAAAGATGAAATGTTTTCAGAAGGGAAATATTCTAGGGGGTGGAAATCTAGACTAAAGTCAGCTGAACATTAAAAAAAGAAAAATAAGCAGACCTTTTATTCAAAAATTGAATTTTAAGAAATGTTGACCTTTTTATCCAAAAGCTCACCAGAGCCATTCTCCTCAAATCCAATCTAGTAAACTCTTCTGCTTTGGGAACAGAAGCTTTTATAAAGAGGTGTGGAATAAACCAGTCTTTTACACTAGCATGCGCTCCCCCTTCAGAATAAGACAGGCATTTGGAATCTGATCTAAACCTCACTTACCTTAATAGAAAAAGTCTTGCAAATTCACACTAGCCTATGAGCACTATAGTTACCTCTTCTTTTAGTTACTGGAGGTTGAAAGTAGAAATGCCCACTTACTCCAGCAAGATAACTAGTAAGTACGTTGATAATGGCAGATAAAAGAATAAGTATATTCTGAAACTAGAGCATACTTGCCTGTGAGATACTGAAGACAAAATAGAGATCGAGAATACATCTATGCTTGCAGATAATCTCATTTTATTGAATGGTTTGAAGTGCTGCTTGAAATAACAACACTTTACAGTCCATACATGCAGTTTCAATTTTAAAAAATTAAATATATTTATTTTTTCAGAAGAGAAAACATGCATATTTATGTACATCATTTTGATATAAAAGAAAGAATTACCATTTACAGCAGAAAGTCCTCTTTACAAATCTGTTAAGAGACAAGGCAGGCAGTAACAACTCTGCAGAAAGCAAAACATACAAACTCTCTACACTGAAGATATAGTTTATTCATTGAGAGATATTAGCAACTGCAGAAGAAGGTCGTTTAAGGATGGATTCAACTGAAAATGACAGTGGCTCAGTTGTTGAAAGTTTTGTTGTGGCCTGTTTGGCCCCAAAGAAGTCTTTTGCTGATTTGTCTATTGTAAACTTGTACTTTTGGTTCTCTTTAATGGTACACTCTCTGTATTTCTTACAAGCATCTTCACAAGTCTCTTTGACAATTGATGTTCTCAACTCTGCTCCTGATCTGTCAGGAAACGTTTGCTGGAACAGCGACTGAAATGGGTTGTATTTGGGTGGTGGAGAGGGCTTGGTACTGTCTTTGCTGATCTTGCTTAATATTTGTTCCTGAGAAGCCAGAGAATCCTTCTCAGAAATCTGAGAGAAAGTCCTTTTTGGAGGAGAAAAAGCTGACCTCTCACGAGCTTCCTGAGGAAGGCATGGTATCTCATTACTTGGCTGCTGGATATCTTGCGCGTGGGTCAGAACGAGTGAATTCTCCAGTTTTGGAGACATGATGTCGTGCTCAGTGTTCGGACAGTCCTGACTTTGTGAGACCTTGGCGTCCCAACCTGCCCCAGGTTTGAGAGCTTGGACAGTAGTAGCATTTAATAGGCACTGCTGGTAGAGGAGAGCATCGCTAATGGGGCCACATTTTGGCCACACTAAGAACCGAGAGGACAGGGGATACTGCCTGTAGGTAGTAGCTACACTGACATTTGAAGAAATTAGTTCCATGTTGCTAGGTCCTGAATACTGCATGGTTAGATCAAGGCAGGTTGGTAAAAAATTGCAAAACTCCTTGTTTGGAGTATCAACTTGAGTAGTGTTGAAGGCTGTTTTATACGAGTTGTATTCAGCTCCATGCACCATGCGGTTAGGGAGGAAAAGGGCAGCTGCTTGCGTAGCTTCCATCATCTCTCTCTCTTTATACTCTCTCTCTAGCATAATGTTCTCCAATTCTTTATCAGCAAAAGCCCGTCTCTTTCTCATCCTGTCACTTACAGGGGGTGGCAAGGGTGAGTTCCCTCCCAGGTAAGGGTCTGTTGGAATAGGACGGTAACCTAAAACAACAAAGCAGCATTAGGAGTGAAGCTGCATATGAAAAACATTAAAGCTGTGTTTGTAAAGGGGCTCCATTTGGAGCCAGTCCTGACAGGCGCTGAGCACTTGCTACAAACCCTGAACACCGTCAGCTCCTGCCGAAGTCGCCGTGCCACAGAGGCTCAGCTCCCTGCGCCATCAGGCACATTCAGTACAAGTTCCTCAACACTGATAAGCAAGCCCTGCTCCTCTGACATGTGTAATCTCCTTCAAAGCTAGCTGATTAGTAACTTTAAAAA
>VZSZ01008505.1:1130-17971 GCA_013398815.1 Ibidorhyncha struthersii
GCCCCTCACCGTCCTGTCCCACCCCACCTCCCCTGGGCCTCCTTCCTGCTGTCAGGGCCGGGGCAGAGCGAGGTGGAGCTCAGCATGAGGGTGCAGACAAATAAACGTGGCGTCTAAACACCGGGGAGAAATTCAGGTGTTGAACATACTGATGCAGTGCCCCTCGGGCTGTCTTACAGCCTAATATCCCATGGATATACCTGAAACTGGCGGGTGCTAACTGCATCGTCACAGCTGGCTGCACGGAGCAGGGTCCGGGTGTCTGGAAACAGGCTCCGCAGTGTCACTTCGGGTGCTGCGAGGAGCCTCACCTGGCCTGTAGCCGCTGCACCGGGACAGGGCAGGGCTGGTGTGAAGGCGGCACCGTGCTGGTCTGCTCCGCCTGGGGGTCTCAGACACCCCACCACCTCCCCAGCGGCACTGGGTAGTTATCGGTCAGGAACTGAACACCCACTGCAGATTAATTCACGTGCCTGAAGTGAGGCCTGCGGTGCACTTCAGATCTCCTGAGGTACCTGTCCTGATCCCAAGAGGCCGCTTCAGAGACCTCCCATAGATCCTGTGTGATACATGGCAGCTCTATGTGGATGTCTTGGGGAGTCTGCAGTATGGTTCTACACAAAAGTTCAGACTTTTCAAATGCTTTCCTACATTTAGACTTCTAAATTTGGTTGTAAACAATATGTTGCTGACAGGTACCATAAGAGTCAATAAGAACCCCCATGCCATGAATCCCCTTTATGAAAAGTCAGGTTGTTCAGTAGAAAGTTGAGCTGTGCAAGAATAAGGCAGGCACTTTTACAGAGTTCATATTAATAAGAAAACATTTGCTGCATGATTCTATTGGAGAGCATGTTTCATACAATGTCAAATGCTGAAATGTGCAAAAAAACTCACAAGATTTGTATCTTCAATCTTATATTGTTATCAAGAGCTGGAGAAAAAGTACTGCGTGACAGGAGGAAAAAATCCTTTTCAAATACTATATCATCAGACCATTACGATAATTTGGAAAATTGTTCCAGAACCACTAGAATGATCAGGAAAATCTGCCAATATGCATAAGAATGTAAGCCTTCTGAGACAGATTATATCACCAACAAACAACGTCTTCAGGACTTCCTATCGGTTGGGATTCTTGTCTTCCTTAGCAACCCTCACATGACATCCAATTCCAGATACTATGTTTCACACAAAAATAAAGCACATTATTGTGACAAGCATTATTAATGATGCCACAGTAATGTGCCTGTCACAATAACTTGTCACAACAGTGATGCAATTGTCCTAAACTGGCATATTCTAAATGTACATCCCCATCCTGCTACGGCAGCGTGTACATTAACAAGATCACATCTCTATCTGAAATAGTGACTTGAAAGAAAAGTCATCATATAGATCTTCAAGTTGAACAATGCATATTTTTGTATTGAACAAACCTGTTCAGCTGGCATCACTAGCAGGTATAAATCTTCAGACAAAGAATTAAATTACTCCCCAGAGAGCTCCTTCTCCCTCCCATTCTGTTTGCAAATAACCTATCACCCAAACTGCTGATTCTGGTCCCATTCCCCGTTCCCTGCATTTGTAAGCGTTATAACGCCACTTTGCAGCCTCCCTGGCTTAGCACCTTCTACAGCAGGATCTCAGCATATTTTACAGCTGTTAAGTAATTTAGCTTTGCAAAAGCGAATTCTTGCAAAGTGGAGAATCCTTAACAGCCTTCATTTTTCAAAGGTGGAAACAGAGGTGCAAACAGGTTAACCATAGTCTTTTTATTGAAAAGCTGAGCATCTGTGCCTTTGAAATCAAGAACAAGCAAAGCTCAGCAAATTTTAGTCAGAGCAATGATGGAGGACCCAAGAAGAGACACAGCCCTCATCATAAGACTTGCAGAACTTTTTATGCTTTTTTTAATACAGCATTCAAATCCCATGTTACTCTAGAATAACCGTATTTTAAAAGTAATCAGTTATGCAATATGTAACAAAGGATGTTCAAAGTGAGACATTAAATATGTGAATAAGAATGCTCTGATATTATGGAGTTAGACTTGTTTAGAAATAAAGAAAATAGTAACCAGGTAATAATTTATATTTTGCTCTCTATACCACCAAGATGCTCATTACCACAATAACCAAGTGCATGCCTATGTTCTTTTCCTGTTTGAATTTAGCCCCAACAAATGTGGGAAGTTTTGAATGCTCTGGGTAGCATCATGCTGCCCCAAGTCTGATCTGGATGTTCTATAAACACACCACTACAGATCATTAACTACATCATGAAGTGAGTACTGAGACCAGCCAGGCCTTGATTAATTTAAGGAAAACGATTATCTGAAATCCATCTGCTCTGTGGAAGTGACATCTAGCACAGCCTTACAGTATTTAAAAGGAGTCTACAGGAAAGATGGGGAGGGACTCTATATATCAGGGCATGTAGCAATAGGACAGGGGGTAACGGTTTTAAACTGAAAGAGGGGAGATTTAGATGAGATATTAGGAAGAAAGTCCTTACTGTGAGAGTGGTGAGACACTGGAGCACGTTGCCCAGAGAAGTTGTGAATGCCCCATCCCTGGAAGTGTTCAAGGCCAGGCTGGATGGGGCTTTGAGCACCCTGGCCTAGTGGGAGGTGTCCTTGCCCATGGCAGGGGGGTTGGAACTGGGTGGTCTTTAAGGTCCCTTCCAACCCAAACCATTCTATGATTCTGTGGTCATTTTGAAAGAAGTTCTGCTCATGTAACTTAAATTCAGTGTTGTTTGTTGCTTCTGACAAACTGGTGAAATCTTTGCTGACAGGAAATAGAAGAAAGGAAAAGATTTGTGTTGTGTACCTTGCAATACTCCCTATATGACCTACTTTCTTCATGCCCAAGCTGTTCTAAAGAGAGAAACTTAGACTGGGTGAGTGAGATGTAGAAGGTCAGACGTTTCAGGAGGATCTGTTCACAAAGAGAGTTACATCTTGGCCCACTGAAGACTTGGGAGTTTTTCTAGTGGCGTCTGTAGCAGACCAGGGTTTCAACCAAAGTGTTTTTGATGATGTTTTACTGACAATCATAACTTACAAAGCAGCACTATGGATGCTCACCAAGAAGACAGAATAGAATTTCAGGACATACAGTGGGGCATGGAAAGATGTATCCTTGCTCTTAAGGGAGGAAGCAAAAGAAACACATTAGTAACAGAACAAATAGAGGTGAAGAACATAATGAAAACCAGGAACAAGTAGTGTTTCAGGCAGAGAAGATATAATACGTAGTATTCTCATGTCAGAATGAAGAATAGTTAAGTACATTAAGGGCTGCAATTAAAAAAAATGATGGGAAAATAAATTGGTGCCATTTACATGAAGTGCATAGCTATGTTTTATCCAGAATAATTATGTTAATAATATCATGCTTATGCTTTTGTCTTGTAACGAAGTGTGGGTGTTTGTGAAAATAGAGCTACTGTAATGATTGCATCTATTATTATCTGGAAAAGAAGGATGAGATTCATCTCGCTTAGCTTTATAAGAGTTGGTCATTGGTTCATTACCTAAACTCCCTTTGGAGTCAACTGTCAAATAAGCATTCCCAACTTAAGATGTCTAAGACAGCCAAGACTAACAGCCTTTGGACTTGCCTGTTCATTACCTTTGATTATAGAAAGTACCTGAAGACTAATTTTACTAGATACACAATTTTCACATGGGTAAAGTTAAGTGATAATAATTCTACTTTAGTAGCATTTTCTCACATCAAATCTTCTTGAGATTTTGTCTTTGAAGTCTAGAACTGCTATTACATTTATATATAAACACATGCTTAAATGTTTTGCAAGTTCTCAACCAGGCACTTGTCAGGAATAAAATTTGAGCAGATAGTTACAATTTCCTTACATCCTTCAAGAACGATAATTTGTAAATAGTCCATCTTGTTCAAGAAGCAGTTAGAAAACCATTTTCAGTATCTAGGATTGTTAGAGTAAACCTTTAATTAAACTGCATAAAGAGATTTTGTCAACCTAGTGGAGTTCCTCCTAGAGAAAAGCAATGGATAGTGCCAGCATCTATAACAAATGTTCCATTCCTGACTGCTGTACCACACTGCAAAACTTTTATAAAATAGCTGAATGTCACCTGTATAACATTCTCATAAAACAGAAATTTAATCAACAGGCTTCCTTTTCAATGGCACAACTAGGTCCTGTCAGCTCCGCTGGTGCTTAAATCGAAGTCAGTCACCTAAAGAAGGTTCCCATGGATTCCCTGTTCACATTTGTAAGTGATTATACCTGCATCAGTTCTATGACAAAACTTTGCATTAACTGTGTAATACAAGTTGCTGCAGCACTCAGAGTGGGAACAGAGAAATCCGTGGAAACAGAGATGATAAACTGGGCTAAATAAGCCATGACTCTGCTGCAGTCAAGGCTGCCTTTGGTCAAGATGCTGAAGAGCAAACTTGATACACTTAATCCATTTGCAAAGCTTTGGAAATGAAAATAAATGCTAACAGTATCTAAGTGCTGGACTTCCTGCATCCAGAGGGGAAAGGTTCATAATTTCATTCTGATTTGTATTTACCCTCTAATCCAGCCTGGCTACGCTATTTTTGTGTTTAGATAGTCATATGTTCTTTTCTGACTTTCACCTCCACCATATCACACTGGGAGAAGCAGTTTTGGTATTTGTATCTTTGATTGATGTGCAGAATTGAAATGGCCATGACTTTCAAAAGTTTCGCCTCAAGACTATCAGAGTCTGGGAAGTAAGAGACACAGATTGGCAGCTTCACTCCTGGTCAGCCCTCCCCCTTGCCCTTTCCCCCCCCCTGCTTTCTTCTTATGCTGGAGAAAAAGCACAAGAAAAAGGACAACAACATTATGGAATAAGGCTGCAATACATAGTCTTAAGAGGTGAGGAGCAGAACCTGTCTGCAGTGTTTCTCTCATTCTTAGAAACCTGGATGAAAAGTTAGCATCACTTACTTATTTGGGTCTAAGTAACCCGTAAGGGCTATCTATAAGAGCTAGATTCTACATTTTGCCTTTACTCCTGTTAGACACGTCACAGTCTGAGAGACCCCTATTCTGATACAGGAGCCAGCAGCTAACACATTGCTGCAAGGAATAGATGACAACTTTAGCTAAAGGAGTTGTTTTGCTGGTGTGACATGTTTGTAAAGAATGTGGGCCAGTGAGAACATTTTGGACTTGTTTGCTCAGCAGCTCACACAGGGAAGAGACTGTCTGCATGGGCTTCCACTAGCTCTGAGAAGGAAGAGTAATAAAAATAATCTACAATTTTGAGTGGATAACATAACCCAAACTCTGTGAAAAAAAGATATTTTTTTTTCTCATATTTATCCAGATTCATTTTTTTCCCAGAAGAACAGGTTAGCTGATCAGTTACAAATGATCAGCTGTGTGCTTGAAGGATCACTTGACCCTTTATCACCTATGCCCAGAAAATTGTTTGGCATACTCTTGTGCCCTTCTACTTCTTTGTTGGCCTTGTTCCTTCAGGGTACTCTGAGTGCTTTGCCACTCTGATCAGCTCAAGAAAAAAAGATGTTATGGGGCTTACTGCCTTTTACTGCCTCTCCTGAGCTCAGTGTGCAAGGAAGCCATCACCTGTACAAAGGATGGCAGCAACAACAAAATCTTCTTTATGGGAAGCTCTGCTGGGTGGATTCTGTCTGCACGTTGATTTCTTTTACGTAGTTGCATAGGCTGGCCTCTGTGGTGCACCGCTCAGGTGATTTTCTCTACTGGTCTCAGCATGTTCTGCAGCGAGACAACCTTCTTCATTCTTTCTTCATTTTCCTCATTTCTGAAATTCTGCATTTGCAATTTTGTTTGTTCTGCTGCTTTGCAGATTTGTATGGCTTTTTCCATATTTAACTCACAATGACTTTTAGCAGATGCTCATGTACCTTCCCATTATTTCAGGTCATCTCCAAGGATGTGATCCCATGAATCGCAGAGAATTTAACTTCCTTGCTTCTTCAAGGAAATAAAAATAAGTTTTCTTCAAACTAATCAAGCAGTTTCCAATATTCATGAATCCAGATTTTTATTTTAAAGAAAGTGCATGAAATACAAATACAAGATAAATTCTGTGGTCCAGGAAACTTTTACACTAATTTGACATATGCAAAAACAAAGGGAGAAAGAAGGGACTACGCAGCTCCCAAAAGCAAGATTAGGTGTTAACTTGAACTTTTCTATTTTGTATTGTCTGGTCTTTCAAAAGATGTGTAACAATACTGAAAATTTATTTTTATTGTTTACCTTTTCTTCTGCTGATTTTCTTTTCTTGACTAATATGTGCTTTACAAACAAGAAGAGTCCCAAGGAGAGATTTCAGTGTTGTCAACACAACACACTTCATTCGGTGGACTTTTGAGAATAAAAAAATAATAATTGTATATCCAGTGCTTAAATTATCTTTCTGCAGGACCTAAGGTGGTCATACGCTCTCCACTCATATGTCCTCTTAGATATTATTTCTGGTTGCCTTCACTGATTGTCATCTGTAGTTGTGAAAAAATGATAAAAATATTGTGGACTATTCAAGCCCATTTTGCTCTCCGTAAAAGCTGCCTGTCCTTGTACATTCTATATTCCCTGTATAGACCCTACACAGGACCTACTTCTATGGAACAGTAAATTTCCCTCTGGGTTTTTTTGCCAACATAAAGCAACTGTTAACATTTAACCTTGACATAATGTACCCTATTCATAAAAGATTCCACTCATGGGTCCATATTTTTAATCAGCTAGAGAAAGATCAAGAGAGAAATCAAGAATCATACACAGAGGAAGGCAGAGGTCATCAAACCGCTCTGTGTCCTCTTGCAGAGTCAGCAGACATGTCAGCAATGTGGAATGATCAACAACATTGAGAGAGTTTGGTATCCAAGGGACACTTTACTGTTTTCAAGGATGGGATCACTGGCTTTACGAGCACTTAATTTTCATGTTGACAGATGAATATCATCCTGCAAGCCTAGTACAGTATCTATTCAAGATTCAGATCAAAGCCCTAACAGATGTTGGCTATTGTTCATGAGGAAGGAAAAAAACATTGTGAGTACTCTACATGCTCTGATGCTTTGATATGGAGTTCTAGGGCATGGAGTTGGGGTCGAACTACCGTACAACTACCAGTTGGATGGAGTAAGAAGTAAGAGGACTGACTTCTTTCCAAAGGTCTTTTAGCAAGGAATTGCTGCCTTTAGGCTTTAACTGCTTTATCGTGCTTGGTCTTATCTGTCTGCTCTTCATCCATTAAAATGCCACGAGGAAACCACAGAAGCAGAGCTGGACCCTAACCAGATGAGCTATTAAAAGTAGTCAAAAATGCAAATTCTAGCAACATACATGTTGTTGCTCCAGATATTTTACGATAGTTGCCAAAATGTAAAAAACAAGGTGTCTATGAGAGAGGTCAGACTATATTTGGGGTTACTGTCTTACAAGCCGAGGAACTCAAAGCCCATTTAATTTTAAAGTTAGGTTAAACAATATGATTTCTTTGTTTTTCCTGTGCTACACTTACTAATGAATCTCCTCTAACAAATAACTGTGAGTGAGTTAATTGCTTAATAATTTGCTATATTCAGTTAACATAGTAATAATTCTAGTCTATCAATTTGCTGCATAGTATTTTGCTGATTTTGTTTCTTTATTAATAGAAAATCAATGCAGTAAATTATCAAGATAATTATGTAATAATTTTTTTCCTTAGAGAAGCATATAAAGATTAACAGTACTATTTGAGAGAAGATTGAAGTTAATATTTTTTTTATTACTTTTTAATAGAAAAGAAACCAACAAAGCTGATCAAGAGGCCAGAATAATTCTTATATATGTGGTACGGTATGTGTGTAGTACTGAAATAGTGATAGTGTTACAGAATAAAAATTATCTTGCATTTTTCAATAGTCATAAGCAAAAAAATTGGAAAAGCAATCAGCTACAGTCTTTTGCTCCAAAATATTGGTGCAGGTTTTTATTAAACTGACTTTAATTAATTGAAATATGAGTGACTGAAAAGACAGATCTCGGTATCTCAACTTGATATATTGTAGCTAGAGCACTATGGAAAAAGAATGGTATTGTATTTTGTAATTATTTAGTCGAATAGTCAACTCTAGTGGGTCTTAACTAATTTGTATTTTTCAGACACCATTGATGTTGCATTCTATTGTACTAGAGAATTTGCGATGAACATTTCTCAAGGGACCCAGTTCTGTGTCATCTGCTTCATCTGTCTAAAAGCCAACTGTGTTTCCAGGAATTTGCATGGGTGAATGCAAATCTATTCAAAGGGCAAGGAGCTACATTTACAGATGCCTAGCTATTCAACTGTCATTTCTGTATTTGATTCCAGTCTGTTACTAGAGTGTAAGAGATAGATTTATCAACATTCAGCATTTCAGAGCATCAACAATCCAGATGATAATGGCTGCTCTCAGCACCTCTATAAACCAAACCCTTTAGAACACATTTTTAAAATCCTGAAGTTGATTAGAATGTGGAAAGGATCAGGGCTGCATGAGAAGGAAATAAATAACAACAGGAGAAAAGAAGGTGCTTTTTTAAGAACTGTGCTAAAGAGACAAGAGACAAGCTGAGTAGCTCTTATGAAATTCAAAGAAAACATGAGCAAAGGGCCTTTGTCCCTTTTATATGCTTTTACTTTGCTATAGCAGTGCTAATGAAACATTAAGGTAATTATGTAAAACTCATTTGAGATGTTATTAGTCTTCTGGTTTAGACAATAGCCTCAAATAGTGTTATTAAACCAAAATTATCATCATTTTGTACAGTTTTGGTTTCTTGGTCCTGAAGCTTCAGTTTAAAGCAATAGAGTCATCTGCATGTAGGCCTTCAAATGCTGTTTGACAAGGGTTCTTCAGGATGCTTTTCCTGGATTATTTCTTCTAGGGAAAATATGTATTTGATTTCCAGAACAGTTATATTTTTTTTTTTAACATAACTGTTAAAAATATGCAACGATTTTTTGCTTTTGCAATTAAAAATGATTTAAAGAAAATCAAGTGGGATAAACCCTTTCAAAATGGAAATAAATGCATACATCATTAGGGTAAAGTTTTCATAAGCATGCAATGAGTAAATCCATACGTGAGTAAAGCTCTTCACGAAATGTGAAGTTTCTGACACAAAATGTAAAAGCAGAAACATGTTCCTGACCATAAAGAGATATCAGATTTCAAGCTGTAAATGATAAGGGATGACATAGAGTAATTGCCTATTTCTCTTCAGATATAGATGACTAATCCATGTGTAGATACCATCATATGATCAGATGAATTTTGGACTTAAATAAAAGATAAATTGGCAAGGGAAAAATTAAAGGCTTTTTAAGAATTCATAGTATTACAAGGTTTGAGAAATTAAAGAGGAAAATGGATATATCAAAGTGTGTCAGTGTAGATCAGAGCATTACATGTAGCCTTAACAACTAATAACAGTCACAAATTTTCCATCCATATTTTTGAACCTAACTTTATAGTTTACTTTTTCTGCTTGGAGATATGATCGAAATTCCCCCTTACTAAATAATCACATGATCATCAGTAAAGAGTATCTGAAATAAGCATAGTCATGCACATATTTGTATTTATGTTTATCTATGTGACCATATATTTTTCAGTGTGCACTACTTGAATTAGCAGGGACTCTCATTCTCCAACTCTTTGCCTTCTTGAAAAGCAGCAGCTATACTCAACTGCTTCTTTTGCACAGCTAAGTTATCCTTTCAAACTTAACACTGCTTCTGCTACAACAGTTGAACAGTTGACTTCTTTTGATATCAAACCTCTGACATTGCCAGTACATCCTAACAAATTACATGGAAAAATATGCGACGCATTCCTCAGCTTGAAAACTTTAAATTCACAGATAAAATAGCAGTGACTTTTTACAGACACCTATCTTTGTTAATGTTTCAGAGAACATACTGTCTGAAAACAAATAAAGCACATTTATATATGACTATAAATCACATTTTATTTTCATTCTGACATGCTGTTATTTATAAATCTGTGCTCGGGGTTTTTTTTCAAAGATTCTATGCTTTTCACTCAAGGAAAATTTATAAATCTTCAAATTCACTAATAAATAGGTATCCTCATGAGTTTTCCTTCTGAAGTTAACTAGAAAATTAGAATGCAATTAAAGCTGGCAAAAACATCAGAAATTAGATATTAAATAGGTTCTTAGATGTATTTGCATTTCTTCCTAAGTAACAGTGCTTTTGAGTTGTATAATTCTTTAACTCATCATTACAAAGCACTTAAAGATGTAGCTTTGCCATCCTTAAATTTCTTGGATCTTATGTCTACTGAATTCAATTAAGGTGCTACTCTAATAAGAACAAAAGAACATGGGGTTTAATATTTACATGCTGTAAGTCAAGATAAATAATGCAGACTATATATATGATACTGTTGTGCATTATGTGTGTACATCCAAAGCTATTAAAATAAGGCAGAGGATATTAAGTTTCACAAAGGTATCTCATTTAAATTGAAAACCCATGGTTCACTGATGATCTGATTTTGTAGGATACCATAATTCAGTGAGTGACCTCCAGTTCCACTGATTTTTATAGATCTTGAACACGCTCAGCATTTCTTGAGAGTTTCCCAGCTCCTTGCAGGATTGTGCCAGGAGTAAAAATCTCAGAGAGGACACGTAAAGAATTACAGGCAGTTTCACAGACCCAACTTCTGAAAACAATAAAAGATAACCATGCATCTACAGTGCTCAAAAGCCTATTGCATGCAATGAAAGCAAAGAATTAGATTACAAATGCAATAACAGACTAGCACATGAAAGAGTGCATCCAACTCCATCCAACAGTAAGATGAAGCTACTCTTGATCATCCTTTTTTCAGCCTTCTGCCAAAAAGACAGGAAATCTAGTAAAGCATTTAACTTCTTAAATTAAGAAAACCAAAGGTAGGAATTGCAAGGCAGCTTATACAGACACATATGGTGAAATTCAGCTGACCAATGTAGAAAGCTACAGTTTTGAAAATACTGTAGCTTGACAGCATGTACACCAGCCAAGACACAGGTTGCAGGGCCAGACCCCTTACATCCATACTGCTAATCACATTGCTCACTGCCTGGCTTGGTTTGGGGCACTGATAGTTCCTCTAAAAACACAAATTATTTATTTATACTAAGATATTAATAAATACACCTTTTCTTAATCAGCCATGTAATTAACCTACTAGACCCGTAAAATAAACAATACGGTACAGAAGGAAATTTGCGCGTTTCTAAAATTAATTGCTATAAGTTATAATGCTATATCATACTTCTAAACCCCTGCAAAATTGGCAGCTGTCATCAATTTGTAGTTAGCTGGTTGGTTACACTTGTAGTAAAGCCTGAGACAATGACTGCTTTCACAAACTCTGTACTCATACACTACGTGTTTCAGAAGAGATTAACACTTTCAAACATTGGGTTTATGCTTCCCAAAACACAAAAGTGAGTTTCAGCTGTTACTGAGTTTTGGTATTCAGGGAGCAACAGCTATCTGTACTCATCAAAACATGCGGGTTTTTTAACGAATAAGAATGATGTGATCTGATCAAAGACAAAATACAGCAACAGCTGGGATACCTCATTCAAAGAAGTTTTGTTTAAATAATAGCTGAAGCATTGAAATATGATTTTGATGCACGGAGTAACAAGTTAGATTTAGAAATCTTTGCACTGGTTTCCCATGTTCCTGATGAAAATTTGTCTCTCTCTTAATCTCCAAAAAGATTATTCATTATATTGAAGGTCACATTCCTTAAATGCAGGTAGGAGGATACTGGAGAAGGTCAATTTATCTGCCAGTGTTCCTACTGTGTATAACCAACAGTCACAATGTTTAACGATTGCATTTTTTACAAATTGTCAAACAACTTTGGTTCCTATCATACATTAAATGTGAACTGTGTTCAGGACAGGCTTCATACAAAACACTGTTTTTGCTGTTGAGGTGTGATTAACCTTCTATGCCTGTCATGGTTTAGGCCAAATCAGCCGCTGGGGATGTGGGGGACCCCAGATGGGACCGACAGATGCTCCCCTTACCAAGCCAGTGGAAGTTGTGTGCATACATTTTTTTCCGTATAGAACATACTTTTACAACATCAGAACTGCATCCATTCATATGAGAGGGGTGTGCCTTTTAAGATGTATTAGTACCAATCGTATCCCTTACCAAAATACTTTACCCTGAATGAAATTTCTGTTAACCATGTGATAAAAGAATTGTTTCTGAAGCTACTTCACTCAGAAACAACATGACTTGCAGAATCCAGCCCACCATGTGAATTTCTTTCACAGAGATTGTTTAAAATATGCTAGTAACTAGTTGATGCTTATGGTATATGCATATTCAGCAGTGCTATACAATTCTGTTTTGACTCACTGATTGGATGACTAGAATTTTCATAAATAAAGGATAGGGAAATCAAAGAGTTTTGAAGGGAGAAATCAAAGAGTTCTGAAGATAGACACATAGAATGGCATTCATGAGATCTCAAATATAGACATCAGCAATACAGATATTTTCATGTCAGCTAGTTGTCAGGACTTTTTCACAGTGAGTGGAGTAAAATTGGCACTTTCAAAGCATGAGTCATCTCATCCTAAAATAGATGATTAAAATAGGTCAGATGAATCATTGGATATTGCTCTCTATTGACCTTGAAGAGAGCATTGGGTTACTAGTTAGTATGTACACATATAAACTGCAGACATACAAAGCGGAGTGAGAGGGGGACAACCCAGGATATCTTCGGAAAGAATATATTCACAACCAGATTTATAAGCATGTATGAGAAGAGACTAATATTTCCTAAGGAAAAAGAAAAAAAAAAGGTTGTTTGCATCTTAGTGGAAAATAAAATAAAAATAGTACATGTGATTTAAAGGGATGCCCTATGTCTGAGTGTACAGTATTTGGATATAAAGGTATTTTCCTGGCCCTATAAGATGCATACATTCTTTGAAATATTATCATAGTGTTTCAGTACATCATATCCATATATGTTAACATCAAATGTCTTCATAGCTTCAAGACCTAGACATAGTACAGTAAATGACTGGTTCATTTGAGAAAAAAAAAGTCCAAGACTTTGAATACTTCTAAATTAATCTTGAAAGATTCTGAAAACATGATAAATGGCTTTGCAGTAAACTACAAATTCTCCCAGCAGAATTAAAATGTAAACTATACACATGTACTGAGGTTTTGACTGAGGAAAGTCATAACTGACCCTTTAAACTGTAACTACAAAAAGCATACATAAAATGCTTTAATATCTTCAAGCATCTTCTTCCACTAATTTACTCTTGTGCCAACTTCCACAAGGGCACTTTCTTGAAATCAAAATCCAAAAATCATTCATCCTGACATATCTGCCAGGCTTTATCCCCAAACCATCAGAATATTAACAGAAAGGGTGAAGGGAGTATTAGGTGTCTGTGTTATGTGTTTTTTCACCTTATCTCTGTATGACCTTAATGTGAACTTGAAATCTTCATTCAATATAGATTGAGCTTTCCCTAGCTTTACTTCACCTTCCATTTACCCATCATGATGTACTACCACATTGTTAACATTTGCTGCGCTGTTATAAATGAAGACCAAACTATCTCAAATCTGGTTGACTGTAACAGATTCCCCCAATTCAGGTCTGAATGAGACTGTACTAAATCTGGGGTTCCTAAACCCAACAACCTGCTACCTGATTTTGAAGTCAAAATGAGTTAAATCCACTCATGAACTTTGAAACTCATTTGTAATAGTCTAAAACGGATTGAGGCAGTGTTATAAATTCTTAAGTGGCACTTTACTTCCATGAATTAGGTAACTATGGCAAATTCTCCAAGTTTTGTGAGTTTGTGTATACATTCAAGAGATAAGTATTGTAACTTTGTAAACATTCAGGAAAAATACTTTACCAGAAAATACACTTTCTAGCTTATAAAACCATTCACAAGTTTGGATAAAATTTTGCAAATAGCAGTGAGAGTAAAGGAAAGTGGAAATATTTGTTCTCCATACCTTCTAAATGGAAAAAAAAAGGCAATTTATCGTTTGAAAAGGTATTTCAACTCTTAGAATTTCTGAAATCAGTTTAAAAAAAGGAGTTAAAAGAAAAAAATCCATTTATCAAAACTGTTGTTATAGTAAGTGGTAGATTATCCTAGGTCCAGCCTAGTTAGTTATTTTGCTAACACAGACCAAAAAAGCCAGGCATAATAGCTAGATATAGGAATCTAGACCCATATTTTATCATATGAAAAAATAATGTCCTGGTCTCTTGTCTTCTCGTCATACTGACAATCCTTTTGTTCCCTATAACTGCAGCTTCTCTTATACTGCAAAGTGTACTTTATGTACTTTTCAAGGATCAGAGTCAGAACAATGAGAAAGTAACTCTTTCATTTGTCTTTAAAATGTATCTGTAATGTATGTGGATTTCAATGGTACAAGCTCACCAAATTTTCATTATATTCCTACAAAGACCAGTGTTAGTATTCGGTCAAAATACATCATCAGTGTGTTGTTATTCATATAGAAAACTTCAGCTTTTCCTTCCAGTTATAATTTAGAAATATTTCAAGTTTAGTCCCCAAACCCTTCCTTTTCTTTATTACGTGGGTAAGCATGGGTTTTATTAATTATTCTTCTTCTTAATCTACTGATGTCAATACTATTTATTTCTGTCTTAATTCAGTAAAATACCAAAGCAGGTAGTCCCAAAAGCACATGTCAAACATTTAAGCTCCATTAAAACCAGAGATGATAAGGTAATACAAAGGAAACTCAGAACTACATCTGTGAGAATACCTGGATGCATGTCGCGGCACTTCTTTCCCATTATAAGAGCAAAACAAATAGGCAGGCTTTGTCAGCAAAAGGAAATTTCACAAATAAGATCTGAGTCTTTTTCCAGAAAATGCTAACTATTCTTAAAAAATACATGAAAATAAAACATGAATTATGTAACAAATGAAAAAAAATATTTACAAATGCTGTTTTTCAATTAGCGCGACTGTCAACTGTTTTTGTCCAAAATATGTATTGTTATTCCTGGTTATTTGGAGAGAGGATGTTATCCAAATATTAGCTTTCTGTGCGTTGTTTTGCTTCCTTATTAAAATATTTAATGGAGATTGAGATGGGGGTTTTTTTCATGTTTTAAAGGTAAATAGAACTAGGAATACCATATGGAATTTGTACTTTGTTCATTTTTACTTTTTCTTTTTTATAAAGAGAAGTAAAAAAGCGAAGAATATGAGGGTGAAAACTATTTCTTTACATCTTATGCTTAAAAAAGGTTTCCATATCCTTGTAATAGAAAGAAATTAAAACAGTGAGGTGTTTATCTTTTTCCTCTATATTCCCAGCCTTTATTTTATTTTCCTGCTTTCCAACTTTTTTCAACCAGAAAGTCAAAGCAACCAATTTTTTTTTGTCTCATTCCATTTAACTTTTAAAACTTTATTTTCCTGCTCTATCTTTGGAAATTAAAACAAGAAAAGGAAAAAAAAGAAAGAAAAAAAGAAACGGAGTTATACCACAGAAAGAGCTAAATATTGAAGGGTAGTGTGAGTAGGCTCTACTGTATCAGTCAATAAATGAAAACAAATCATTCCCAAATTTTACTTCCCTTTAAAAATAATATTAATTACCAATTATAAAAAACAAGCTGTGGCAGTCTACATGTGTAGTCTGTATGTAGCAGAAGACAAATTGTCTGGACAAACAGAAAATAAGCATTTTCCTCACACCCCTAATGCAAATGCATATAGCATAGAAATAAAAAGAAGCATTTTCTCTCATTTATATTCATATCCAAGTGAAACTGCAACTCAATATATGAATCTTTTTACTGTACTTTCAACTTCTAAAGTACCAACAGGACTTATAAGGTTAATTGTGAAAATTGTTCTTTTATTCAGGCTGCCATTTTTAATGTATACAAAGACCTCTACTTCATCCTAGCTCTCTTTCTAGATTAAAAGTATTTTTCTAGATTAAACATATTTTGAAAACAACAAAACTGAAGCAAGTTGTTGCTCTCAGGCCACCATAACATATTACTGGCACAATTAAAAATACTGCCAGGATAGGGATCTTGTGCGATATTCCCCAGATGAACTGTGCAATCATCCTTGCAGCAAAGGCTGTACAGGTCCTTCTCATCACAGACACGATTTCCATGAGGATTCCTCTCCTAGGAGAAACTATTGTCCAGTGACATGTGCTGTTACTTTTCTGCTGTTATCTGTCTTTACCTCTGGGCTTGACAGCTCCTTTTGACATGACCTATTTTACTATATGTCCACTGCCACATTCCTTACACCTTAAGTTATTTCCATAGCTATTTCTCATACTGCCTAGTTTATTGGTTGATTAGTGCTTGCTGAACTCTTTACCTTTACCTATTAGGTAATGTCTACAATGTAATAAAAGGTGAGATAGCAGCATGCAAGAATACCCTGCATGGTATTAGCTTACACCGGACAGAAACAGTAGGTGCAATAACGTTGGTGTAACAAAATGTGTACTGTAGTAATGAACTTCCAAAGTCCAGCAGGAAACCTAGACTTAGGTTACTAAGCTGTGCCTAATGTATGTTGACCCAGCATCATAGAATCATAGAATCATAGAATTGTCCAGGTTGGAAGAGACCCTTGGGATCATCGAGTCCAACCATCTACCCTACTCTACAAAGTTCTCCCCTACACCATATCCGCCAACACCACATCTAAACGTCTCTTAAACACATCCAGGGATG
>VZSZ01008505.1:26327-44845 GCA_013398815.1 Ibidorhyncha struthersii
CCCCTGGTTTCCCATTATGTGGGTTTTGATGGCACTCAAGATGACCTGCTCCATGACCTTCCCTGGTATCGAGGTTAGACTGACAGGTCTATAGTTACCTATAATACAGCCTCTAAGAAGAGATGTAGGAGCAGGTGTTGATTGTTGCACATGCATTCGGTATCAAAGGTGGTTCCTGAGCACTTTATATAGAAGATTTGTTTTAAGCCTGAGAATGTTGGTTTCAGTAAGCAGGTTCAAGATTTGTTTCTTGTTTGTTTCTTATAATTGTTTCAACTTCTTTTTTATGTACAAAAAATTAAAAAAAAAAAAGATAATTTTATGTAATGTGTAAGTGCTTGCAGAATGAGGTCTTAAAAAACCTCTTCCTAGATTTTCTGTCATACATACTCCAATGAAGAAACAGATACAGCAATTACAAAAATAATGGAAATACTAGGTTCTAAACTAACACAGTGTGACCTGTCTTGTTGAAAATGCAGAACGTTCTATCACTGATTTCAGTTTCAAAACAGCTCCTTGCTGAAATTATCCAATATAAGCTCTGAAAACATAAAAGACTGAAGAAACATAAAAATACTGGAAATTCATATTTTAAAAAAATTAATTGGCAGAGACAAGTGGACAAAAGCCTGTAAAAACATACTGAAGAAGGAAAAGAGAAGCCATTCACAACTTCAAATAAAAGCTTAGTTGTTTTAGCTACTAAAGAAATGGAAATGCTGAATTCTAAAGAAATTAATAGAATTTCTTTCATTCAGATTTGTCTTTTGACATGTGCTGGTTTGCTAAGTTATTATTCAAGTTACTAAGGCTGATCCTATGTTTTCTCTTCCTAGGAAAAGCTTATCTTTTTTCTTACACTAGGAAAGCATTCCTCAAATAAATTTCTACCATATTGACAACTTTTAAGTGGATGCACCGTAGATCTCCTACATGATCCATCAATAGAAAGTTCATTTTATACATGTCCAGAGCCCTTTAATGATTTTTGAGTGCATGAAATGATGTGATTATATTTAGAAAATGTAAATTCTGCAAATATCTGAAAGAAGAGATAAATCCAATGTCTATATCCAAACTATTCTATGCTAAGTAGGATCTTACATATATTTACAAAACAAATTTGTTGCTGAAACTAAGATTGTTTTATCATCACTAGACTTTAAAAATAAAAGGTTTCATTGATTTTTTTTTAATTTATTTAATTAATTCTACTTGAAAGTCTAAGTGAAATTTAGGCATTATTCCCTTTAAAAAAAAAGAAAAATTGCCTCTGAAAAATGACAAAGGTATTAAAGGCACATTTGCATGACTTGGTGCCAATTGCTAGGTTATCCTGAACCAAACCAAACCACGTGAACAACCCCACTACTTCTCTGTCATTATCTTGTACTGAAGTCACCTACAATCCAAGAATCATTTTTAAAGAAGAGATGAGATTAGTCTCTTCTATTTTTGCATACCCACAATATAGATGTTGGAGTGAGTCACTCCTAGATTAATAAAGAAGGAAAAGGGGAAAAAGGTGAAATAGTAGACACATTTTAAGGACAAGTTCGTCTGACATATTAGATCTTTAAATGTTTCTCCTTCCAGGCTGCTCACTGTTAGTAAGCACACCAGTGAGGGGCAGAGGGAGTTAGGGACCTCAGCTAGGAATATGAAATTGTGCCAGTGCTGCTGGTGGGTCTCTGGCCCCCAAGGCTGCGGAATTTTCATATACTTCCAAATTTGGGGGAAGTTTCAAAGTGCAGGGAAAAGTGCACCTCTGAAGCGAATGGAAGCAGCATCTTCAGCATGAAAGTTCAAGTGAGAAGCTGGGGTCAAAGTCCCTGAAAGACATGGGAAGGATCTGAGTTGTTAGCTGGTTGGTCAGCAGAGGTGCAATGAGCTGTAAAACCTAGCTCCTCCCAACCTTCTCCTGGAGCAGGAGTCCATCTCACCTTGCCCTTATTGCTGTTCTACCACCTCCCGGTGTCTTGAACACCAAATGTAGTCCATGACCAGTTTGAAAATAGCTAGTATAAATAATCCTACTTTTTGGGTTCCTAGAGGTTTTTGGGGAACTTCTATGCTCCTGAAACAGTTAGGGTTATAATCCTCAGGACTACAGTAATTCATTCTTTTTTCCATAGGAAAATATATGCTTCATTGGGTATCTCCCTCAGATACAAGAAACTGGGAAGGCTGTTGGGGTGGGAGTCCATCTCTTGAGTAAGATCTGGTGTCATTCACGTGCGAGAAGGACATTCTAGGCTGAAAATTTTAAGACTAAATATATCCAACTTATATACGCTAGAAAATCAAAACTGTGAACTCAGCATCGTCCATACTCTCTGAGGTTAGAATGACTTGATTTCCAAGAATTATAGAAAGAAATTTGTATGACTTGGTTAGAAGAGTTTTAAGGATATGATTGCTTTGGTGTGTTTCCTACGACCTTGGTCTTTGAAGCTGCTGGCTGTGTACTTTGTAACATTAGTTATTGCCACACACCTTGTGACACTACCATTATGTTTGCTAGTAAGTAGCAATATGTCTTCATTAAGGTTCTTCATGAAATGAAAGACAGGCAAAGCAAAACTTCCCATTTTCTGCTTTTCAGAATCCTCCCTCCAGCAAAGCAGACCATTATGAATTAAATTTGTTTTATTTTTTAAGAAACTTCCCAAAGCAAAAACGTGTATTTTGTTACCTTCTTGTAAATTCTGTAAATTACATAGTTTCAAAATGTGATTCAACTGTTCTACTTTTTAAATGCTTGTTTAGAGTTACTTCATGGATAGCATGAAAAGAAAGCAATGAAACACAGAGGAAAAGAACATGTCAGTCATTTGAAGTCAACAGGGGTCTGAAACTCAAGCCAGCTATTGCTGCTGTGTCTACTTTCAGGTGTGGAAGACTTCCTTTCAGTAACGATCATTGAAATACCAGCTAAGTATTCTGTTAGCCTTCTCAGTAAGGCCAAACATCAACTATATGTTCAAATTTATTTTCAAAAATAAATCATCTATTCTGGGAAAGTCTATGCATATAATTATACATTTCTACACTGCCACAATATCATGTATTGACCATGATTGTTCATTTAGCAGAGTTTTCATTCTCTGAATTGCTTTTTTGGCCTTCTCACAGCTCTGCGAGAGTTTTTCTGCACTGACACAGTTCTCCAACGGGTAAATCTCAGTAATATTCTTCTGAGTAAATATGTCCATCAGATTAGAGCCAGTCATTAACAGTCACTATCTTTGGCAGCCTACAAACTAGTTTCATAGGGGTAATCACCATTTCTAATTTGTGTTTGGTAAGGTTTCCAGACTGTAAATTAACCTGTCGGATTCTAATCGTTCCCTAGTCTTTGTGACCCTCTCTCTCATAGTCAGTCAGAAATTGTTTTATGTATGTATAATATGTTGCCAGGTCTGCTATCTCTTACTACAGCTAGGTGCAGCAAGCCCCTTTCAAAGTACAAAATATCCCTTATTCTTTTACGTGTTTCTTTCAACACTTAAATTACTGCTGTAGATTTTACTGACCATGAGAACACTTTCGAAAAATGCTTTCACTTTTGCCATCTTATTTTTGGTAAACCACTTTGATAAGCCCAAAATCAAATTTTCAGCAATGGTGGCCTCCTGTGGTTCTCTTTGACTTCAAGCTGCACACAAATGAAATGCAGTCATGCTTTCCTCACCCTTCTTATTCCTTTCTGACCTTCTTTCCCCACCCCGGTCTGGCTAGAGAAGATAATGTGTATCTACTAATACCTTCAAAAAATGGGCCCTTTGCCTCTCTGAGCACCAGACTTATACCAATTTGTGACCCCAGAATTTATGCTGCATTTCAAAATTTTGGGCCAAATATAATAGGCATAAAGAGCTAAAAGCAGCAGAATAACTAATCCACGTTGTAAGTATTGCCAGAGTTGAAAATTTCTAAGAGTTATTTCCTGCTCTGCAGCATCACAATTGGACGGTGGAAAAAAAAAGGCAGAGGCCCAGCTATAGATCATGCAGAGCCCTTTGCCAGCATCACAGGATCAAAGATGGATTGAGGTAAAGAAACCCCATAGAAAAGGTTTAACTTCGCTTTTTCACAGTGCAGAAGTGTGTTTTACCATGTGGTGCTCAGTCTGATGCAGGGTGCAGACAGACAAGACAGATTGAACCAGTCTAATAGCTTGCTGTCTCTGAAGGGCCACTCCTCTGAGCCAGCTCTGGTGCTCATCCTTTCCCTCAGTGAGCAAATTCCATCACCTAATACAGCAGAAAAGGATACAAAGAGAGACATTTCTGCTGGATTGGTGAGTTGCATTTTCTTGCTGAGGAAAACATGAGCAAGACTACCCAGGTACTCCCAGGGATGAAGTAGGGAAGGATGGGGGGAGGGTGGTGGAAAGAAACTTTTGCCTTGTGTTATCTGGGAACTGTTATGTCAGTTCACCAGTCTTTCTGAGTGCCCTTTCAAAGGATGCTGACACATCACATTTGTATCTTCTGTGCTGAGTTATATGAAACATCCAGGAACTGTGGATGGAATAAATTGATAGCATAAATTAGATGAAACATAGTAATTATCTTAACTGCTAATTAACTTTTTGAAAATCAGTAAAGATATGACCCCAGTTAAAACAACACAATGTATAGGACAGTGTAAAAACTAAAAAAATATTTTATTTATTTATGACAAGTTTCATTTCGGCATCATTGGTATTTTTTACCTCATTGCCAAGTATGTCTGCTTTTTATACAAAAGATATAGACTCAAGACTATCAAGAACAGAGAAATGTTCCCCAGTTAGTTGTTGTGAGGATTATAACATGTTTTTCACTACCATGAATAGTACCTGATGGGTAGAGCTGTCTCTGGGGTACATGCATCCTGTCCCCACATGAGGCACATCCTCTCCCCACAAGAGACAACATGTGGTCACCAGCACTACCCCAGGGAAACATTTCTGGACACCAGCAAGTCATACAGGAGAACTGTTAACACACCAAGTACTCAAGTATTCAAGACAGTCGTAACTAAGCCATTCAGTGACTACTTCTTATGATTTCCTGAATTCAGCCAGTGCTGTCCTAATCCACAGGATAAAAGCATAATAAAGGATTCAGAGACAGAAATTTAGTATGCTCTGATGAACTTTGGGCCAGAGGCTCTGTAAGGTTAAGTTCAAGAGCACCATTTCTAAAGAACAGTCAACCAATTCAAGGTAAAAATAAATGAAAGATACACTGCAGGTGTAATGGTTTTGCTCTCCAGCTTATTTCATGCACCTTCCACTGCTTGTAATGTTTAAATCACCAGTGGCACTGAAACACCTCTAGCCTGTCTCTGTGGTGTGCCTTGGTTTTGCTTTGCATTCTGGGGATTAAATTGATCATTGGATTTGGGGTCGAGAAGGAAAGCTCTCCAGGGTCCCATAGAGAGGGATACTGGGGGCAAAGAGTGGGGCAGGTACTTTTCATCTAACCTTTCTTTTTAGGATGAGACATGACCCTATCTCTAAAATAACCTGGGAATGTACCTACTAAATCACTTGTTATAGGCATAACAGTGGTGGCACCCTTTGATTCCCTTGCTTTCTTCCAATGTCACATTATGATTTCTAATAACTCATGTGGCTTTTGGCCTGCTTCTTGTGAGCACTGGGCATTGGGAAGTGCTCTGTAGCTGGTGGTGGGTGGGTGACTGGTGTCTGTGTCTGTAATTGTACCACCGATACAGAAGAACCCTCCTCCTTTATGTGCTCCTATGTGCAGCTCCCATTAGTGTCTCCAGATGACGTTCACTGGTGCCCAGATGTTCTGCTGGCTGAGCATCATTTCAGTATTCTTAACTGGTAAGACAGAAGCAAGTACTGAGCTATGACAGTGTGTTTTTGAAGTCTCAGAGATCACTGACAAGAGGTACCTGATTCTTTGCAAGAAAACACTCTGTCTTTTCCTCTCCCCCATCTTTCATTAATTATTCTAAAAAGTCATTTGCAGAGGAAACAGATAGGCATCTGCAGTTACCTAAAGGAGACACAGTGTCTTTAGGAAATAGTATGACTGATGAAATGTATATTCTTATTCACCTCATCCAAAAGTAAACAACTAAATGAGGTCACTTGAACTGTCCTTTAAGTGCCTGTTTCTCGCCAGTACTGTAAGGGAGCAAAGGTTGCCTAGTTTAGATGCATTCTGAACATTTAATATGCAGAAATCTAGAAGAAGATGAAATGAATCCAATCTTGGGCAGTAGTTAATTTGGTGAAAGCACTATGTTAAAAATTGAACATGTAGAAGTTTATTTGGTTTCGTCTACCTACGGAATCAAAAAATGGTGAGATTGCTGTTCAAAGAAAAATACTGCTTCCCATTCCTCTACACAAAGCAGGTTTTCTAACAAATCAGTGCCAAAAAGAGTCTTTCAGCAAGCACTGTCCTATAACTTCTTCAGGCATCTTTGTGACAAACCCCAGGATCAGGCCTTAAAACAAATACAGCAATGGGAGCTCTGGCTCATAAACCAGAAGGGAATATAAAATCTCTTGAACCAACATGTTTCATGTGATTTTTTTGTTTTTCCAAGTGCTTTACAACTTTCAGAGACATTAACAGTATATTAATTTTCCCATGTGGAATTCTACATTCAGGTTAATTTAAAACTGATGAATTTTTTCAAGGTAATGGGCCCCTAACGTATTGTACAAATGTATATTAACTACTTTTTGTAAGAATTAATTAAGAAAAGAATAGAAAATCAAGGACAATATCTGTGATTAAATTAGTTAAGTAAATACTTAATCAGATTCAAAATAATTGTATTTTTTTCTATATTATAATGGTTGGGATATTGCAGAGAATAAATAAAAGCTTTTATGAAAAGAGACAAATATCTGGTCTATAAATACATTGCTTAAGTATCATCTCTTGAGTTATTTTCATATTGCATTCAGCTACTGCCATGACAATTTCCCCTGCTCTGCTCACATCTTTGTATTTAAAACCAAAATAATGCTAAGAAAAAACTTGGATGATAGAATACTGGATGAGAAAGAATTGGACATCTTGCTCTGAAGAATCTGAGGAGGCAATGAGACATGGGGAGAGTTTCTTACCTCCATGCACATTAGTTGCAGAGAGGTGTAGATCACCTAGACAGATTTCCTGTATGACACAGGTCATTACCTCTCCATTCAAAGATTCAAATTAAATGAATGTTGGAAAACAAGCATGATCTCTCTGTCACCCATGTCTGAAAGATTTCTTTGCTCATGAGGAAATGAAAGGAGAGAGATACTTGCAATTCCCCCCCCCAAAAAAATGCCTTATTTCAGTTTCAAAACAATTTGACAAGTGGTACCTGCCACTCTGCACTTGCTCCCTGCAGTACACCCCATAATAGTAGATCAGCTTTGTAGCTCAGCAGCAGTGAAGTATTTAGTCAATTCAGTACTGAAAGGGCACTACTTAGAAATTTCTCAATTGCCATCTCATCGAAGGTCACAGCTTTCCTACTGTTAATATAAGCTAGTGGCAGACTCATATAAGAAAACTACCATGTTGGTTCAAATTTGTTGTAGTTTGAGGATTATTTTCATTTTGCACTCATGAGTTTTCTTAGGAAGAAAGGAATACAAGGCCAATGGTGTTGAACTCACACCCTGTTAGACATGTTAAAAGAAAAAAAGAAAAAGACAACCGTACACCTAAACTGAAAATAATTTTCTTTTATCATGCAATTCTTAATCAAACTTGCAAAATGAGACTTGGGTCATACTGATAGAATTCCATTCTGGAACCTCAATAAAATCACTGGGACAAAAAGATGAACCATGAGCAGGCTGACACATGGTGAAAATCCTGGGTTAGTCTGTACTGAAGGGGCCGGCCAATTTCCATCCTTTTTTCTCGCTGACATCCATTTTCAAATCCAATGAACAGGAAGGGTAAAAGTAAGGCTTTGTTGGGGAACTCTTTAAAATGTTTACATCTGGTTGTCAAAGGACGCATGCAAAAAGTTTCTCTATTCATATTCATGCAAGAAGTTTTTCAGCAAATGGTGAATAGGCCTGTATTTCACTTGGAAAGAATAAAACACCATGGTCTATCCTAACACTTTTTTTCCTAAGAACCATAATTGTAGCTTTTCCATCCATTACTGATAGTAATTTTGGCAGCCTGAGAGCGATCATAAACAATGTTGTAACAAAATACTCAGAAAATTGACTCTATCTCAAAAAATGGTAGATTTCAGTTGCATTTTACAGAAAAAAAAGGACTTCAGTATTCTACTAGAAGTGGTAAAATCTAATGATATTGAAAACTAGTGGTAAAGTAAATTGTTCTCATTAAAAGTGTATTGTAAACTGAGGTATGATCATTTTGAAACGACAAATTAATATAATGTTTGACCATAGCAAAACAGTGAGGAAAGGAAACATGAATAAATAGTAGGAGACCAGAAGGTAATTCAAGGGCAGAGGAAGAAGAACACAAACACTGATCTGCATGTCTGCTGTGTCTCTGAGCAACAGCACTCAGAAAAAGCAGGTCAGCTCACCAGGTGGTAGACTGTGCAACTGTTTGATACTGAACCCTCCTGAGGATGCTTTTTCTATGTAACACACATGTCCAGGCAACTCTACAGTGCATAAGCAGAAAATTTTTGTCTTGAAGGGGATGACAAACTCAGCCAACCTTTCTGGAACATTATCTCAAAAATCCACACTCTGTGCTGTCACAGAAAACCAAGAGCTGACCCATCTCTGAACACGTATTCCTGTGAATTTCACTGCTGTTTCACTGGAAACATGGAAAACTTCCCTCAACACTAAGAGTTTTTTTTCTTTCCATTGTAGAACAAAAACCAAATTACGGAACTACAGAGGTGTATTTCTAGCCTCACTTTTTGTCAGTTGTGATCTCTTTTTATGTGCTTTGACTAAGCCAGCAAAATTGGTTTGAGCATAGGAACAGAATGTGAACAGCTCCACCCATAACTTTATCTAAATATTTTAAGTATGATGCATAGATGTATTTTTCCTAAGGCACAATTTACCTCATTTCAGGGACGTAGGTGTATTTACTCATCAAAATCCAGGACTCTTAACGATTGTGTAAATACATAGAGTTGGCCTGCCTTTTGCATCTGTGTTTAAATAATCCCAAATGAGCTACAGTTTTACTGCAAATTAAATATTTATACATGCAGGCATTTACACATTCACAGAAAATAACAAATGAACAGAGAACTGGAACAGAATTACTACAACAACCTTATAGTAGTAGGTAACCATATCATATAATATGCTATAATAAAATATAATATAATCAATTTCCTAAAATCTTTTTCCTGAAAAACAGAGTATTTTACCCTCATTTCCTTTCCAGCCTAAATTTATTCGTGGACAGTTTGTTCCCACTTGTTCTGAGCCAACACTATTCTTCAGCTTAAACAGTTCCTTCCTGTCTCTGGCTTTACCATCCTGATGTATTTAAAGACAGCAATCTTATCCCTCCTCTGCTTTTGTTTTACTAAAATTCTAAGCTCTTTCAGCGTCCTTTCATGAAATAGACTCTTCCTTCCCCTGAGAATCATAAGAGCCCGTCTCTTGCACTTTTTCAAATTCATCTCTCCTGACTATGAATGAGGAATTGAACACAATATTCCAGATGAGGTCTCATCCAAGCCTGCTACAGTGGCATTAATATTCTCCCTCCTTCCACTGGAAATGTCTCCCCTGACACATCCCAGTCTTTTACTAGCTTTTTCACTGTCACATTACAATGGTAGCACACAAATTATCCTGTGATTGATGAATGCACTGAGATACACTTCCTTCCCATCAGCACCCCATTGATAAGCTCTAAGTTTATTACAAGGGCTTAGTTTTATTTAATGTATTAGTCCCTAACAATTAAAGTCCTTTTTACTTTATAATTTTATATGCTATTCTATTTACATTATATTAATCCTAATGCCAACTAAGTTTCTGAATAACATCCTTTTACTACTCCCTATTAACTGTACCTGCCATTTTCAAATAACCAACACATTTCATTAGAACATTTCTGCTTTTTGAGTGAGGTTTACTAATCACATCATCAATTGACCTGCAGCTTGAAAATTACTCTTTAATGCTTTTACTCCAAACATTTAGCTTAAGACTTCTTGGTTCAGCATTATCCATTTCTTTTCTTCCTGTTAGCTGTACTCACTTTAACGCTTTTCTATTTATCTCAGTTTCTCCTAGCAAATCTCCATGTGGAATTATTGTGTGCTTTATTAAAAAGTGAGTTACGTAATGATCCAGATCAATTAGATCTCTTCTAAGATCTCTCTGTTCCAAAACCCAATTATCGTATGAAAGAAAGATGTCATTTCAGTCTAGCCTAATCTACTTTTTGTAAACCTGTCCCTTGTTATCCAATTTCATGGTTTTCTCATTTTTTTTTCCAAAGTTTCCAGTTGTCCAAGTCAGTCCAAGTCACTTAGTCAGCAATGCTAATAGGTATTTACTTACTGCCAGTACAATATGTTTCTCCTGCCCCCTGCAACTCTACCTCTACCTTTATCTTTCTAGTTGTACTAATCTTCCAAATCCTCACCACCAGATCTATGACTTAAAGTGTCATTTTTCTCAGAATTATCGATCCCCAAGACAACTTTATTTATCTTGTTGAATTCAGTGCCAACCTCAGTTACAATAATTTCCATTTCTACTGCCTTACCTCATTTCCCACAGCATGTAGGCAGCATCACCATTGCAATTAAAAATTGCAACCAGCCATTTACTTAGTACTGAGGCTTATTAGATTACTCTGTCCCTATCACATCACAGCCTTACTTTTTCTGCCTTCATCCTTTTCCTCTTTATTTATTTTTTTCTTCTACAGAAAATTATTACAGCTTTTAGCATGTATATTTTGCTAAAATAAGACTAGAAACAACTGCAACAGCACATTGTGCTTCTTTGGATTTGCAGCCAAAAGAAACTTGTCTATCTACATGAATTTTTCACTTCTTGTTGCTGACTCAGAGTGCCAGGGATAAACTGAGCACTCAGAGTTTACATCAGAGGTATTGCCCATAAATTAAACTCATGCCTTCTAGAAGATGTGGAGAGTGCTAGTATCATACACTTCTGTACTTGCTGAAAAGTGTAACTCATACGGTATTTTCAAGGTGATTTTCAGATATGAGTTGTTCAGACCAAGCTGTGCCCCGCTCCCCACCTAAAGTAGCAGGGGATCAACTCAGGAATGCATTCAACAGGACTTTGAATACTTAAAGCACTGAAGTATTGAAAATATTTGTTGATTTACATCCTCTAATACTCTTCAGATAGTCGATTTCAATTGACTCAGTCTTCCTCAGCTTCTAATACTTCTTAACTCTTCCTTCATAGACTTGGGGGGTAGGGGGAGGATCAGGGAGGAAAATCCGAAGGGGTATACCGCCTAGACACCATTTTTTCATTTCAGAGATAACTCCATCTCCAGGGATCATCCACAGCATGCTACATGGTTGACGCTAGGCTTGCTTCTTGGTTTCTTATGGAAGGTATGCGCAAGTACTGAACACTCTGAAGCACAACAAATTAATAGAAAATCCTTTTGCACAGTTCAAGTGGAGAATACTGTTCAAATATTGCAGTCCTCTGAGACAAGCTGTATTTAAAGGTCTGCATAACTGCTGAGAATGCCACTGTTTAAAAATTTACACCATCCACCACTCACACCTCAGCAAATCCACATTTTAGAAATGAATGAAAAAAATAATAAAGGTTCGAGTTTTCCTATGTTAGCCTTGAGGGTCACATATATAAATAGCTGCTACGACCTTTCTTTTTTTTTTTTTTTTAGTGAGATGTTGAATTATTTGGACATGCCATAAAGCTATCTGGCACTGTGTGACCTGAAAGAAAAGCAAACCTCCAGAATTTACTATTATACAATCGTAACCTGAAGAGATAAATACTCTGCAGAGAGGGAAGGAAGGGTAAGCCACTGAAAATTAATAAAAGCCATTTCTCTATGAAAGAAGAGTGACCTATTCCTAGCTAAAATTTATTTCTTTCTTGTCTAACATTTCACAGTCTCCCTTATCTCCTTCCAGCTTGGGGCTACACTTTTCTGTTTTCCCAGCTCACATTCAGAGGCCTTTAGCCGTTTAAATTTGGTAAACTGAAACAGACCACAAAGGGGTCTTTTGGAAAAGGTGACATCTTTCTCAGTCAATAGGTCAAATGGTGTGTTTCTTTTTCTCCTACTGTTTTACTCTACTGATCTTAAAGTTGATGTATATTTTGAGGGTATCTGTAGGTAGAACATGGTAAAAAGAACTATGGGGTATATATGATAGGATGAGAGAGTTGGGGTTGTTCAGCCTGGAGAAGAGAAGACTCCGGGGACATCTTATAGCAGCCTTTCAGTACCTAAAGGAGGTCTACAGGAAAGGTGGGGAGGGACTTCTTACAAGGGCATGTAGTGATAGGATGAGCAGGAATGGCTTCAAACTGGAAGAAGGTAGATTTAGATTAGACGTTAGGAAGAAATTTTTCACTTTGACAGTGGTGAGGCACTAGAACAGGTTGCCCAGAGAAGGATTAATTAGTACATCTGACAGCTCCATCGCTGAAGGTGTTTAAAGCCAGGTTGGATGGGGCTTTGAGCAACCTGGTCTAGTGGGAGGTGTCCCTGCCTATGGCAGGGGTCTTGGAACTAGATGATCTTCAAGGTCCCTTCCAACCTAAACCATTCTATGATTCTATGATTCTATATGTGTTTATAGGAAGAGCTCTTGCATAGACATGTGGAATACCACAAGAGAAGGAGCAGAAAAGTGAAGACTAAGAAAATACTTGACTGCATTTAGTGCGTTTGTTGTACAAACAATTAGGTTTGGGATTTCACAATTTTACAAGCCCTAGATAGGTTAAATCAAAGTGTAAACCAGTCCTTTATGTGTTATGAACCCCTCTTTTTTTCAGCAGAAATGCTTAATTGTTTATCAGCATTCACTGACAGATTTCTACACAATCACAGCTATCATGCGTTGAATGTGCATCAGCATGACTGAAAGCAAGATGTTTTCAGAAAGATTGCTGTGCCTGCTACCATTTTTATTTACAAGAAAGAAGAAAAAAATATTGTTGGAGTGTGTCAATCCTTTCTTGTTTTCTTGTTTCTCCTGCTGATTTTTTCCTTTCACTATCTCACCTCTCCATCTTGGATCCCTTGCAGTATCACTCTCATGCAACTGCTGTGCAAAGACAGTGGCAATGCCACAAGGCGAAGGGGCAGAGGTCCATCTTTTGGGTTTCTGTTTTTGCCTTCGAAGAACGGCATCAGCCTGATACAGTCTGAAGTAAGGCAACCAGTGGTGCACCTAGACCCATCTTGGTTCCTCCCTTCCTCTTATTAGTGTCTTACTGGCTGGGGACCAATGCCTAAGGAAACACTAGAGATGGTTTCTCATTGCTGAAGAGCACAATGTCTTGAATGGAATGTGATAGGATCAGCTTGGGATAATGTAGACAGAGATACCAAAGAGATGTGGAACTACCTGAAAATATTTTCTATTACAGTTTAACAGAGCTCTGATGGTAAAGTTATCTTATAAGTGAGTTCATTTAGACAGTACCTAGGACCAAAAAGCTTCATCAGTGGTTCACCTGTAGCTTCAGTGACAGTCCTGCAGTCATGATGATAAACACACATTAGTGAGAACCGAGTTATTGCTCTTGCTTGGTGACAGGTTTTTTGATATTATCTGGGGCAACTTAGACTTTGTATTTTTTATTCCTTTTTCTCCTAAAAGGGGTACAGTTCTTCAGTTTGTAGCATTGTGTAACTACCCATAGTAGTTTGATAGGAGAAGATTCACTATCCATAGTAGTTGGGTACTACTATGATATCTACATATGAAGGATCTTAAGATATGACACTAGAAAAATGGATTTAGCACATAAAATGCAAAAATTGAAAAGTTTGTAAGTATATCAGTAGAACTGCACATGAAAATGGGGGCTGTGTCCACATTCAGAAAGTACATTAAGCTACAGTGTGAGGTAATGGCAGTCTATCTTTAACCACTCTTCTGGAAGGTGCGGGAAAATGATATATATATACACATCTGGACATTTCACTAAAAAGATACTTTTGAAAAATTTTAGAAAACATTTTGTTGCCATTGTTTACAACTTGGATACAAGGGGAAACCTCATCTTTACAGACAATAAGCAAAGTTTTATCCATGATTTTAAAAAAGCAGAAACAAAACCTTCTGGGGTAAAATTGGGATGTTAATATGCATTATTTCCATGAAAATACATACTTTCATAATTCTGTACTTTCAAGGTCAAAGATGACATTTGAAAGATATATGTATAATGAAGTTATCTATTTCAAGTATAAGTAAGAAGTATTTCACTTTTAAGAAACATGAAGAATGCTTTGGAAGGTCATGTGAAAGGTCAAAAATATCTCATGTTTTGTCACACTTATTATGGATAAGCCAGAGAGTTAAAAACAATCACAGTGCCCAGTGCCACTTTCTCTCTGATGCTAATGGAGCTGTTGATCCTCAATATAATTGCACTAGGCCTCAAAGAAATCAGAATTATTGTCATTTGAGTCAGTAGCAGTATTCTCACCTTTCATTCTGAATGTCACAGTGTTTATAAATCAGCATCTGTGAGCTCTTGCCTCACACGGAAATGTGAGGTAATGCAGTTATTTGGAAATGGGTAAGAAATTGAGAAGCATCACCCTCTTTATATGGAATAGTCCTAGTTTCATGTTAGCAAGCAGAGACTTCACATATTTTAAAAGGATTAATTAGTACATCTGACATGCACTACTGAGGATTTACTAATATGCAGAGTTGACATACACTCCAGATATTTTGGAAGCCATGATGGAAGCTAAAACCCATGGGAGATCAGAGTACACATTTGTTCACTGAATGGCAGGTGTGTTCCCAATAAAAACATCCTTACAAAGGTACCCCTTGGAAAGAAAAGTTGCTTCAGACAGATGTTTTTACCGTCTTATATAAAGCAAGCGGAACAGGAGAATAGCTGTGAATGGATCCTCACTGGGTGATTTCAGTTTGAATTAACACTGCTTTTCTCTGTGTATGCAGCCAGCCACAGCAGGTGGGGAAGTTGATTTCCTTTGTTTAGTTCATAACTGAAAACTTAGATTTTTTCTTTTCCTGGGCAACTTTTCTGCAGAGAAGACTGCATTGGTTAACAATAAAACTTTCAAGAAAGAGGGTGGAATACCATTGTGTAAGATCTATAAATACATGCTGGGTTTATATATATATATATATCATAAATGCAATTAGACTAGGAAGTGCTGTACTACAGTTATCTTCATGGAACAAGCGTTACTGAAAATTTCTCTGATGTATCCCCTATCAGATGCCGCAGCACCTATTTTCCTGAAGTATGAAACTGGCTTTAATAGCTGTTACAATCACTCTACGTTTCTGGGGACAGTCCTTAGGTATAACTAAAGCTTGCAGTGGCTCCTATCAAAAATGAAATTAATCCTTCCAGGGAGGACAGAAGAGCTCTTCTTGATGTGAAAAGGTGTGAAAAACTCTGTTTTGAGCAACTTTGTTTAACATAGTCTACATTGGATTTATCAGGCTACAAATACTATTTGGTTTCCAGCATTCCTCACAGCTCCTCTGTGCCGGTACAGCTCTGTTTTCTGTTCTGTCCTATGAGGAATCAGTTATCAATAACTTTCTTCTGAACATAGCCATCACGTTACATCATGTCATGTGTTAGACATGAGCTCTTGATCTCCTATTAGGTTGATCTGCAAGGATCCATCCCAATCACCTCTGTGCATGGCTTACCTTATCACAATGACAAGTCTGAAAACTAACATGACCCACTGCATTAAATAATCCCTAAGAATACATCAGACATAATAAAAAAAGTATTTTAAGTGCATACAGAATACACCAAGTCCTCAGTGTTGCAACTTAATTGAACTGAATTGAATTATTATGAATGGGGAATAAAATCTTAATTTGCTAAACCTAAAATGGACGCCCCAGGGTTAAACAGTTAGAGTACTGAGTGGCAATAGTATGCAAATACAGCATCAAAGATAGACTGCTGGAACAGTCCATGGAGCTTGGCATGCAAATACATATAGAACAGAGGGGTTTTATTTTATTCCAATACAGAGAATCAAAAGGACAAGGGAAAATAAAGCAAAATACAATATCCAGCAAAAAGAGGCTGCTAAAAAAGAAGGGAAGCCTGCTATGAGGGCAAAAATATTTCTCTTGCATAGCAGCATTTCTGGTTTTGATTCACTACATTTTCCCAAAGACTTAAACTGTAGTAAGCAGAAGATATTTATGCATTTTGATAAAATGTGATTATTTGTGTAGGTAATGCTCTTTTTTTCACTCCTAAATTCTGTCTTTGAGAAATGTTACAGGCTTCAGTGGATATTAGGCCTTTTTGTTTGCTTGTTTCCTGTTCTGCTGTATATTCCCCCCCCCCAAACCACATATTTATTGATCTGGATAGGAATCAATTATTGTGTCCATAACCTGGGATTTTCAAGGTCTCCTAAACTGTTCATAATCCTGATCCCTTTGAATTGAGTGGTAAAATTAACTCTGGCATGAGCAAAAACAGAATTAAGAAAATATTATGTGGACTTTTTCTTTTTTCTTCTTTTTTTCCTTTGATGTGCATACTTTTTATTTGCCTCAGATTCTACCAGTTTGGCTTAAAAACAGTTTGACTAATAATAAAACTTAGAAACATCTGGGCATATACAAGCAAAATAACAACCTCATTCATGAAAATATGGACAAATAAAACTTCCACATAATGAGGAGTTTCTCTTATTCAAGGTTGCTTTATATGCAGTCAAAAAATCCATTTGTGAGACATGTCATAGAGACAATATTTTTGTGACTAATTTTGTGCACTGCTTTCCGCCCCTATATGTTCAGCCATAGAACACATACAGCTAAAATTCTTGCATGTAGTGGCTGTCATAGTCCCTTGAAATATTGCTTTTCATGCTGGCTGAAAGACTGAACCTTCACTTCCAGAGGGACAATATCGGTTACTTAAAGGCAACATTTGTTCTGTTTCTGCTTAAAAAAATAATTTATGCAAATTTCACAGTTATTTAAATCTCCCTCTTCGGGGACAGGGTTAGCAGCAGGATTGGTCCAAACTGCAAATGTGCAGTAACTGAACAAACCTCTGTTGCAGTGAACATTTTTGCAGCTTAAAGAGAGCCTGAGAGCATCACCCCAAAGTGGCCAATAGTGCCTTGATGAAGATTTTTGACTAAGAAGGTAAAAGAATCACAGGATCTATTTGCCTACTGAAGGCAAATAAACCTTCCAAATTCTAAAGGCAAATACACCCTCCAAATTCTTCTTGTGTGCCTGGCCTATGTTGCTGCTATTATTATTCATAAGAGATCTTGGTTTTGACCCTCTGCCACACTAGGATATTTCTGAAATCTGATTTTTTTTTTTTTTTTCCACAGATAAAAATTATTTCCTGCCCATTCTGGCCTAGAATATGTACTTTTTATTTTTTAATTATTCCTTCATCTGCAGTGTCTTGAGACTTGATTCCATGTTGAAAGAAAGCTGAATTCTATCTATTCTGCTGGTGACATTCTGCTTTATGCTTCTGCTTTTTTAGCCTGGAGCACCAAGATCAGTACCTTCACCTACATGATGTTGTACATGGCACATGACTGCTTTTGTGATGAACTAAGTAAACAAGAAATTGTTGGGAAGACAACTGCAGGATTTGACTAGGAGTGTTTTGATCACTTTGTAGTTGCTTAGTTTCTTTGAGTTAAAGTTTTCCATTACTGGGCTCATTTGACAATTCCTTCTAGAAAGAAGTTTAGCAACATGATATTATACCATGGTATTTTATCTGGAGTCTGAGAAGAAGCATATCCTTTTCATTGACCTTTCTATCATAAAACTTACTGTGTTGGTACAGTGAGGTTTCCTTTGGCTGGGCTTGGGTCACCCTTAAGATTTCAACACTGCAATTTCTGTATGTGACTGCCTATGAAATTTGACACTGCAGTGGTCAGCCTGGAAGACTACTGTATAAGGAGCTAGTGATCCACATGACTAATCTTGGTGTAGGCTTCTGTATCATGGATACCACATGACTGCTACTTAATCAAGGCATAGCTAATCAATAGTATAATTAATCTATGAATACACGGTCAATGAAAAGTTATTCAATGTACATGTAGTCAATGTGTACATAGTCAAAAGTATGCATCTATTGTCTTACCTACTTGAAAAATTAGATACACCTCTTCAAGAACTGTAGCTTTATTAATGGGATAAGTCTATTACACCTAAAGGTAAAGCTAAAACTGCAAAGGTAAATCAGCATATCAGGTTTGATTGCTCTCAGTGACTGATGAAGATGTACTGTGAGTGAAAGTACAAAAGGAAGGAAGGAAGGAAGGAAGGAAGGAAGG
>VZSZ01008505.1:45508-89291 GCA_013398815.1 Ibidorhyncha struthersii
AAGGAAGGGTCAACTAGTTCCCCAAATGCTCCCCAAATCTTGCCTGTTGTAGCAATACGTATTTTAAAAAACGATATAGTCTGTGTATTTGAGCTCATCAACGTTTCAGCACCACGGCCAGCAACACAACCTAGCCTGACACAGGTTTCCCACCGGGCTCGCGGGAGCGGGTTAAAAGATCTACCTGGCACAGGCCAGCAGTGCTTCATGTGCACAGCTGGGTGAGGATTAGAGCACGAGGAACTGCGCAAGCGATATGCAGACATTTAGTGGGGACTGAGTGAATTTAGCACTCCAAAAGTCAGCCAAATACTAGAGGAAAAAGAAAGAAATAAGTGGTTACTTTAAATATTTAGTACTTGAAAAATAAAGTACTCTGATATTAATACCTGCCTAACAGGTAGTACTGATATAGGCTTCAAAGGACAACAAGGGTTTTAAAATTATATGCTAAACTTTCACTCATATTCCTAAATCTTTGGTTAAAAACAAAACCAACCCCCCCAGTAATATAGTAAATTAAAAAACTTTATGGGGACTTAAATTCATAGAGGACTGTCAAGGCCAATCAAGGCACAAATATTGCATTGTTAGCTCAGCATAATAGCAATACACCTGGTAACAGTAAATTTTGCATGTCTTCCGTGTATCAAAACACAGCAAAAATGTACCTGCTTAATGTGCTGGATCTGAAAGCCCTTTCCAGCAACAATCCAAAACCCCAAATAGGCAGGAAATCTTAAGGTCGTAAGAGAGGTCTCCTATAAAATTTGATGCAGAATATTTTTGTTTTGCTAGAATATTTATTATTCTGTCAAAGTTATAGTACTGAAAAAATCCACAAATAGCAAATTTTTATATTGTACGTATGATTTATGATCTCTTTGGTGCCTATTTTCTGTCGAATTCTGCTTCTCAAACCCTTGCTTTGTTTGTCCTTGTATTCTATTTTGGATATCGAATATATGTATAAGTGGGACCATGCTAGTTTGGACATGAAAAAGCTATTCAGTGATGTTTCAGTTTCATCACCAAATGGCATGAATTTCCAACTTATTTGCTATCATAGAATAATAAACTAATAATGCTTTTAGGGAGGTAAACAACTGAACGTATAAGTTTATCCACTTCTTTCTGTGTCTCTCATGTAGTTTTACACTACTGCTACTACAGGGTGGATGCACTCACCCCTGCTTGGCATTCACTGCTCTGCTCTGATGAACCCAAGCTTGCAGACCTACATTCCCTTGGGAATTCCACTGGGACTAGCACAACTATGCAGTGTCATTCATTCTGAACATCCATGAAAATTTCCAGGTTTATACTCCATGGCTAATGCTTCCTCCACCTTTGGGATGCCAAAATAAAGTTTTCTAGAGCCTAAAACAATTGTTAGATTTCTCATCCATCCTTGAAAATTTTTCGCCCATGTTCCATTAAAATCTAAAGGCTTCAAATTTATCACTTACCCCATCACAAAGGGAAATATATTGCAAGGGGAAAGTAAAAGAAAAATACAAATCTCTATAAAAGGAACTACTTGCAGGAAAAGCCCACCCTTTGTCATCCTCCTACTGTGTTTTACTTCCTCGACCTGCTCAGCCTTATGCCTCTCAGCGTCAGGATGGGTGCTGCAAAATCCTGTCTATGTAAAGTTGCTGTTTCCTTTCTTAGGCAAGGTATTGTCTTTCAGTCACACTGAGTTGCTCAAACAGAATGAAAGACTGCCCACTCGCTTGTCCAATACCTGTACTGAGAAGGAGAGCTTCCAGGTCTGGGACTGCTCCTACCAGTGGATTCTTCACTCTTTGTCAGCACCTTTTTGTCCAAGCTGGAGGCAAAAGGAAATTGAAAAGGCTGAAGATAACCTAGCAAGAAAAATGTTGCTTGCAAAACAAAATGGAACCTACAGTTTTATAAGAACATATGCAACCATTTGTTAGGTCTTCTATCACCAAAGAATAAGACTACATATAGAAACAGACACTACCTGTAATACACAGTTCAGAGGACAAGATAAGCGTATTTTCTGGTCCCCTGCACCTGCAAAAGGAAATGCATATTTCAACATCCATTCGTACTTTTCTGCAGGCTTTCCATACCCTTTAAGTGAAAGAAAAACCCCAACAACAACAGTAAAAAAACCCAGGATAGATTGATATCTTGCTTTTTTTTTATGGTAACTTCACTATCCTAACTTAGAGGATTTAAATGAAAAGCATGGTAGGAAATACTATTTTCAAAGACTAGTTTTTTTCTCCTGCAGAGACTATTTATAAGTGAGAGAGAGAGCTAACGGTGGCAGAATTTGCCATCAATGGAGAATTTTTCCCCTCAGATATGTCTGATCTTTATTCCTGACTGACTGACTGCTCTGCACTCTCAAGTGTCATTTTCTATGATCAGCACTCAAAAGCTAGAAAATTCATACCAAATTTTAGGATGAAATGTATTTCTCACAATGTGTTAAAATACATTTTCTCTCCCTTTTGGAGTGATTTTTAACATTGTGCCTGTAATTTAGCAAACACAGACAGGGTGTGCACCTATACACCTGTAAGTACTGTTGCCTTGATCAGAAAGCTATAAAATGTTCCATCTAAAACCTTCTATCAGAAAAGAAACACGAATGCATTCATCTTTAAAAACTCTATCTTTCTTCATTACTACTAACAATGCATTATTATTGGTGGTGGTCGTCTTAGGGAGAGATTTTTTTTCCGGCATTCTTTTGTAACATTTCATCCACCATACCAGGAGACACTACTTCTTGATTCTGAGATGTTTTCCCTAATATGCTAATAACACCAGTCCATCCCTCTAGAGGTTACAGGAAACTTTTGACAGTGCTTTGCTCTCTTCCTGTTTCTGCAAACTTTGAAAATACAGTATGTCTGAATAAAATGCTAAAGTAGTCTTTGTGATGATGCATGCCCATATCCTGGTATCCTTTCATAAATGTGACAACCAAATTATTTCATTTATTGTAAACATTTCTCACACTTGGTTCTAAATTTTCACCACGGATTTTTCATTCTCAGGCAAATGGACAGAGTTACTCACTGTTCTCTGGCAAACAACAGAAAAAGAAATTCTAGTTATTGTGGCATAATGTAGAAGGGTAATATGTCTTCCTCCTAACCTGTGTCTTCCTTAAGCCATGGTTATTTTCAATGTTACTTACTAGTACTTCATGCATTCATTTGGAGCTTGCCTGCTTTCAAGCAACAGAATATCTGTACACATTCACTTTCTGAAGTTTTCCAGATGCACTATAGACTCACATTTCTGGTCTAAATAGATATAATTACATAGCAGATGTTTCAGCATTTTTGACATTTCAAGTGAATATATTTGGTTTCTGTAATGAATACCATAGTTTTCCAACGTTTTATTAGGCAAAATCACCCCCTTCTTTCAGAGGAAAGGCTCAGAGGTCTTGTGGTGGGTTAACTTTGGCTGGCTGCCAAGTGCCCACCAAACCACTCTCTTGCTCCCGTTCCTCAACAGGACAGGGGGAGAAAATAAGATGGAAAAAGCTCGTGGACTGAGATAAGGACAGGGAGATCACTCACCAATTACTATCACAGGCAAAACAGACTCAACTTAGGGAAGATTAATTTTTTGCCAATTAAAAGTACAGTATGATAGTGAGAAACAAAAAAAAAACAACCCACAAGTGCAAACCTAAAAGCACATTACCCCCCCTCCCTCTTCTTCCCAGGCTCAACTTCACTACTTCATTTCTGACACCACCTTCTACCTCCTCCCCACCCCAGCAGTGCAGTGCAATGGGGAATGGGGGTTCTGGTCAGATCATAACACTTTGTCTCTGCTGCTAATTCCTCCTCACACTGTTCCCCTGATCCAGCATAGGGTCCCTTCCCATGTGATACAGTCCTTCATGAACTGCTCCAGCATGGTTCCTTTCCACGCACTACAGACTTTCAAGAACAGACTGCTCCAGCCTAGACACTCCATGGGCCACAGTTCCTGCCAGAAAACCTTCTCCAGCATGGGGTCCTCTCCACAGGCTGCAGCTTCCTTCAGGCTTCCCCACCCGCTCTGGTGTAGGATCCTGCACAGGCTGCAGAGTGGCTATCTGCTCCACCAGGGTCCTCCATGGGTTGCAGGAGAACAACCTGCTTCACCACGATCTTCTCCATGGGCTGCAGAGGACTCTAGCTGCTAGAGTGCCTAGAGCACCTCCTCCTGCTCCTTCTTCACTGACTGTCATATCTGCAGAGCTGTTTCTTTCCCATTTTTATTGCTCCTCTCTCTGATAGCTGCTGCACAGCATTTTTTGCCCTTTCTCAAATATGTTATCACAGAGGCACCACCAGTGTTGCTGAAGGGCTCAGCTTTGGCCAGCAATGGGTCCATTGGAGCCAGATGGAACTGGCTGTCTGACATGGGGGCAGCTCCTGGTGCCTTCTCACTGAGACTACCCCTGCAGCTCTCCATCACCAAAACCTTGCCAGGTAAACCAAATACAGTTCTCTGTGCTGGATCCAGATCTCTACTTGAAACATTGTAAATCCAGAACAACTCAAATGGACTCAGTTTTTTACCTCTTTTACATAATAATTACCTGTAATGAAATATCTGGTCTTCTTTTACCATAATTCATGCTTTCTTCTTCCCAAAGTTTTCACCTTTCAAAGCACTTTATGTATCTACTTCCTCTAATTCTCTTAGAATTATATGTCTACAACATATCCTTTCTTAATTGCTTGTTTTTAAATTAATACTTGGTTTTAATAGCTTCCCATAGCAGTATAGCCCATAAACTCTCTATTATTCTACCTGACATCTCCTCTGTTACTCCTGATTCTTCATTATTTCCTGCAATATGGTGACCAGCACTGTGTACAGCTGCGTACACCACTGTGTAGAACGACCTTCCTCTGCTTTCGTTTTGAAACATGCTCATACGTATCAGAAGTGCTCACATGGCTTTCATTAGATGGGCATTAAGTTGTGAACTGAGGCAACACCAGAAAATGAGGACAGACCAGGCATGTGACCCAAAGTTGTAATGCTACCAGTTGAAGGACTGATAAGAGAAGTCCTGCTTTCCACTATAGCTCTTTCTATCCAGCCTCCATTTCTGTGTTTACTTTCAGAGAGATTGTTAGCTGTTTGTGCAATGTTCTGAGCCTGGAGACATTACAGTGAAGCAGTAATGTACCTGCTGGATCTATCCTTTCCTGGGCAGGATTTTGTGAATCGCTCCCGGAGGAGACAGAAATGCATAGTTTGGTCAATGATTGAGCTCCTGGGGAAATCTCACACCCTTTTCCTACATCCTGCCATCTTTCACAGCAACTATTCTTTGCTATATGGCAGTGATGTATATGCAGTATGAGTTTGTCCTCACAATCTCCATTAATATGGATAGACTACTAAAATTTCACTATCTAAATCAGAACAGAAAGTCACAAGACAAATGAAAGCTGCTTCTGAAATCCAAAGGGGGGTTGTCCTGCCAAAATACAAAGGTCTGTGGCAAATAAGGAATAAAATAAATTGCAATAAAAAAAAGCATTGTCCCTCAGAACTGTACAATCCACCTCTCCTCCTTTTCAGTCTATATTGACTTACTGGTACAACCTTGGTAGCTAAGTTAAATATTTATGAAAATTTTCACTACTGGTAATGTATTTAGTAACCTCATATACGATCCTTTCACACAGCACTGTACGAAAAGACTTCTTAATCTTCACATAGATTATATCTCTTCCCTGATTCCAGTCATCTCTTATTGTCATTTACTCCAAGAAGTTAATTAGGTTTCTTGAGCCAGACCTCCTTTTCATAAATTCGTATCATCAATTTGTCTGGTTTCTGCCTCTTTTTGTGAAATGGATCCAGGACTAAAATATAGAAAAATAGACAGTGTCCACATGAGAAAAACAACAACAAAACCCCACAGATGATGACAGCAGAAATAGGAGGGGTTAGAAGCATATTCAATCAGTGCAGCTAACTCTGTACTGAAGGGGCTAGAGCCCCTTAACTGCTAGACTGGGCAGGCTTGCAAAATCATCTTCAGCTGGTGAGGAGGCTGCAGGAATGCCCTTGAGCACCATCCAACTTCCAGCTTTTGCAAGCCATTGCAAGCATATCAATAACGATGTGTTTCTCTCAACATCTGTTGCCTAATATTGTGAGAAATCTTACAGGAAATGTCTGTATATGATTTATATTCAGGTTGAATTTAAATCTTTTCTGTTTCTCCACACTGTATTTTGAGGAGCAGATTCTCATTCAATTTTCATTAATATCTGCAATTCTGGCATTTGCTACTATATAAGCATTTTATTTCAAAAATAGTATCTTTCCAAAAAAAAAGCACGTGTGTACTTACATGTACTTTGTATTCTACAGAATGGAGAATGTAGCTATAACTATATATACAACATATATAGTCCTAATTCACCTCCTTCTTGTTCTCACTTTTGCTACAGTCCTGACAGAATTTTTTTCATTTGTTTTTCTCACAGTTTCCTTCTTCATTATTATCTTCTCAATAGCTGCTTTGATCTTCCAATCCAATGTATGTTCATATGCCTGTTTAACCAAGTACTTTTAAGAGTTTGTATTACAGACAATTATTTTCTTCCTGTTTCCTTCATCATATAACTATTTCAAAGGCATTAGCAAATTTAGCTTCACAGGATACCTGTGAGCTCAGATTGTAGGGTCAACTTCATTTTATAGCTGGAGAACAAAACTGCCAAAAGCCTATGCTAAAATGACTGTGTTTTCACTATTTTGAATGCTTTGTTTTTGAAAGCAGATCTCAGGGATCCTCTTTTTCAGCTACTTGAACAATTCACTTAGTTTAATAGAAGAACAAGTGTAGTGCAGCCATGCAATTCAGACCAAGGTGTCTCTGATTGGCTTCAGAAGAGATCACAGAGTGTATAGTCTTTTCCTTCCTGAACCCCATCTGCTAGTGACATAAGCCTCCAAAGTCAGCTCTGCAGGCTGCGGCTTAGTATATTTCAGTCAACATCTACTTTTCAAGATTCTGAGCTCTACAAGCACATCTTTGAAGTGGTGTTATCTCCAGAATGACAGTATTTATTTTTTTTTCTATATATTCATCTGCTGTTTCCTTGCAGCACTTTATCTTCAGTGCTCTGGTTTCATCCTCATCAGTCTTGTCCTATGGTACTAGGGTATTCAGCACAACAAATTGCTGTTGTATTTATGAAGGTTTTAGACAAATATTTAGACAGGAATGATTATGAGTTCTGGAAGTGAAGAGGTTACAAGTAAAATTGAAACATGTAATTTAAATATATTTGAGGACATCTTATGCAAAATGTACTCCTTAGGGTACTGTTCAGCCAGAAAGCTTCTGACCACATACTCACATGGCATCCTCACCTTGGACACTGCATCAATGCTGGAATTCTTCCTTTATTCTGCTTCCTCCCAACCCAGGTATAGATGGAGCTCCTGCTTTAATTCAATGTAAAGGCAACTTGGATGACTTTTCTTTGAGATTAATATCTCTGCTATTCAGAATCCTTTCCAAGTTTCACCTACTGTCCCTGTCCAGAAAGGAAATATTGCCATTTCAGTTTCAGTTTTCTCTTCTCTGTTATGATCAATACACAACCTTAAAATCTTTTAAGGTGCCATACATCATGAAAAGTACATGAAAAGACTTGTATATCAGCTCATTTAAATCTGAAACCTCCAATATATCCTCTGTATCTTACCAAAACCAGTTTCAGATATAGAAATAAAACTTTATCCAGACAAGCCTCTGAAGTCTTCCTCCCTTCTGGTCCCTTCCTTTCACTTCTTCAGATACATGTTCTTGGAAATGCTAAATGAGAAGCAGTTGTGGTTACACAAGGTCATATTCACAGACTTCATATCTGGTTGCTTGGACCGCAGGGCTAACTTCAACTGACAACTGGAGAGCAAAGCTCCAGAAAGATTTAGGCTAAAACTTCCAAGTGCTCACTCATTGTGAATGCTCATTTTGAGATCTCAGGGATTTCCTTCCTTCCTTGACCTGGACCCAGAATACTGAGCAGAGTGCCTCCATCTCTAGGCAGTCAGTAGAATGAGAGAAGTACTTACAAGGACAACTTAATAAACCCACCTTATTGTAGCTGATCTGTCAAATGCTGGAGTTTGTCTGGGAGCCTTATGTTCCCCAGAGTGTAACTGCCTAGGAAAATCCTGAAAAATGGAACCTCTATACCGTCCTGATGATAAAACACCTTTATCAAAGAACTGAGAGAGCTGATATGGGGTTTTTTACATGTTGTGGCATAGCTGTGAATACCATATAAAACAAGGCTGTGTTCTCTTTCATGCTTCACTCTCCATGGCTTCAAGGGTTTTTCACTTCTGCAGAAATCTCTGCCGGTATATAATTCACAGTAGAAGGAAGAAATTCCTACTGACTGTAAACTAGTGTTTAGGGAGCTTTTGCAACAGTTAGAGACACCTCTGTTCCCATCCATCTCCGAAGGAACTTCTGAAAGAATTTCAGCATTTTTAGGCATAAATCTTTCTTATGCTGGTAAACTACCAGGAATAACCATAAACCAAATAAGGCCCCATGTAATGTAACAGATTTCAAGTTGTAACTCCAAAACCCTAGCAATTCTTAAAAATAGTAGTTAGGATTTTTTAAACATAATAAAAAATTTTCTCCCTCTTGTTTTTATTTAAAGAAACTACCCAGTGGTTTTACCTGAGATTTAAAGAAGGTACAAATCTATATGGACTAAAGCTACTGTCACGGTGTAGAAAATTCCAGCCCAAATGATTAAAGTTTCAACATAAATGACAAAAGATAATGGGAAGTGTCTGGTAACATAGCTAAATATATATCTAATTACAGACAGTGATGATGTTTTTTTCTGTAATGTACTGTTGTGGTTTACATTTTTCACTAAAAGAGTAGATTTTTTTTTTTCTCCATTCTTTTTCAGTTATTGCCGTGTGTTAACCCATCTGCTTTTTTGTATACTCTCTTTTTTCAGTTTCATTATCCTAGTCTTTGCTGATCACATGGCAAAGCCTGAGATCCTGTGTGGAGAATTACTGACTGATACTGAAGTGGTCATAAAATGAAACTAAGATGATTGATCACTGTTAAGAAACATTGATCCCTGACTTTAATGTTACATCCTTAACATTATCCTTAACATATGAAATAATTTTAGTTTATAACTTAGTTGTTTAAAGTGTTTTGTCTCATTGCTGTCCATTAGGAAATCTTCTGAATCACATATTTTATGGTGATTGATAACTTACACTTGGCTCTGTATTAATCCCACTGAAGGAAGCAGCCAGTATCTGGTCCTTTCACTGACAGCCAGTCTGTCCTGTGATTATTTCCTCAGTTGACTGCTCAGGGTTTACCAGCTACTGTACATAATAATTGTTACTTCAGATGCTAGTATTGTGGGTTTGTTTTTTTTGACATTTCTTGTCATTCTGATATACCCATTAAACAGTTATTCCTTCCATTCAATTTTTTATTCAAAAAGACAAATAACGTTGCATTGAAGATAAAAACCGTCCTTTACATAGTGCTTGCTTCGATGAAGCTTCACATATACATAAGCTGTATCAAAGTCAGAATATAATATAATAAAAACACTTAATAATTTAGAAAAAGTGTTGACAACTATTACAGAAAAATTCTTGTGGATGTTTTCAGCCAGATAATTTTCTGTCATTTCAATAGCACCAAAGTTCCAGTGTCACTGTCAAGAAGAACTGAAGACAGCTGCATTTTCAAGACTGTGTCTCTGGGTGCATAGTTTGGCCATTAATTCTTACCTCTGGAAATGCTCAAATACAATGAAAATGTTATCAATCAGTTTTCACCTTCTTTGCTAGTTAAATTTTCCCTTAATGCATGAAAAGCATTAGTGAAGCGCATTCTTCATCCAGTTTGGAGTCTTCAGATTTTTGAAAGCTTTATCCATAGACATTACACATTCAACTTTCTCATTGCTTTTCATCTTTCCAGTATGTTCATATCTGTACAGAGCTTTTTACAAAGCCTGCCCTGTACAAAGGTCTGTGTTTGTTACATATGAACATTTTGGCCAGCTATGTTGTCTCACCTCTGCTTCTGTCCAGTTGGGTTTTTTTTTGGCTGGCTGCGCTGAATTCTGTTAGATTCAGCTAAAGTACACTGTGAAAAAAAGGTTCTCTCCTGCTATTACCACTAGTTTTTGTGTGCCACCCACTTGCTTGAAAAGTTAAATATTTCTCCTCCTCTCAGAAATATTTTCCCCATTTTTAATATTTTCAATCAAGATTCTTATTACAAAGTATTACATCAGTTATTAGTGTGTCATGGTTTAGGCCAAATCGGCCACTGGGGACGTGGGGGACCCCAGGGGGGACCGACAGATGCTCCCCTCTACCCCTCTTCAAAGAAAGAAGCAGAGGAGGGGAAAAAGAGACTTATGAGTTTAGAAGGAACGAAACTATTTAATGAAATATTAATAATAAAATAAAAGGAAAAAAAATGAAACATATACATATAAAACTGTATCAAGCTCCCAGTATGACAATCACGACACCAGCTGGCACTGGGGCAGTCCCAGGCTGGACTCAGTGACGGATGGGAACTGGATTCCAGATCTGCATTCAGGATCAGGACTAAAGGCAGATGAACAGACAGAGTCCTCCTCAGACGTCAACCATTGAAGAAAAAGAGAGCTGACCCTTTGATCCCTCAGCTTTTATATTGAGCATGAGGGAGATGGGATGGAATCCCCTGTTGGTTAGTTTTGGGTCACCTGTCCTCTCCGCTCCTCCCCGCAGGTGTGACCCCACTGCGCTTTTCCGCGTCCGACCCTCCAACGGGGCAAGTAACCAAGTTATCTGGCCTTGGCTGTTATAGCAGTAAGTATAAGCAAGAGCCTCTCTGCATACCATGCCTGGGCATTGGCTATAAACATTGGTCTTATCACTCAGAGAGCAAACATTGTCTGCACAATATTCTGTTAATTTCAGCAGTCAGAAGAGGCCCAGCTAAGAAGCAAAGTTACTGAACAAAATTGGTCCTGTTTTACCTCAAACCAGGACATAGTGCCTATCAGCAGGTATGTTGCAGGCTTTCTTGGCAGCAGGTCATGTAATTGTCATTCTCTGAATCATTGCCTGATTTAATGCATGTTCAGAGATACCAGTCGTCTGTCATTGACTTCAGGAATGCACATTATAGTGGTCAGCTTTTGAAGCCCCTTGAGATCGTTTACATGCCATTCAGAAGTTTTAAAAATATTTTACTTGTAAAACACGTTGAAACGTTTATGAATTTTCTATCATCATAAATCAAAGACTTGCCAGAGTAATTTAGCAACATGGAAAAATGTTACCCCAGTTTTCTACAAATGAACTGAAGCACAGTGATGAAGAAATAGCTTGCCACAGAAATTTGCTGTAGTGCCAGAAAATGGAATTATATCTACTGCCACAGAATCTTTTTGCTCCTCTTCTACACAGGGCATATAAAAATTGAATGCATATTTAACACCCAACTATACATGCACTATTCTAGTTAGACCTAGAATACTTAAGGCCCCGGACCTCATGCAAGGCCATATCTGTCCCGATGGTAACGTGTTTGAGAAGAAATTGAAGCTTCCTTCACATATGAGGGGTTGATCACATTGTGATTTCTTCCTAAATCCAATTGACCTGGCAGCCAACTCAATTCACATCTCTTTCAGAGTGCTAGGAAACTTTGCCTTCACTCTCCTTATGTGTATGAAAACACATTGTTTTACCAGAGAATTTGCCAAGATCAGAACAGTGAAAGAATCACAGTTCAGTGCTTACTGAGATACTTTTTGTTTTGATTCTGTTCTTGCTAGGTACAAATTCAAGAATATCTGTGTTAAATGAAATGCAATAATAGCACAGATCCAGAGCAGTGTGCCCCCAGTGTTCGCTTACTCTGAGGTGGGTTCTGCTATCATGTTCAGGAGCTACCACACAGTACACTGGAACCTGGCATCAATCCAGGCAGACTTAAGCAGAATTTCCCTGAATTGGAATGATCTGCAGAAATCTCTTTATATTCTCAGAACTCAAAAAAAAATCTGACCAAATATGCTTCCAGATTTTTCCAATCAGACCCTACACGCGATACGTAGCAGCCAAGGCCGCTATTTCTCTAAACAACTGGATGCATTCAAGCAACATATTCCAGAATAAGATTTTGATTTGGTTTGTGCTTTGATAGTTTTTGCTCGGCTAATCGGTGGAATTATTTATTTGTGTATATTCCTCTTTCAAGGTCAGTCTGACATGCAGGGGAATGTTATTTAATTACAGCTCTAAATTTTGTAAGTGGACACCTAAATAAAACATCAGGATTATGACCCCAGATCACTGCAGAAATGAATGCAACTGTCTCACATTTATGTCAAATTACTGGTATTTATATCTGTGTTGAATTTGGATCTTCATTTTCAGTTATTCAGTAATTAAATTGTTCATTTTTCTTCTGCTTTCTCCTCCAACACTTCTTTGAAGACATAGGACATATTTTTCAAAAACATGCCCTGGTTGACAAAGGGCAAAAAATGAACAGAAAATATTGTTTTCTGCCAACTTATCCCTAGTCCAGGCAGCAATCTAGACTATTTACATAGGTCTTTAGAGATCCTTCTGTGCTATGCATTATACAAAACCAAACAAAAATGTAGTTCCCCCGAGACTGCTTTTAATCTGCTTCTAAGATGAAAAAGCAGCACATGAATAATAAATGTATCAGCAGTTACATTCAAAATTGTTACTATAGTAATCATTTACCTGTGGCCACAAGATTTCTTTTTTCATTCTTAAGTGTTTTAGCAATGTCAATAAACAGAGTCGCAATTTTTCCAAGAAGAAACTTATATGTGGAAAATTTAACCAACCAATATTTGCACTCATCCACCTAAAAGCCTCACTACCCATTTTTTTTTAAAAAAGCTGATGATTTTAAATTACTTCCCCCAGAGTTCAGGATTGCTGCATAAGGGTTTCATTAATGGAAGGCATCAGAAAAGCAGGTGCAGTGATCTTCTCTGAGGAACACTGTGCAGTGTGCAATGCTCAGTTGTACAGCTTTGCAATGGCAAGAAGAGCACTAGAATCGGATAGACCACCCAGTCTTGATCGTTCTTGCACCCCATTCCCTTAAAATGAGGACCCTGGTTTGCTACAGTGAGGGTAGTGGACTGTGGAAATGATGGTGATTCAAATGTTAAATTTATCATTAGATTTTCAGACTTATTTCTATTCAAGTTAGGTAAATGTAATCTTTGTACATAACTCATTAAGTCATTTACAAAATACAGTATAAATCCTACAAACATTAAATGATACTGCTATGGCTGCATAAAATGAAATGTATGTAGTTATATGTCTCAGTCTTGCAACATTTTGAATTCAAAGTCCTAAAACCATATTTTATATACAGTAAAAGTCTATTTTATTGTATCAGAAAGTCTAGTATGATTTTGACCTGCTTCACTCTCTCTTGGTGTTCTCCTTTTTGTATAATGCTGCAGCTTATATAGTTGGTAACAATATATATACACACATTTTTCATTTTGAGTCACTGAGAAAATGAAATTACATTGGGTGTACTAAATATGTTGTCATCTAAACAGCAGCTTCATTAAAGTTCATTATAAACATTACTTTTACAATTTAGTTACTGTAATGCTGACTACTGTTTATTTAGTTCCAGTAAAAAATCTGTACACTTTATTATGTGCAGGCTGAACCTTACAATTATATTGCACCAAGATCTGAATATGCAACAGTAAGATTTGTAAACTGTTTTGCATTTCCTAAAGGGTAGCCACCACACAGAAGTACAACTGCTAAAATGAATGCATCCAAACTTAGTATGAGGGAGAAGCAAATGAACTGAAAATACAGGGAGAAATAAGGTAACCAAGGATTAATAAAACATATCTCCAACATCCTCAAATAATGAGAGACACATTGCATCAAGACTACTAATAAAACTTATTATTAAACTTTACAATAGGGCCTAAGTTCCTAGCACCTACTGAACTGGACATAACACAAATGGAGGCAAAAGACAGATGTTACAATTTCTCTCACCCAAGAGATATAACATTAAATAAAAAAAAATTGTACAGCAGTAGAGTGTATCAGAAAAAGTATTTGCAGAGGCTCAGAAAATATTAATGCCATTGTATAACGTACTCATGAGATTTCACCCGGAAACTCGATAAAGTTCTAGCTACCCTCACTGAAAAAAAGAGGAGTTAAAACTGCAAAAGCAACAGAGAAAGTTTCATAGCACGAACAGGGAAATGAGAAAGGTTGACTTTATAGACAGCACTGAAAAAGCCTGACTTACTCACTTCACCAAAATGAAGACCGGGATGTGGAGAGAAATTATGACTGATTTTTTTACATAACGAAGGGATGGTGTAGGAAGATGAGGTGGGATGGTGTCAGAAGAAAAGAGAATCAGTGGGGCGGTAGAACTACATAAACTGCAAGATAGACTAACACAAGAAAAAATGAGTATAAACTGGACAGAAATAAATTCAGGTCGAAAATGAGAGGAAGGATTCTGATATGAGAGTAGTGAGCTTCTGGAACAAGCGCCTGGCTGGTGTGGTGGAGACAGAGGAACCCATATCTAGTTTCAGATGGCCCTGATCAGGTTGGCACCCTGATAGCCAGGAGCTTGAGGAAGGGCTTTCTTGCAGCTGTCACACTTCACATTGGTTCAAGGAGTTAACATTGAGTCTCGTAGCAATGAACCCTGATGAAAGGACAGATCAGACACATGCGAAAAAATTGTTCTTAATCCCCAGCACTACACTATAAATCTTTCAGAAAGTAGTATGGGCTTGTTGGAGTTTCTGTTCAGCTCTTGATCTCTACATTCAAATTCAGTGACATTCAAAACAGCTGACATGGTAGAGTCATGGTAGAGTTCAGAGAAGTGAAGAAAATCACAGTACTTGTGTGCTGTAGTCTTTTCTTCTACTAATTGATTTTCATAAAATATATTGCAGAGTGTGTTTGCTCTTAATCCCTGAAATTTGACAGGGTATAGATTTTTATAGAGACAATCACCATGGTATGCCAACACTTTCTATATTGGGACACTTCAACACTTGGCTTGATCAGAAACACTTATAATGGATTTCCAGAAAAGTGTCAATACCTTTATGCTGATTTTTATTGTGTAAAAATGGATACACAAATTCTCAGCTAGGAAAAAAAAAAAAAAAATACAATAATATTATTGGTAACATTCAAATGACACATATCTTCCACATTCTTTCTGTTGCTTGAATTAAAATAATTGAGCCAGACAAGACCTTCAACTGTATATTCCAGAACATCTACCAAAATGTTAAAGACAAGCTCAGAAAAAAATACAGTCAGCAGCTACCACTTGTTTTTTCCTTCTTGCTATGGCTGAATGAAAATAGTCTAAGGTCAAAAACTGTTCCCAATACAACGTAAAAGCTGTGGAAGATGAATCTAAACTGAAGAAAATAATCTCATCAACTATGCTAAATATGTTAGTTGTGCTCCTTAGTCTTGAAGAAAGGGTCATCAGCTAGATTTTGTTCTGTTAATAGCTTCAGGATGACTCAGAATAAACTGGAAAAAAGCTAAAGCAGCACGCGCAGTAGGTCTGAGAGCTATGCATATAGATCTGTTCATAGGGAGAGACCTGCACTGCACAACAAATGCATATAGTGCAACTGCTTCTTGAGTGCTGCAACAGCTAATGACACTGCAGACGTACACAGACATCATGTAACACTGGAGCAATATGGCTGAATGTAAGACCAGGGACCAGCAATCACCTGCGCACACACTGCTTGCCGTGCTAAGAGAAAATTGGTTGATCTTGTGAAATGATTTATTTCCTTCCCTTGGGGGTCTTGATGATGCCAAGGCTTTGCAGATAGTATGGAATAGGAAGAAATAATTTGAAATATATACTATGACCCCTCAAAAGGCCATATCATATAATTCAGATATACAGACTTTCCTAAATGGGACAATCTTTCTTTACAAAACATAGGCCAAGTGTTAATTTCCTAGAAATTTCTAATGCATATTCATATGTTTAGGTCAGGACAAAAATATCAGAATAACAACCTGCCAATCTCTTCATTATTTTTTACACGTTTCCCCAGGAAAGGGATTAATTAGCATCGCTGTTGCAAACAGAGCTATTCATGCAAGTCTGCGTTTCAGTAAATGTCTGGACTAATTCAACAAATATTTTATTGAATATTTACAGGAGTGTTATGAAAACCTCTGCTTCATACAACATGATGCCTCTACAAAAGTATAAGCCATATTCTTAGATCATTTTCTTCCATCCTTGCTCCAGCAGAGTAGTACTTTCTTCAACAAATAGCCTATGTCTGCATGCCATTTGTATTTTTTCATAGAATCATAGAATAGTTTGGGTTGGAAGGGACCTTTAAGGGTAATCTAGTTCAACCCCGGTGCAACGGGCAGGGACATCTTCAACTAGATCAGGTTGCTCAAAGCCCCAGCCAACCTGGCCTTGAATGCTTCTAGGGATGGGGCACCTACCACCTCTCTGGGCAACCTGTTCCAGTGTTTCACCACCCTCATTATAAAAAATTTGTTCCTTCTATCTAGTCTAAATCTTCCTTCTTTTAGTTTAAAGCCATTACCCCTTGTCCTATCCCAACAGGCCCTGCTAAAGACTTCATCCCCCTCTTTCTTAGAAGCCCCCTTTAAGTACTGAAATGCCTCAACAAGGTCTTCCCAGAGCCTTCTCTTCTTCAGGCCGGACAACCCCAACTCTCTCAGCCTGTCCTCATAGGAGAGGTGTTCCCTCCCTCTGATCATTTTTGTGGCACTCCTCTGGACTTGGTCCAACAGATTCATATCTTTCCTGTGCTGAGGGCCCCAGAGCTAGATGCAGTATTCCAGATGGAGTCTCACCAGAGCAGAGTAGAGGGGCAGAATCACCTCCCTTGACCTGCTGGCCACGCTTCTTTTGATGCAGCCCACAATGCAGTTGGCTTTCTGGGCTGTGAGCGCACATTGTCAGCTCATGTCCAGCTTTTCATCTACCAGTACCCCAAAGTCCTTCTTGGCAGGTCTGCTATCAATCCCTACATCCCCCATCCTTTATTGATACCAGGCATTGCCCTGACCCAGGTGCAGGACCCTGCACTTGGCCTTATTGAACCTCGTGTGGTTGGCACATGCCCAATTCCCGAGCTTGTCCAGGTCCCTCTGGATGGCATCCCGTCCCTCAGGTGTGTCAACCACACCACTCAGCTTGGTGTCATCTGCAAACTTGCACTGCACTCAATCCCACTGTCTATGTCACTGATGAAGGTATTAAATGGTACTGGTCCCAATATGGACACCTGAAGTACACCACTTGTCACCAACCTCCAGCTGGACATTAAGCTGTTGACCACTACTCTCTGGATGCAACCATCCAACCATTTCCTCATCCACAAAACAGTTCACCCATCAAATCCGTATCTCTCCAATTTAGAGAGAAGAATGTTGTGGGCGACCATGTCAGAAGCATTACAGTGCTATGCCTTTTCGTGAAGGCAAACTATGTTTCGTCTCCAAGACACTTTTTTATTGAATACAGTAATCCAGAAACTACTGCATGGTTTGCATAGGAGTTGCAAAGTGCTGGCTAAAACTGGAAAAATCATTAACTACTACCTGTATTACACATGCATCAAGCTTCTCCATTCCACTCCCAAAGTAATAGCAACCTAAGATTACATAAGTTAAGGAGTTCTGGATATTATACAGAGGCATAACTGAAACATTGGGAAGATGACTGCTGCATTGATGGATGACAAACAGTTATACAAGTTTAAAAATAATAAAATGATTACAAAAGGGAATTTAGGACTTGAGAGGGAAAAATACCTTTAATTGCTGTAAGAATGGAAGAATCTGTTAAAAACTTCTACTTCAGCACTTCACTGATAGGTACAGTTAATGTCTTTAGAGAAAAGGAAACAGTGCAATTGGCTATTTACAGATATGTCAGAATTTTCAGAGATGCAATTTATAATGTAATCTTGTAATGCATCAGAAAATAAACCTCAACAGTGTGCTACAGAGCATCAGTGAAAGATGAAAAGGGGAGAAAAAATTACGAGCAGGATATGAAAAGTCCCCGCAGTCCAACAGAATGGTGTATATTGCCTTATCCTTTTTCCAAGTTTTTCAATATGCAAAGACAAGAAGGGTGTAATCAGGGAAAGCAGCATACTAATTACAGAAATGCTACAAGCAAAATGAAGTGTGGGCACTCTACTGATCTGATCGGAGGACATATTCTTCAAGAAATATTTAAAAAAATAAAAACATTTTAAGCCATCCTGTGGACAACATACTAAATATAGTCAAAAGTGGATGAAACATCTTTCTAACTTCATGCATAAGGTCCTGACCAAGTAAATAGCAAGAGACCTTAGTTCCAGGCAGGAAGACCAAATATGAGTAAAGATCTCCCTCTTATCATGCAAGCAACCTGCTCAGAGTGCTGTAAAATTAATCGTGCATTTTCTCTTGAAGAACAGATAAGATTCCTATTCAGCTGTTCGCATTGATAGAAGAGACTAAGTAGTGGGAAAATAGGAGAAATTTTCTTTAAAACAACTAGGGGGTCACTGATCATATAGCATAAATGTCCTTGGTTTCTGACTCACCAAGAGAAAAGGTTTGTCATGGATTAACCTTGGTAGTCAGCTAAGCCCCACACAGCCACTCGCTTCGTCCCCCACAGTGGGATAGGGAAGAAAATTGGAAGGGTAAAAGTGACAAAAATCAAGGGTTGAGATAAAGATAGTTTAATAAGTAAAGCAAAAGCTGCTCATGCAAGCAAAGCAAAATAAGGAATTAATTCACTACCTCCCATGTAAGGCAGGTGTTTAGCCATCTCCAGGAAAGCAGGGCTCCATCACACTTAACAGTTACTTGGGAAGACAGAAAAACATAACTCCGAATGTCCCCTCCCTTCCTCCTTCTTTCTCCAGCTTTTATTGCTGAGTGTGACATCATACGACAGGGGACCTCTCTTTGGTCAGTTGGGGTCAGCTGTCCCAGTTGTGTCCCCTCTGAACTCCTTGTGCACTCCCAGCCTACTCGCTTGCGGGACAGTGTGAGAAGCAGAAAAGGCCTTGAGGCTGCGTAAGCACTGCCCAGCAGTTACTAAAACATCCCTGTGTTATCAACACTGTTTTCATCACAAATCCAAAACACACCACCATACAAACTGCTATGAAAATTAACTCAATCCCAGACAAAACCAGTACACAGAGCCAGAGAGATCTCCAGGAAAAGCACCAATTATTTTATTCAGTAGTATTTTCTATCCCCAAAGTCCACTTTTCTAGGCTTCTTAGGAGTATCTTCTAGCCATTAAGTTATTGGTCAAAAGACAAATTACCTTCTTGTTCTGCCTAATGCAGCTATTACTCAAAAACTGTGTCTATTTTGTTACAGAACATTCCATTTGACCTGTTGGCGTTTTGTTTTGTTTTGTTTTTTTTTAATTTTTAAACAAGTAATTTAGTTATTTTAATATTCTTCACTGGAAATTCTGAAGATGTCAACTATCTGTAACCATTTGCTATAGACACACATTTTTAAAGTGAGGAGCTCATTCAGTTGTACCTCATCCTGAATGCTTCAAATGGCCAGAAAAAATATAAATGGAAACAGCTTTCAGTACCGAAGGTAATTCTATCCAGGTTAAACATTTGTGAAAACATTTTTAGAGTTTTTTTTTTTAGGGGTGGTTAATAATGAATGGGAAGAAAATCTGACAGAACAAGAACATGAATTAAACCTTCTTCTTTATTCCTTCCTCATTGTTTCAGTTACTTAACCTGTCTGTAGACAAATGCAGTGGTCAGATTCAAATATAAGCCCTGATTTCTTGCTATTTAAAGCAAACAACCAGACTTTGTAATGGTCCCTTACAGCACTGATAAGTCAGGGCCCATAGATTTGTGCAAAGAGAAAAGATTACATGGAAATTCAAGGATCTCCCTGTGAAAACTGCTGTGAAAAACTCTGTCTATTTTCCAAGTCAGGGATCCTGTGGAGGTCTGTGGATATGTTTGTAACAGTGTAATTATTCCTGACAAGGACATCTCAAAACACTTCTTTTCCAAAACTTGCTCTGTCCTGTGACAGCTGCTGACCTAGTGACAGTTACAGACAACAGCTTAAGCACAAAAGTGTCACTGCAAGGTAGGAATCATTTGAAAAGTCATCATTTGTTGGCTATTTTTTTCCAGCTACAATAAATAATTTGTTGTTGTTGTTGTTATCTTCTATTTAGCAGAACCCAGTGACCAAGCGATAAAATGGCAGTTGAAATTCAATAGCAATGTGAGAAGTAATGCAAACAGGAAAAAACATCATTATTGATGGATCCTGAGGACTCCAAGTCAGCCATTACCACTAAGAAAAAACTATGAGAACTACTGTGGATAGTCCTTTGAAAATGTCAAGAAAATACTCAACCAGCAGTTCAGGTAGTAACTGAATGTTGGGGGTCATTCCAGCAAGAATTAAGAACAATCTACAAGAAATAATTATGTCACCTTTTGAACCCACACATTTTCCATATTGGAATATTCCATACAGGTCTGGCCAAACGATTGCAAAAAAAAAGTACACTGGAAGATGAACAGAATTATAGAAGAGTTTACAGGTGACAGGAAACTACATAAACTTCATCTGGGAAAAGGAATATGATGCTTTTACAGAAAAAGACCTGTAAAATCAATCAACACAGAAAACAAAGAAAGAGACAGATTATTCTTTGCATGTCATACCAAGATAACTGGAGAACATACTAGGAAATTATCAGGCAGTAAGCGTAGATCAAACATGAAATGAAACTGAAATGAAATAAAATTAAATCTAACTGTGGAATTCATGACTGCAGGATGCCATGAAAGCTTAAAATACAAGGTGGGATACAGATAGATTAGACACATTCATGGGGTGTATTTCTGTTGCTACAGGTACTACATATGGTTGGTTATCAATGTAAGCCAGAGACCTTATGCTGTACAAAACATACTCAGTAGTTCTTCCAACAGACAGACATGCATTTCGTAAGCATGAACCACATGGTCTTCCAATCCTAATCTTAAATTGCAACTCAGTGAACTACAAGAGTAACGGCTAGCCTCTAGCTAATAAGAGTTACCACACAGGGTGAATGTAAACTTGGTAGATGGTGGGATAGCTGTGGATGTTGTCTACCCCGACTTCAGTAAGGCTTTTGAGACTATCTCCCATAACATCCCCACAAAAAAAACCCAAAAAACAAACTGATGATGCATGGGCTGGATGAGCAGACAGTGAGGTGGATTGAAAACTGACTGAATGCCCAGGGCTAGGGTTGCTGATCTGTGGCACAAAGTCTAGTCGGAGGCCAGTAACTAGCAATGTACCCCAGGGGTGAATACTGGGTCAGGTCCTGCTTAACGTCTTTATTAATAATCTGGACAGTGAGGCAGAGCATACTCTCAGCAAGTTCTGTGGTGACACAAAGCTGGGAGGGATGGTTGATACACCAGAGGGTCGCGCTGCCATCCAGAGGGACTTGGACATGCTGGACAAATGGGCTGGCAGGAACCTTATAAAGTTCAACAACCAAAGCAAAGTCCAGCATCTGCTGAGGTATAGCCCTAGCCACCAGGACATGCTGGAAGCCAACTGTCTGGAACGCAGCTTTGCAGTAAAGGACCTGGGGTTTCTGGTGGACACCAAGTTTACCAGGAACCAGCAATGCATCTTTGCAGCAAAGAAGGCCAATGGGGATCTTAATTTCAAATTACAACTGCAATGCCCTCAAGATGCAGGAAACACATCCAGATGGGATTACATCCATCAGACCAACAGCAAATCTATCACTGGATTGGCTGACTCTTGCCTTCTACCAGCAGAATTTCTCAAGTTTTCCTGATACTGCTTTGTAAGACATCTTGAGTCTTTGGCCACAGTGTTGTTCTCCATGTACTTTTGAACATATCAGAAATATATAGATAGGATAAACCCACAGAATATGTCATTTTTAAGCCATTATGGTACGCTGACCAAAACATGTTCATGGCTGTAACTATATAAACATAACTCGACACAAATATGTCAGTCTTTTGCTTCTGCTGGAGGCTGCATAACTGTGTGAGAGAAAAAGACGTGTTCAAATACTTTATTTTCTTTAAAAAAAAAAAGACTGATCTCCTAAAATTAGAAACTATTTATTCACATAATCACAGAGTGGCTGAGGTTGAAAGGGAGTCAATAGAATGGGTTCTTCTCAATGTTATTATCTCCATGATGTAATCTTGTGTCCACGTACCATGAAAAACAGTACTATTGTATTTTGGGGGTTTCTCTTTAATGGGTATTTTGCAAAATAAATTTTCAGTGTATGTCTTCAGCTAAACTTTATAGTATTAATTATGACACAGCTATTACTAGGCCATCAGATCGATTTGTTGCTCACCCCTAGCTGAAGTGAATTCTCTGGCTCTTACAGGCTACTCAGGAAACAGCAAAGTGAATAGCATTCCTAAGAAGAATTCAGTCAGACTGAGGAATTCAGTCCTGAGGCCAGTAGTAATTTCTGACTTCAGCAAACACTACCGAATAACTTAGAATTCCACAGTAGCTTCTAATATACCAGGAAGCCACACACACACACACACACAAAAAGGTGGGCTGTCCTTGTGCTTCCAAAGAAAGATTCTCTTAAAGATTTGAACTGTCTTTTTACTTCAGAAATGTTAGTAACCTGCATTTCAACTTAAGAATTCCAGAGATATTAGAACTTTCCTGGTTATGCAATTAATTCCACAAAGAGAAATGGGAAGGATGTTAAGAAGATCTTGACAGATATACATATACAAGCAACAACCCAATCCTCTTTTAAAAGTGTGGAAATTAGGAAATACTGCACACTCAGCAGTTACCTTATCTATTGCAGATGTAACAATAAGACTGGCTAGTTCGCAATGGCAAAAGTTTTTAAGAGCAAGTGTTTGTAGCAATACCTGCTTGAAAGAAAAACGCATGTTTACGATCCCTTAGAGCGCTGCTCCAGCAACTTGTCCAATCCAGAAGAAAAATGAATTAGTTCAGGTATAATATGTTAAAAAAAAAGAAAAAAGTTTGCTAAAAGCATCAATGTAGTAAAGAGAAAATATAAATAAAAAGGGCAGAAGTAGTCCATCCATTCATGCAGCACTGCCTGAATATGAAATGTATTTGGGCAGTAGGAACAATACAATTCTTTGTCTTACAGTATCTGCAATGATAGTTTAATGTACATGTGCTGTCAGAACAGCCTGATGGAGCCTGAAAATGGACTGGAAGAGTATCTCACAAGGAGCAATAGGGCAAAACTGAGCCACTGAGAGAACCAGTACCTGGCCACGTCTTATTTTCACTCGCATTGTATAGGAAGTAATGTGAATTTTGTGCAGATTTGCCTCTAAACTGGATAAGGACATCAAACTGGAACAGGCTGTTCAGATAGGTTGTGGAGTCACCATCCTTGGAGATATTCAAAAGCCATCCAGACATAGTCCTGTCCTCGGCTCTAGGTGGTCGTGCCTGAGAAGGGAGGTTGGACAAGATGGCCTCCAGAGGTCCCTTCCAACCTCAGCCACTCAGTGATGCAATGATTCTGTCAACACTTGCAAACTTCTAACCAGTAACACAGACATAAGCAGAAGTATGGAAGGAAAACAAAATGAGAATCAAATTGGTGAAAAAGCTAGTTAATACATCAGAAAAGACATAATCTGAATTGTCATTGACTGATTTATACAAAGAAAGAAGATATTCCAGAATTTAGAGCATAAGAAATGAGATTTAGATTTTGAAATAGAATAAAACCAGGCAAAATACCTAGTCCAGTCCCAGGCTGCTCTGAAATAGGAGGACACTGTTTGCAGTACCACAGAGAAAACTAACTGGAGAGGTTTTTCACAGGCTGGCTTGATACTACTGCTCACAAGCAATAAAAAGTGCATTCTATAGGGAATGTGCTGGAGTGTAGATGGCCTTCCGTGGGGACTATAGAAAGTAACAAAGGCCGTTTCCTCAGGTCAGGAAAATAAAAATGGCCTAACAAGTCTTCCTTCTCCCTTAGGTCCTCTCTTCTCTAGCTCTAGATGAACATAAAGAGAATGGAGAACAGGATGAAAGTGTGGAGCACAAAGGACAAGTGGTTTTTTACCTTTATTTCTGGGGGGTTTTGCTAACAGGCCCAACACAGCTCTTGATTAGCATGATTCAATTTTCCAGATTATTATTTGAATTGTCATACTAGGAAATAATTCAACTGGGTTCCTGTCCTTGACCTACTAAATAATCAGTTATTTATACAATGGGGCACTGCCATCAGGAGACATCAGAGTCTCCCACACCAAAGTACCCAGTATGTATTAGGGGATTCTTCTATGTTGTGTAAGATACAGAAACAAATCCCATCAGCTTGCAGAGGGGAATTCAGCCCATTGCCCACACTGTACAGGAAGGGGCAGGATTTTGTAATCATGGATACAGGCTTTAAGCATCTCAAGTACTTTCTTCCAAAAAGAAACTATTTAGTGAGTTCAACAGTGTTTCTGAATCTTTGGGTCCTTTCCTCTGTCCCCAAATCTCTCTAAGATTTAGCAACTTGACTACTGCAGATTACCAGGTGTCCATTAAAGGGAGGCCGGGATAACCACAAATGCCTGACTAGCAACGGATTTTCTGTGCTACTATAAGCAGTAGGATTTGAAAACATGCAAAATCCATGTGCTTGCAGAGAATCTTATGCAGGAACCTCTCTTAGACAGGTTTTCAAAATACTGCAGAGAGTGAGAACTTCTTGGCTTCTTGTCATAAGCCACACATTGCTAATGCCTAGTGTAAAGGGTTTGAGCAATAGCAGTGTCTATTTGAAGCAGGCAGTTTGGAGCGACGTCTTCCCAGTCACCAGAAAGCTCTGCATAGCCTTTCAGTGCAGAAACAGAGCTGCTCCAAAAGCTAAGATTCAGTGGTACTCTGGCAACACTATACATTTATTTAACAGGATGGCACGAATACAGCTTGTTGGGAGGGTGCAGTGAGAGGAGGGATAGGCCCTGGGTGAGGTGAGCCAGCAGCCACAGTCCCTGCTGAACAATGCCTACGCCTACAGGGTGCAGTCCCACTGTCCCAAAGGCAGACAAGGAGGGCAGGGTGGTGACGGCACAGGGTCCTGTCAACAGCCCAGTGGTCATCAGGCAACGGCAAGGCAGCAAGTCAGCACTAAGGTCCATCCAGGAAAGCCAAGCCATAATCCAGGAACAAGAATAGCAGCAAACACCCCTACAACAGGGCCCAGACAAGGACTAGTAGCCCAGGACTGGGCTTAAATGGAGCCCTCAGTCAGGAGGTGTGGGGAGGCCTCAGGTGAGGCTGGTCAGGGCCATCAAGGACTATTTGTGCCCTCAGGACCCCTACATCTGTATGTAAGGTGAACTCTTCTGCACCTAACAATCATGTGCAAAAGTATTTGTCATTCAAACCGAAGTGCAAATCTCAGAAATGGAAAATGGAAAGTACTGGGCTGTAAAATAATAGCATGTTGCCCTTTGCAAGCTTAGCTCACTATAAAAGAGTTGTTTTCACATTTCCCAACGAAACTCTGTGACATAGCTAAATTGATTTACAAAAGCTTTTAAAACAGAAATGTGTTGGATTTTAAAAACTGCTCATTTTCCAGTACTCTCACAAAACAGAGGTTGTATGCACCCTTATTAGGACAATATGCAATTCATCAAAACAATGGTGCTTCTATAATGTGAACTGTTGGTAGCACTGTGCAGAAAACATAGAGCAGGAGCAGGTGTCTGAGCCTTAGGGAAAATTCAACAATAATGCTTCTATCCTGTTTTTGCATTTCCAGAATATGTGAAATTACCCCATTAACTACTGCTAGCTTCAGTGGTAGCACAGGTGAGACAGTAACACCGTCTCTGACTAATAATTCTCACTCACCGGTCTGTACAGGGAATTTAAATCAGTATTCACCTCCTTTCCTGCTTGTCTTACTGGTTTTGTCTGCTTTCAGTACCCAGTTACCTCATTTTCCCGCAGTAGTTCTCAATAAATTAATTATCCTAAAAAGACTAAGAAGTCCTGGCATTCTACTGGCATTTCAAGGCATCATGGCAGCATGACATTTTAAAACAGCGTTGTTGAGGGTGAATGCATGAACCAGCTCCAGGAAGACTGACACCTGCCACCAAGATCTGCTTGGGTTACTTATAGCTTATCATGTCTTGTGCTGGTTGTTTTGCCTGTGAATCAGGATATATATAAAATCAACATGTATGGAAAACCTTCCATTCTCTACCAGTCAGTGAAAAGGTTTTTCTTTCTTTTTTCAAATGATTGAGGACTGTCTTACATCAGTCAATTTTGGTCTCCTGGAATAATCAAAACCTCTTTAAAAAACAATAAGCTTGCTTGAAATTTTATCTGTTTACTAATGGAATTTGCTGATAGTGACTGCCTGTTCATAGCTTTTATTACTTTCTTCCTATATTTTCTAATAAAATTTACATCTGCAATATATCAATAGGCACATGATCGAGTTTGTTTATAAAATAATATGTACTAGATGGAAAAAAATCAATACACTAACTTTGTACCCTAACAGCTAATTTACAGTAGCATTTGACATTAACTTCATATAGTTGCTTCATCATTCCTGGGAAGTGTTTACAAAAGGGGAAAAAAAAGCTTCTCTGGTGTTATGGCAACAGGAACTATACAGAAGAACTTCTGTAACAGAGATATGTTATTTAAAAAAGGAGTCTACTAACCTAAACTTCTGCCCAGAATTACCACTTGTCTTCCCTATGTTCTTGAATCAATGACACCCCTAAGTCTTATCACATATAAATAAACAATCAGAATTATTTTCAGGCCCAAAGACAGACTAACATATGGACAACAATTAACTTGTTAAGAAGTACCATTCAGCAGTCATTTTCTAGTACCACTGTAGAAACCAGCTCATCTTTTTTCTCATTGTAAAGGTGACTTTCCATTACTTAATTTCATACGCCTCAATTCCTTAGCAATTTTCCAAATAACAGTAGCTCTGTGCCTCACAGTCTTCTTCTGACCCAACAACAAAATATGTGTTAATGACTTAAAAAAACCCCTAACTGACAAAATTTCTGAAATTTTAGTAACCCCGCTAAGTAACATAGTTGCTGCCTAAAATCCTTTGACTTTGAAAATATTTATATGAGTAGAATAGTTTGCTCTTAGGCTAGAAAAAAATTGACTAGCACTGGAAGAAAAAAGGAAAGAGCAATGAAAAGGACACACCAGATGACATGACACTTTCATTTCAATTGGCGACCCAAATATTAGCCTCCTTCTGCTCCAATTTCAATTTTGTTGTGTTATCAAGCATAACACTGTTTCAGAGGAACAATACCATCAACACTAAATCTACCACACGTGACAAGCCTACATTTATAACTTATTGTTACACATAAATATTTTCCTGGGAATATCTACGTGTAAATCATAAATCTGAATGTCAAATTTTGTATCTGTATCTCCTCTATATGGCACTTTTTGTCTATACATCTGATAAGTTTAACAGTAATTTTAACAAGACTTTTGTAGGTAAAACATTTATACCTCATTTATAGCTTACCCCTGGATATTTTACACAGCAGTACAAGAAGAAAAAAAAGTCAGTGATTTTGCAAATATGTCTCTTTCTTAAAAAGTCTGTTCACTTTCTGAGGATCTTCCCTACTGTCAAAGAATCTGAATGCTGAAGCTTCTGAAAAACTGGTGACATGGCAGCAAATGTTCACTGGGGAATTTCTTTTCATTTCAAACTCATTAACTTCCTGAAACCAACAGTTTTTGAGCAGGAAGCTGGTATTCCATCACTACAAATGTAAGTTACAATACTGAATCCAGACAAGATCTCAGTCCACAAGGCAGAAGTTAGAGATGAGAGACAGCGCTGGGCTCCATGAAAAAGGCCTATAAATAATACACAATAAATACAAATGTAGTCTTCTTTTAAAGCCTAGTTCTATAGCTGTCCTCAAAAAGCATGGACCATGAACCACATGATGAATGTGTGTAAATGTTCACTGAGACTTAGAGTAAAGGTCAAAGTATATAACATCAGTCAGTCAATCAGTCAAGCAATTGTTTCCATTGATTTTCACAGATTGCTCTTTGGACACACAGATGTAGGATTTAAACCTCTAGGATTTATGCTCTACGTTATGGAGCATCACAGTGGTCCTTCCCCATACTTCAGCTTTGCGCTTCACATGTCATCTTAGTATCTCATTCTTGAAACATAATGAACCATTCTTCATTATATAAACTTTGAGTTCTTCAGAGATAATAAAATTATTTGTATGTGAAGTTATATATGTGAATACTTTTACAGGATGAAGACCTTATTGTGTAAGTGTTTGAGATGTGCACTATGTGCAAGGTATATTTAAATTGTGTGGTTGAACTTGGTCCTACATTTGAGAATATAATACACAAATAACCAAACTTCAAATTTACATATTATTATTTCTTAAACTCCTCTTAACACTAATTCATAGGTTGCTTTGATGTGCTGACACTTTGGGAATTATCTTGGGTCAAGAAGGAACTACTAAAGCAACCGCAGTAAGCCTTGACGATTTGGAAATCATTCAAGCATGTCTAAATCTCTCTCAGCTATCAGTGGTTTTACTATTATCTGTCATCCTTTTCAGGCAGCTCCCACATATCTATTTGGCTGGGGTTTGTTTCCTGTTATAAACTTTTTCAGTGGACCATCCAAAGCAGTAAACTTTGTTTCCTTCATGTGTACAGTACCTGAAGGAATCTCAGAACTTTAACGTTAGTAAGAAGAGCAATCTTGGAATTCAGAGCATTGAATTTCCACGATTTCTTTCTTCCTCTGCCTGAGGAAATAGGTCTAAACTCTTGAGAAAAATTTTTGCTAAAATGTTCAAACAACACTGTATAAGTTTAAGAGCCAAAGAATAACTATGAAAACTGACACTGTTTAAGAGAAAAAGCCACCACTGATTTCCTTGAAATTTTATCTGAATAGCAGCCTGCTTTCCAATTTGCTATAGTTTTCAGTAGTTTTGCAGATATGAAGACGAATATACATTAACATTTCCTCACTCTCTGTCATTACTGAACATTTCTAGAGATACCAAGGGAGAAATACAGCAATTTTGGTTTCACGCAAAACAGGTGAAGATTGAAACTGATACCCTTCGAGACCATTTTCTATTGGTTTCCTGGTAAGTTTGGCACATTGCAAGACTTTTATTTTGCAATTTGACCATGTCTTCAGATTCAGCATTAGCTCAATATAATTTTCCCTCGTAGACACAATATATGTCAGTATTTTCCCTCGCATGGATCAAGTGCTCTCAAATGGTGAGGTTAGCTTTCCTGATGTGATTTTGATCTCTTCCAGAGCAAGATTTACCAAGACCAGGGAAAATACCAAACCCAGCATTAACTTTCTCTTATTTTTCTCCACTTGGGATACAACAAACCTAGGATTTTCTAATTTATAATTAATAGAATAGGTGGTTCTGGGTTTTTTTTGCTAATTTCCAAGCAGAAGCAAGCTGGCAAAGCAAGAAACAACAGCAGGTATGTACCTCCAGACATTGTAAACTATCACAACAGTGTGCTATTTCTAGAGGACTATTAGAAAGAAGTTAATCCACAGGTTTGTTTACCTCAGCAGAGGAAACATACTAGGTTGGTTTTCTTTTGCAGATTTTTGAGTATTATTTTTCCAAACTTGATGGCACTTCTATCAATAAGCCATTAAGTCAACTTTCCAAAGGTATGTGTTGGCTATCAGTTGGCGGGGGGGGGGGGGAAATAATTAGGCAGCAAGCTGCTTGATGCAGGATTTCTGGAAAAGATAGATTGTCTTCAAATTTGAAATCACATATTTTAAACTGGACACTCAAGCCAGGTACACAGGTATCCTGATATGGGGTGACAAATCATATTAAGAACCGAAGCTTGAAAATAAATCGCATAATTAGAATTACTTCCCCACAGTGGCAGGCCAGGCAATATGGATGAAATAAAAGATTAGCGAGAGAAAGGATTAAAATAATGCATCAGTCTGCTTGCTAAAGTGAATTGTACTTTATTGAACAATATCTAGTGCTCAATCTGGTCTTGTTTTAAGGTCTTTAAAATTAAGGACATATTTGTTCCCTTAGGTCAAGATCCCCAGGTCTCAATTCCCATGTCAGTGGCATCTTCAGCTAGTGCCAAAGGCAGGTTTTGAATTACAGATAACAAAATATTTTACTAAAAAAGCTAAATATACTTAATATTTCCCTATTTCCTATATATTAACTGTATTTATTAAAGTGTTCTTTGTACCAATATTCTGTGTTTGTTTGGAATATTTTTTTTAATCTGGACAAACTAACTAGGTATTACAAATTTTCAGGTGTTCTGCGTAATCCCTCCTCTGCTTTATACCAAATGCCTTCATTTCTTCCAGTAAGCAACAGTTTCCTTACTCAGACTTTATCCTGAAAAATACCATTCTTTAGTTTAGCCAGGACCCACTCTGTCCTATAAAAAGGGTGTTTATGAGCCTTTGCATAAGTTACTGTTAACAGAGTAAATTTCATCTTCAGTAAAAAGATTACAAATTTTTTGTGTGAGAACCTATTAATTTTGATTGTGCTCTTACTAGACCCTGTGAGTATTCAAGCAAATTTCTGTAGAAATCCGCTTGTTCATGCCAAAAAAAAGAAACATACATTTCTTATATCAGCTCTCATTCTTAAAGATAATCCTGCTTATAATTTATGTTCAGAAGTTTCCCGACTCCCTTAGAGCTCAAGAAATATTTTTTTCTTTTTTCTTTCTTTTTTAGTTAAACTTTAATCATGTTACTGGTTTTGGATATCAGTGAAAGATTCATTTTTCCATACAGGTAGATATAAATGCATTCAAAAGGCACTCACCATTTGGAGGAAAATTTAAGAAGAGACAAGTACAATTTCTAATATAATTTTGATGTAAGCAATAATGAGGCTTGAGAAATACCTTTTTCTCAGTTTGACAGTCAGTAGTTACCCTGTTGGAGCAGCTTTTTTTACTTCTAAGTGCTATGCTAAGCAAGAAGAAAAGCCCTATGATATATGCAAGTAAAACAGTAAAATCAAGCACTTAGAACTGTGAAAATCAAGGAACTGGAGCTGCATTTGTGATTTTAAATTTTTTCCCTTTTAGACATACATTATTTATCATAAACTGTCATTACACAATTACTTTGAACATTTTCCATGCAATTCTGATTCGGCATGTAGTCATTACTCAAGTGAGTAATTGTTTAGTGGCAAACTTCAACCCTTTTTTTCCTACAGGAACCTTTACGGAAATGGAGAGATCCGAGGAATATACTACAATGATATTAGGAACATAATAACATTAGGAAACACTGAATTTTAGATATTCTCCCACACCAAGTGCCCTTGAATATACATAACATTTATTTATATGACCAATCAAGCATCCTTTCTCTAGGGCTGCTGTTTCTCCTTCTGGGACTATATTGTAGCCTAAATTCCCAAAATGTCAAAAGATGTTGAATGTGGAAATCCGCGCTGCTCGGTGCTCCTGGTAGCCCTCAGTACTGCGAGGCAGTCTATAACAGGTGGAAATGAAGGAGACATTTCATCTTGGGCACACAGAATAGCATAATAAATGCATAATAAATGCAAAGACATTTTCCTTCAGGATCAGTTTCCTTCAGAAACAATTTGTTCTGTATAATCTAATAAAATCTACGAAAGAATTAAAGAAAGGGTAGAAAGCCTACTGAATGTAATGATGAAGATATGAAGATGGATTCAGAGATTTTACTGGCTGGAGAGTTAGCACATGTACACCTACACACACAAACGCTTAACTTAAAAATGAAAGGAGTGAAGTACGCTTAGCAAAATTCCCTAAAAGCCCTTCTAGTAAGTAGCATAAAATGACAGATTCTTTCATGAATGACATCATTCCTGTATTGCTTCATAAAGCTGTTAAATGTATTCCCGTTAATATCCAAACTTGTGCAAAAGCGCACCTCACTTCACAAGTTTTCTTACGGGTTTTCTTTTTAACATTCTCTGCACATCATTAAGCGATTAGCTGGAAACCGGTAAGCTGTCACAGAAGAACACGTGGGCATACACAGACGCACGGAGGGGAATTACCGACACGTCTTTCCAAGATGGTACCTGCCGCTGTGCTCTCCGTCCCCGACCGTGTCTTGGTCTCGCTGTACACACAGGAGGGAGGACCTGCAGGAGGAGCTGCAGGGGACACTGTGAGGAGAGGCCAGTTCCAGCCCTGTAGACACTAAGGTCAGTGAAGAAGGGAGGGGAGGAGGCGCTCCAGGCGCCTGCAGCCTGTAGAGAGCCCATGGTGGAGAAGGTGCCCATGCAGCCATGGAGGACCCCACGCCACAGCAGGTGGCTGTTTCCTGAAGAAAGCTGCCGCCACGGAGAGCCCACAGTGGAGCAGGGGAAAGCATGAGGAGGGATGAGCAGCACAGAGGAGCTGTTACGGACTGACCACAACCCTCATCCCCCATTATTCTCCAAAAGTAGCATTTTAAGACATCTCTCCTTATGAATTTAGTTTACTCTCAAGCTAACTCGACCAATATTTTTTACTATATTTGATAAAGAAAAATACATTAATACACTTCACACTGACCTTTCCAAGAACATTTCCTTTTTATGAGGTGTACCCAATAACTCTCGTATGTCTAATTTTTCCTCTGTGAATCCTGTCAGACGTCTCAGGTAAAAAAATCTCACAAATATTTAATACATGTAATATTTGTCATGCATTTTCAGAAGTCATCGATATTTTTTCAATTAATATGTTTTAATCAAATCTTTCCAGAAACATGTGATTACAGATCAAATCATAATTTGTGAAAGTTAACAGGAAAGTTCAAAATTCTCAGCTGTCAAGTAGCAGATAATTGCCAGTGAAATCTAAGAAAATAATTGGGTTTTAAACTTCTTAGCACTTTTCAGTGTTTCTTGAGTATATCTTAAGACAAAGAAAACCATATATGTCTCAATTTGTCTGCATTGCTATCCTAGAAACTTCTGATCTGGGCTGGATGCAATAGCAAACTATTCTTGGCAGCTTTGGCTTAGTAAGTCCTGCTTTTCCTAGCCCATGCGATGGATTTTCAGAGCCCTTCCTGTGCTTCATGCTAGCACAGGGATACAGATACTTGTATTTCAAGTATCTATTTTAAAACTAACTTGGTATCTCTAACCTACACCAGTGTCACAGAAATAACTGCCACCTAGACCTACTCAAAGATTATTTGGTTGCATACGACATGACAGCTGCTGTTGATTCTATCTTAATATCATTAACCTATGAAAATACACTCACCATAACTGCAGCCTGCCATGCTGAACTTCATAAAGTAGTTCAAATCATTGTTTGCTGCAGGTCATTAAGAAACTAGTAAACAGACTATTTAACAATGATGCTAATGTAAATTTTCCATGACAGCAGTCACTGGTATCCTGCTGACAAACGATAATGTCATTGCAACGTGTCCTTTGAGCTCAGTAATTACTGCTGTATTCATAAGTGTATTTGGCTGGAAGTTTACCTGATCTGAATGTAAAAACTCTCAGTAAAGTTTACACATGCTAGGTGTGTCGGGTGCATGTACGACATGAATATGTTTGAAATACCTCTAAAGAAATAATCTATTCACCTGGGGCATTACACTGTCTTCTTTCTGCCACTCAAGATTCTTCCTGAAATACTGCATTATTAAACTATTGCTTTAGCTCCTTAGCTTACAAGATAATGCAATAAGAAAATATCTCAAGGAAGAAAAAGGGAAATACTTCCAAGGAACTGCAATAAACTAGATTTAAAAGTGTCCTGCCTACCTGTGTGAAACAGGCTTTTGTTCTTTCAAACACCACTAGCATAGTTTGAAGCGTAGTTTTATGACTGATTCTTTCAAGCTGCTTCTAAACTATTTGAAGGACAACATCTGAATTTTAGTAGTTAAGACACAGTATCTAATATTTCTAAATGAGTTTTATATATTAAAGTGTCCACGACCTGATTAAACTTACCTCCAAGTGCATAAAGAAATAAATAACACTGTATTTGAAGCATCAGTGATTACATAGAAGGAGTCATTTAAGATGGGGATAGTCTCAGGAACAAGAAATCATGTATCTTTAAAAGAGGGATAATGGGGAATCCAAAGAAAACAGAACACTTCGCCTAACTAGGGACTACAAAAAAATGGAACAGATGTGTAAATGGTGAACTTACAAGCACCTGGAGAGTAATAAAAACAGACAATATGGATTTTTCAAGAACAAACTATATCACGCCAGGCTAATCTCCTTCTTGGACAGGATAACTGCAATACTGATTACAATGAAGAAAAAATTTGCTGTATCTTGAGTACAGTAAGACTTTTAATATTTTTCCATATTAAATTCCCACAGGAAAATGAGAGAAATGTCATCTGCGTGAAAAAAAAAACATAAAGACAGTGTATGACTGCTTGAAAAGCTCTTCTCAGAGAATAGTTATCAGTACCAAATGGGGAATTTCTTTCAAGTTCCCTCAGAGATTCCAGGCCCAACTGTGTTCAATATTTTCGTTAAAAATATGCATTACAAAGTAAATGGATAAAATTTGTAAATGAAACCAGGATGTGTTAGGGTTACAGAAGTCTGGAGAAGAACTTCAGAATTCAAAATGGTCGTAATAAAGACATAACCCAGAAATTAAAAGAAAATAAAGTAAGTTCAGAGCACAATAACTAGTAAGGAAAAATGAATACCTAAAATGCCAAATGAGGACAAAGGATCTGCAAGTTTAAGTGTATTAGAAATGACCTCTGGGTAAACAGTGCAGCATTACTGCAAAGGAAGGAAAGGGAAAAATCTCGTGTTGTCAAGAATTTTGCAGGTAAGATCTGGGTGAGGATCCTTTTCTTCTACTTGTTTCCAGGCAGAATGCAGCTGAAGCAGTGCAAGCAGTCTTCAGTGCCACACTCCGAAACACATGTCATCACTCTGAAAAGAATACAGCAGAAAACACTAAGAAAGAGAAGAGGCCTGAGAATGTATTAGCCAGGGGTACTGCAGGTACTGAGGGAATACTGCAGAAAAAAGCGTTTATGTTAGTCTAGGCAGGTAAAGATTTGATAAATCTTCCAGGATATGGAAGATTGTTAATAGGAAAGATGATGATTGATTGTTACCAATTGTTCACGAGAAAGAAAGATAAAAAGAACCCAGCTTAACTTGCAGTAAAGACTATATAGGTCATATATTAAGAAAAAAAATGAGAGGAAAAAAAGCTTGAACAGGACACCCTTGGAAAGTCTTTTGGCAGAAATTCTAAAAAAAAACGACCAGATAAAAATCTCGGTGGGAAGCTGTAGCATATTTGATCCTTCCCCAGTGCCAGGGGACTGGGCTATGTAACCTTTGGAAATCTATTCCATCCCTCCATTTCTAATTCAATGACCACATGATGTGCTTTAGCAAGGACCATTTATGGATTTTTTTAAAAGAGTGCTCTAAGTGACATAAGGTTAGATAATCTCACCCTTTCCCAGAGGGGCATTTTCTTCCCCAAAAGGCACCCCTGTTTCCCTTGCACTTACCTACAGATTACAGTGCTATTCAGCACAGCTAAAGACAGAGGAATTTGCTGTAAAATGTATTTTTATAAATATGTCTACATGAATGATTAGGGCAAAATTTGACCTGTTTTAAAAGATGCTACATGAATAAACTTTCTATGAATAATCCCGAGCTTCACAGAGTATGAATCACTGTGTATTAAATATTAACTAAATCAGCAGCTTTAAAATTAATTGCTTTTAAGGGATTTTAGTGCTAGATGAGATCATTACAGCACTGATTTGCTTCACATAACTTCACCTAGTAATGTAACAGACGTACCTACCTTGATGTTGGTTAGGGTAACTCATCTTCATTATAAATTTTTTAAAGAAAAAATAACTGGGTAAAAACAGACGTGTCTTGACTATCAGGATACTTGTAGGAACATACACTTTTGAATAAATACCAGGTATGCTTACAGCACTTAAGGCATCAAAGACTGTTCTGATTTTCTAGGAAAACAGATTCTAGCTCTACAAACACATAGCACGTGGCTATAGCTGAACAGCAGCAATTATCCAATCTGCAGCTCTTGAGGTGTGGGGGACGGGTGCTGGAAGCCTGCTGGAGCTGAGGCAAACAGACAGATCTATTTGAGATAAACTTTAACCCTACCATAGAGAGAATAAGAAAAGTTTTAACACAGAAAGTCCAAAACTGTGGGCTCAAAATGCATCTTCTATTTATTGTATGAGCTCTAATTAATGTGCAAATTAAGCAGAAAATAGAGTCTCTGTGTGTGTGTGTGTGTGTGTGTGTGTTAAGAAAAGCATTAAATTGCTTGATTATTTTTTCCCTGGAGCTGAGAAATAGTTTCATGTAACTAACTACACTTTGATATAAAAGTATAGATGGTGTGATGGCAGCATATTTCTCTCTCAAACATGCAGATACAGGTCTGTTAGAAACTGGGAAAAGTAAGACTGGATCACAGGACACAGGTGAAAAGTATCATTGTTATTGGCAATAAACCTCACTAAAATGAATTTTTACGAGCAATTTACTGTATCAAACTGCAGTTACATTCTATAAGTATAATTTTGTAGAAACAGCATCGAAGGTTTCCTGGTTATTATGCTTGAAAGATTTTTTATCAAATTTGCTTCACTTCATGAGTTAAAAAGACAGGGTGGAGGCTTCTTCTCAGCAATTTCACCATCCCCTTTCTCCCCCTAGATGTGGAATTCAGACTTGTCCTTTTTGCTCATCCAACATCATTGATACTGAGGTTTCTGCAGCTGGAGGTGATGGGGCAGCGCACACAAGCCACAGAGAAACCAGCTTAGCCTTCACGCATGTGGCTGCACTAGGTAGGTGAATAAAATAAATGAGCTAAAAAACTGCCACCTTCAAACAGAAGTGAACTTTGGGATTTTTTTTATAGGAAATTACAATCAGGTCAATACAGCAAGCTGCTCCGGGTAGTGAACAGATGCCATTCTTTATACTGTTCTGACCTCTTCCTCACTCTGCTGTTTAGATTATGTCACAGAGGTTATAGCAAAACATCCTCCAATATCTATTGGAGTGACAACAAAGCAGGGCACAAGCAATCCAGGAAGTTCTTGGAATATATCAATGACAACCTCCTTCTCCAAGTGATAGAGGAGCCAATGAGGAGAGGTGGCATGCTGGGCCTTGTTCTCACCAACAAGGAGGAGCTGGTGGGGAATGTCATGCTCAAGGACAGCCTTGGCTGCAGTGACCATGAGATGGTGGAGCTCAAGAGCCTTAGTGCAGCAAGGAGGGTACACAGCCAGCTCCCTGCCCCGGACTTCAGGAGAGAAGACTTTGGCCTCTTCAGAGATCTGCTTGGTAGGGTACCATGGGGGATAAACCCCTGGAGGGAAGAGAGGCCCAAGAAAGCCGGTTAATATTCAGAGATCACCTCTGCCAAGCTCAAGAGCGATGCATCCCAACAAATAGGAAGTGAGGCAAAAACACCAGGAGACCTGCATGGATGCACAAGGAGCTCCTGGACACACTCAAAAGCAAAAAGGAGGCCTACAGAGCATGGAAGCAAGGACAGGTAGCCTGGGAGGAATACAGAGAAACTGTCCAAGCAGCCAGGGATCACGTTAGGCAAGGTAAAGCCCTGACAGAATTCAATCTGGCCGGGGACATTAAGGGCAACAAGCAAAAATTCTATAAGTATGTCAGTGATAAAAGAAAGACTAGGGAAGATGTGGGCCCTCTCCAGAAGGAAACAGGAGACCTGGTCACCCAGCTTATGGAGAAGGCTGAGGTACCCAATGACTTTTTTACCTCAGTCTTCACTGGCAAGGGCTTTAGCCACACTGCCCGAGTCACAGAAGGCAAAGCCAGGGACTGGGAGAATGAAGAACCACCCACTGTAGAAGATCAAGTACAAGACCATCTAAGTAACCTGAAGGTACACAAACCCACGGGACCTGATGAAATCCATCCGCAGGTCCTGAGGGATATGGTGGATGAAGTTGCTAAGCCGCTTTCCATTATATTTGAAAAGTTGTGGTAGTCTGGTGAAGTTCCCACTGACTGGAAAAGGGGAAATGTAACCCCATTTTCAAAAGGGGAGAAAAAGAAGACCTGGGGAACTACAGGCCAGTCAGACTGGAAGAGGGTAGATTTAGATTAGATATTAGGAAGAAATTTTTCACTCTGAGGATGGTGAGACACTGAAACAGGTTGCCCAGGGAAGCTGTGGAACCTCTACCCCTGGAGGGGTTTAAGGCCAGATTTGATGGGGATTTGAGCAACCTGGTCTAGTGGAAGGTGTCCCTGCCCATGGCAGGGTGGTTGGAACTAGATGATCCCTTCTAGTCCCTTCTAACCTATGCTATTCTATGATGCGATGATTCTATGATTTTAATGAGAACTGGTAAAAAAATGAAAAATATTTTCCGTTAACAGTTGGTGAAAAAAGGGAAAAAAAAGGTTTGGGAGGGAAATTTTACTTTTTTTTCCCTGGAAATAGTGTGATATTTTGACATGTTTTTTTTTTCCTCAATAGAATCCAAAGAAAATTTCTTTTTCATTTAGGGAAAACCCAATTTGATTCATAATAATTCACATTCCAAATATCTGTAATTATCTTAGGTCAAATTCCAGTTTCCTGATGATTTTCTTCTGGTTTCTTCCCATCTTATTCCACACTGAATTCAGTTTCACTGCAAAGTTTTCAACTGTGGCAGGGCTTCATTGTTACTGCAGGTGTTCTTTACTTAGAAGATATAGAATCAACATCCTAGTCCCAGTTAAAAAAGGCAATATTTAAGTACTGCAAGATTCGGAAAGGCCATATGCATGCCTCCAATGCATAGTGGAGGGACGTATGGGTGAATAGCCTTTTTTAACCCGTACCCTCCCTTTCAGGGCATGGCCAGGTTGGCCAGACTTTGTAGTGTGGATGACTACCAGCCAGACCCCTCAAATATTCCCAGGGGAACCCTTCATTTTCTGCTTTAGAAAAGTACTCACTCAAATGCAGAAGTATAAAAACGGGAATGAAATACACTTATTTTAAGCATTATTTCATGTAAACTTACTGATAGTTGGTATAACTCACACAGTACCTAGAAGACTAGCAATAACTCACTTCCGATTTAGGGATTATTATAAATGATGGGCAGAAACCAGCATTAGCAAGAGTTGATCTTTTTTCACTGTATAAACAAGGCCAGATGGGCTCAGGTGGAATGCATTTAAGTTGGTGCCTTTTCCCCACACGCACACCTCTAACTGATGAGGAAATTGCCCCATCTTTCAGAATTGCCTGGCATTTACTACTGCAATAAGCTGTACTTAGGAAAGAAACATTGCTTCAGATTTTCATACTTTCTCAGGTACATCCCATGATGCAGCCCAGGTTATAAATCTGGGCCAGAAGAAACCTATTACACCATTAAAAATGTAACGAAGATGAGATCAAATTTAAAGGGCATAGATTCCAATTTTGCTCTTGTATCAAATTCTCAGGGACTTAAACTGTCTGGGAAGTATTGCAAAAGAATCTCACAATACTAATTGATTGAACAATAAAACGGCAGGTGACATTCCGTATCAAAAAAAAAAAAAAGAAAACCAGTGCACATGGGAAAAATAACCTTAACTATACATACACGATGATAGGCTCTAAATTAGCTATTACCACTCAGGAAAGAGATCTTGAAGTCTTTGTGGCTAGTTTCCTGAAAACATTGTCTGCATGCTCAGAAGGAAGGGAAACGCCATTTTAGGAATGATTAGGAAAGGAAATTATTAAAACAGAAACTGGTTTTACACCTGAAAAAAAATGTGTCCTATTCTGTGTGTCCTATGTTTCAGAAAGCCATAAGAAGAAACAGAGAGAATAGTGGCAAGGAGGACTGATATATAGTATAGACTATAGGATATAGGAGGACAGAATAGATAGAGTAGGACGCTTCATATTTGAAGAGGTGACTGAAGGGTGATATTAAAAGGTATACAAAACTATGGTTGATATAGCATGGTAAATGATTTTTACCTCTTCTTTCTGCCAGGGAATGGTCAATATAAAATGGGGTTTAAAACAAACTAAATAAACTACTTACTTAGAATGGGATTATAGAGTCCATTTGCATAGGATGCTGTGGACACTAGAAGTAACTCTTCAACACGAGGATCTCAATGACATTTTCAGTTTAGAAACCTTAAAGCCCTGGCCGTCAGGAGGTGAGAGCACTCAGCAAGGAAGAACCTCTCCAAAGTCCCTTCAAGTTTAAATGAAAGACTGCTCAGCTTCTCATACTCTTCCCTAATAAACCACTATCAGTTAATATTAGACATAAGATACTGTTCTAAATGGACATTGAGTCTTAACTTAACATGGCAGCTCTTAATTATATAAGTAACACATTTTTCTCAAACTAAAATAATTCTGACTGATATCAGCATGATTTAAAGCATAATCAAGATTTTTTGCTTCCTGCAGGACGACCACAATAACCTCTCCTTTCATGCTCAAGGTCTCTTACCATATCACTTTGATTTCTGAAGGTTGATAAGTTTGCAAAGATTGATGTTAGCATACAGCGTAGTGGAAAGGAGTGGGACCAGTGGATGAACTTATTCAAAGCCTAATGCATTGTACAACACTTGTTTCAGTATCAACATCACACTTGATGAGAAGCACTATTAAAAATAATTACCTGGTTTGTCTACCCTAGCATGAAAAATAAGTCAATAAGAACGAAAATGTGAGAAAACACTAAACCAATTTCCTGAAAATCAGTTCTGCTACAGAGAGGACAACGTATCTTACTCTGGTGCCCTGCTAATCTATTCAGTACTGCTGGTATCACTTCAAGAAGTGATGTGAGACCTTGCCAAAGGGTGGAGTGTAAAAAATTCTACATAGATTATTTGGTTTTTATTTGTGTTTTATTGCCCAGAAGTGCTAAGCACTTCACAAAAGACATAGCCTTGTCCCAGAGTTTACAGTCTAATGGATCTATTTGACAGGTATGTGAGCTACAACATTTCATAAGGCAAGAAAGGACTAAGAAAGGACAGGGTGTTGAGTCAATTGTTTTCTCCATCATTCATTTGTCGCTGAAGCATTTCCAGTGACCACACAGTGAAAGCTGCAATGAGAACTGCATTTGAAGCAAGACTAATCTAAATGACTGAATCCAGTTTCGGGATGGAACTCTGTGCCCAGATGGTTGTGCCATGGGGAGCCTTTGTGGCGCAGACATTTGCCTGCTCTGAAGGAGCTCATTTAGCAGTGCTGGCACACAGGCCAGGGTCAGGGTGTCGTCTGTTTTCATGCTGTCACTGCCTCAGTGCACCTGGAACCCGCTGGGGAGGGGTGGTGGTGGATCTTTATTTCCGTGTCTTTTCCTAGCAAAATCGCTCTTCTCTTCCCCTTTCCTCCTCTCTGTACTCCTAATTGTCTCAACCTAGCCTCGATNCAGCTCTTAATTATATAAGTAACACATTTTTCTCAAACTAAAATAATTCTGACTGATATCAGCATGATTTAAAGCATAATCAAGATTTTTTGCTTCCTGCAGGACGACCACATCTCCTTTCATGCTCAAGGTCTCTTACCATATCACTTTGATTTCTGAAGGTTGATAAGTTTGCAAAGATTGATGTTAGCATACAGCGTAGTGGAAAGGAGTGGGACCAGTGGATGAACTTATTCAAAGCCTAATGCATTGTACAACACTTGTTTCAGTATCAACATCACACTCTTGATGAGAAGCACTATTAAAAATAATTACCTGGTTTGTCTACCCTAGCATGAAAAATAAGTCAATAAGAACAAAAATGTGAGAAAACACTAAACCAATTTCCTGAAAATCAGTTCTGCTACAGAGAGGACAACGTATCTTACTCTGGTGCCCTGCTAATCTATTCAGTACTGCTGGTATCACTTCAAGAAGTGATGTGAGACCTTGCCAAAGGGTGGAGTGTAAAAAATTCTACATAGATTATTTGGTTTTTATTTGTGTTTTATTGCCCAGAAGTGCTAAGCACTTCACAAAAGACATAGCCTTGTCCCAGAGTTTACAGTCTAATGGATCTATTTGACAGGTATGTGAGCTACAACATTTCATAAGGCAAGAAAGGACTAAGAAAGGACAGGGTGTTGAGTCAATTGTTTTCTCCATCATTCATTTGTCGCTGAAGCATTTCCAGTGACCACACAGTGAAAGCTGCAATGAGAACTGCATTTGAAGCAAGACTAATCTAAATGACTGAATCCAGTTTCGGGATGGAACTCTGTGCCCAGATGGTTGTGCCATGGGGAGCCTTTGTGGCGCAGACATTTGCCTGCTCTGAAGGAGCTCATTTAGCAGTGCTGGCACACAGGCCAGGGTCAGGGTGTCGTCTGTTTTCATGCTGTCACTGCCTCAGTGCACCTGGAACCCGCTGGGGAGGGGTGGTGGTGGATCTTTATTTCCGTGTCTTTTCCTAGCAAAATCGCTCTTCTCTTCCCCTTTCCTCCTCTCTGTACTCCTAATTGTCTCAACCTAGCCTCGATAATTAGCACAGCTTCCCTTTCCCCCTTCCTCAGTCAAGTCCTATTCTCCCTCACAAAGTTACATGTCTCCAGACACATAATGACATCCTCTTTAATAGATTCTATAGCTGGGATTAACATTTTGGTTGCAAGAACATACAAGTATGAATCAAAGATGCTACTTCAGCATGTGGGTATTTATCAGTACATGTGCATCACAAACTCTGTCCATACTGCAAAGTGTTCGTCTCCTTCATATCCTGCTTCTCCTCTGGGATCCCCATAAGGTGAATGCCTCTGCTATCTTCTCTGCAGTTTTATTCCTCCTGGCTAACATACAGCCTTCATTTCTTCTCTAGAACAGATCTTGCCTATTTTTCTGGTTCCTCCAGGGTCTTTTCATAAGTGTATTTAGTCCAAGCACAAGACTATCTGATCAAGAAAATAGCCAAAGGTTTCCAATCCTTGCCAGAGGGAAAAAACATCATATTCATGCATCTTCTGCAGCAGGATTCATTCAGGTGCTTCAGCAGATAGTCAACCTCTCAGCTGATGCTCTTAAGAGCAAGTCTTCTCTAGTGGTGGCCTCCAGGCAAGACCAACATGAGCTGTTAACGTGCCCTAAGGCAAAGCAAGCATTCACCACCAACAATCAGCAGTTCCTCTCCAGAACCCCTCCCCTCCAGTTTATCCCCTCCACACTCTTTATATATCCAACAAAACATTTTACAATAATTTCTTAATTTCTCGGATATTTTCTTGTGTATCTCAGAGATCTGTCCCTCTTTCCCTTAATCACCTACCACAACCTTCACAGTGTGCCTGAAGGGAACTAGGGGGAGCCAGGGACCCCAGTTCAGAAGTGGATTCATGCAGCAACCCTCCAGCAGCCACCAGGAAAACACACAAACTCTCCCTTCTGCTCTGCTCTTGCTTGGCAATGCACAGCTGTACTGGG
>VZSZ01008505.1:92958-140865 GCA_013398815.1 Ibidorhyncha struthersii
AAAAAGAAAGGAGGAAACCTCTCTTTTTCTCCCCTTTCCCTTTTTTTTTTATTTATTTTTTTCTTAAATTCTTGATTTTGTTTGTAGCCATCTCGTCCTCAATGCCTCTCTGAGCAGCATCTAGCGAGCGAGCGGGAGAAGGCGAGACAGAGAGGCAAAAGAGAAGATGAGGATAATTTGCAGACAGCTTGTCTTGTTGTTTTCTGGCTTTTGGGGACTAGCAATGGGAGCTTTTCCTAGCAGTGTGCAAATAGGTAAGCGCTGCATTGGGCTGTGTGCGTGTGTCCAGGGGTTCAATCCTTCCCAAAGTGAGTTGGAAAGGAGGCTCTGAAGGCAGTTTGCAGATTTCTCCTCCACCGCTCATCCCATTTCCCTGCCTTCACGGAAAATCCGCGTGTATTTGTGTATGTATGCCTCCGTGTGTGTGTATATATCCATACATAAGCGTGTGCGTTCGCGTGCGGCAGGAAGGATGCTTGCCTTTTTGCAGAAGTCGATCCAGCCCCGGGCTGTGGAGGGTCTGTAGGGGAGGGAGGGCTCGGGGCTGATGCCCCTGGGCTACTTCAGCCCTCTCCGGCAACCCCCGCTTTTGGCTGGCTCCCGGAGGGATGGCGAGTTTACGTGCACCGGAGGTTGCGGTAGCTGGCAGGGGTGGGGGGTAAAAGGCAACGCTGCCCGTCTTTCCCTTCTCATAGTTGGAAAGTTTAGGATTTTGTAGGTCTCTCCGTGTAGTCCTGTGCCCCTTCCTCACCCCTTTCCCATCGCCTTCTGCTTCCCTCCTTTCGGACGTGTTTCGGATGGGACGCAGCTATCTGAATTCTTTCCAGCTCAGCTCCATCACTGCATCATTTCTCGTGGACTTGTAAAGATGCTGCTAATAAGGCTGAGCTGCTCCCTGCCTGCACATGGCTGCGGAGGAGCAAAGTTCATTATATTCCTGTTCAGTGCAGATTATCCTACACTGAGTTGTTTGTTTTTTTTTTTTTATTTTATTTTTTTTTTTACAGTCCAGAAAGCATCGTTCCCCTTAATCAGCTGGCCACTTAATGTAAGAGGCTGTTGAGTAGCTGATTTACCAGTGTGTTCGGTATCAGGGTGATGGAGGCTAAACACTTTCAAAGGTCACTGTAATCATGACAAATCTGGGTATCTATATATGAAGGGCTGGAAACTGAGAAGTCAGAAAAGAAGCATGAATGCATCAGGGAGGTTAAAATCGATTGAAAACAGTGATTTAAAGGCAGTGTTTGTGATTACGAATATGATTAGTTCCTTATCCATTAAAGTCTCAGGACTTGCTTTACTGTGCAGCTTTGGGAGAGGCAGTTGCTTGGTCTTACAAGATGGGAAGTAGCTTGCAAATAATTCACCCTGCTTCCTTTGCTTTTTGCCTTTTTTTTTCTGTTTTTTGTAGGTGGTCTCTTCATCAGGAACACAGATCAGGAATATACTGCTTTTCGATTAGCAATTTTTCTTCATAACACCAGCCCCAATGCATCCGAAGCACCTTTTAATTTGGTTCCTCATGTAGACAACATTGAAACAGCTAACAGCTTCGCTGTAACAAATGCCTGTAAGTAAACGTGCCATTGATTTGACCACCTTACGGGTAAATTGCAGTGGAAATAACAGGAAACCACATCATTACCTTGCGTTGCGAGTACATCAGTAAGCCTGTCTTCAGTATAGATACCCTTTGCAGAAGAGCAGAAGGGGCAGCAATCCTTGTTAGTTTCTAACCGGAGCAAAATCCCCTCTCCTGCCTTCTGCTGACTAACCTGATGTGACATTTACTTTAGTGTTATTACTATAGTTTCTCGCTTCTTGGTTTCTATGGAGATGAATTTTGTTGTTGTAAAGAAAAATTACGACTGTCTCCAGCAGTCTGTAAACCCCACAGTTACTCTTGTTCGCTTTTGGGTATGGCGCGTCTTGCATGTGTTTGAAAATACACAATAATGTTTGTGCTCACAAATGCTTTTCTAATGGCTGGAGAGGAGAGAAGGAAGCAGTGGTGTGCAGGATAATATATCTGAGTTGGTTGACGCTGCAGTTGATCTGGTGATGTCACTTGAGGCAGCCCTGCTCTTATATTCTAGGCTGTAAATGTCTCTTATCATCTCGTAATGCATACATCCTGTGGATATGTCTCTATGCATCCATACATTGGTGCCAAATCAAGTTAGTATCTGATCTACTTGATTTCACAGACCACCTCAACTGGAACAAATATTCTCTTCCTACTATATATTTTATACACACACACCCCTGTGCACACACAGATGCACATACACCACGGGAGGAAAACAGAAAAAGAAATGCCCCCAAATGAGGTAAAATTGACTTTTTTTTTTTTAAAAAAAGGAAAGTATAATTAGCTGAACTTCCTACATTGGAATCATCTCAGCATCTTTAGCAGTGTTTAAAACACGTGCTGGGTACTGCTTAATCTCTGAGAGTGGCAAAGCATTATTTCTGTTTATCTTCATGTATGTCTGGCTTACAAAAAGGAATTCATGTCATTATGTAAGACAGTAGGATAGAGTGTGGCAAAGCTGAAGACTGTAGTAGCGTTACTACTTTGATGTTCATATTTCAGGGCTCTGTAGGTTTTCCTCTGTGGCCTTTAAGTTTCCGAATCCCTCCTCTTCATTCAAGAGTGAATTGCCTCTGGAAGTAGATGCCCTAAGCAACATCGCTGAGCGAGTTTAAAATAGAAACATACTGAAGAAGGTCTTGGTGTTCATCGTGCCTTTAAAATACGTACTATGTTTCTCTCCACTTTCTCACAACTATCTCTGTGGCACTTTCAAATATGCAAACATACAATGTACTGTGCAGTTCTTATGTATAATTGATTGAATGATTGCTAAATTTATTTTTATGAGTCTTTGGTACTCCAAATTTCAGATGACCTTGCCACCTTATTTAACAGGAAAAGCTTCTGAGCTGCCAAAATGGCTCCATTCATTTTATGCAGGGAAGACTGATGTCCCATTAAGTGTGAATTCTATATTAAGCAATGTATTAGTTGTGTTTAGCGTGAAAATCAATATCAAATTCCATAAGGAGAAAACATTTCAAAAGGTGGTTTGAAACTGGAAGGAATCAGATCTATGCAGGTATAGTTCATTGAGAAAATATGACAATGCATGTCAACTTTTGCAGGCACTGATTATATATTCCATGAAGACAAATGACACAGTGGCTCTTTTAAACTTTCATTTTTAGTGAAAGAGGAGGGGATTAAAATTTTTCGTATATTGAAATCAGTAATTTTAGGTGAAGTCAATTATTTTAGATTCTGCCTACGCATCCAGTTCTACCACATAATTTCTGAGGCTATTGTTACTTTTTGGATTAAGGGTATTGCACAGTATTTCTGTTGGAACGTTAGTGAATTCATTCTGATTTGCATAAATTTTAAATTGTCTAAAATTGAGCCACCTCTCCGTGTGAGACTAACACCATAGATTCAGAAAGGGTTTGCCCCAAACTTTCCTCATTTAGACGGTTTGCAGCAGATTCTTCTGTCTTATTCCATCCGCCTTAGGTTATGTTTACCTTGCATTGTTATAACTGAGGAAAACCTGTCCCCTTATGTTTGCTGTCATTTATAGCAATGGCCATTCATAACCTGATTTAGGTCTGTACTTCCCACTTAAACCAACATGTATTTTTGCATTAGTCCAAGTTTGTATTTATTTCACATTTTGCGGTCTTGTGCCAATAATGTGACTGCTTCTGCCTCTTTTAAACATTTCAATACTGAAGAATATGTTTTAAACAACAAATCTTCTCCTAATGGAATGTAGGCAAACTGACTGACAACTGAATGAACATATCGCATGTCCCTTAAGCTAAATATGAGCAGAATCCTGCAAAAATCAATTGTCTGATAGCTGGAGGACACCGGCTTCCATGTGATTGAATTTGCTGGCTTCACAGAGGCTTCTAAAGCGCAGATGTGTGAGATTTTCTAACCTAATTAAAGAACCCCCACCATCAGCTCTGAATTAAGTGATTTCATGGCAATATGAAATGATAACTCTTTGCTGAACCGCTGTGAAGCAGTGACTTTGGATCTTGCTATTTGTGTAGAAATTACTCAGCGCACACGTCCCCAAATATACAGTACAAAAGCCTTCGAGCTGCTGGACTGAAATGAATATTCATGTGAGTTCAAGCGGAAAGCTCTGAGCCATGACCAGTTGCCTCTATTTCTGTTTCCATTTGCTGCAGCAGTTACTTGTGAAGATTCAGGGTCTGGCCCCTTGCGTGTGTTAGGGACAGTAAACAGACCATTTCAAAGGATTAAGGATGGCATATTAGCCGGTAACTCACTGCAACGTTGGCAAAACTTGAGGGTTTTTTTTTCTTTTCACTAGATAAAAACATATAGCCAAATGTCCACCCAGGAGTACTTTTGGAACTGGAGTAATTTTCTATATTCATTTTAATATCTGTCTTCCAGTGGTTATCTTACAGAATTTTGTTTTCTTCAAGCAGGCCCAGCACATTAAGGTTTTTGTTTTGAAGCACGAATGCATATGAAACACGTTGCTTAAGCAGATAGACTCTGTTGTAAGTTTGCAAAATTGGTCTGATCTTTATGAGTTTGGAGATAGTCCTCTTTCTTTCCCCTTCCCATTTGCGTGTTTTATTTAAACTGTTCATTTCTTTTGCACTGCATACATTATTCAGAGAATCTCTCTTACTGACAGAGAGAGCTGAAATTATTGCAAAACATGAATAGTACAAGATTCTTACTCATCAGAACACAATACACCAGAGCTGAAACATTTGACTATTGGCATACATTGGTTTGCACATTACAAGCAGGAAATTTTGCTCGTGATTGGAAATCTACCTTCAGCTTGATTTCAGATATTAGAGCAATGCATTGATTTTTGGAGAGGATTGTATATATTTATTCTTTAGCCGAATGCAAAATAATTTTCTCCACTCTATGCACCGTCTATATTACATTAGTGTATCTCAGCAACGCAGTCAACGTTAAACCTGCTTGCATACTTTTGAGAGGTAGCTTTATAATTTTACAAAGAACCACTTGCCTTCCAGCTCTTGTCTTGTGATTGTGAATTTTTCTGTTGAAGTTTCAAAAATCCTTAATGTATAACCAGTCTTGCTGTTCTTGTGCAGGATGAGGCTAAACGAGGAAGATAAAGAGATCCATCCAAGTCTTTCATCAGTGTCTCGTACTATAAGTAAAGCTTTTCTCTTTGAGGCTGTTTGACTTCATGTGTATTCTGAGATGAATATGTTCCTAATAAGTGTAATTTGGGGTAAAACAGACACTCCTCTTGTTTCAGCTTTTGCACAATTCAGTTATTACCAGATTTTAATCCCAGTAGGTACGAAACCCCAAAAATATAACTTTGTTTTTTTATGTGCCATGCGGATCAGAAGAAGAAAAGACCATTGGAATTAAATATTTTGTATCTTGGAATAACTTCCCTCTTTTTCCAAGAGTTAGTTTCTTCGACTTTTATGCCCTTTGGATTTATGCGGGGTTGATGACCTGAAACTGAAGGGCCTGATTCTGCCTCACCGGCATGAATGTAGGTTCTGGGTGAGGTCCACCGAGGCTGGAGGCAGCCCTGAGGACAGACAGGAACCTCCCTGGTCACCCTGCCCTCTCTGTGGGTCTGTCTCTAGGCTTGTGCTTGCTACTGAGGGGAGAGGCAATGTCATTTTGGAGTTCACTTCTGCTGAGACATCCGGAAAGCTGAGGAAATAGACGCAGATGTAGTACTGCCTTTATATTGTGACTATCTGTCATTTTACTTACAGCAGTTTCAGCTTTGATTTGCTAAGCTGCATCATAATGGGATTTTCATTAAATTTGGTTATTAATTCTGCTTTATAATTACAACTCAATTTAGCAATAGGAGTGTAACCTTAGTTTAATAATCAGTGTCATTTAAAACCATGGTGTTCTTTATTTAGAAAGTGAGGTTTCATACAGCTGAATGGTATTTTGCTCTCAAGAGCAGTACAGTATTCCCAAGGATGCAGTTTGGAGTATATTGAGAGTTACCATGAAGGCGTACCATACGGTCAGGTTTGAACTGCAAAAGCAAATAGCGTGCCAGTTGGCTAGAAAAATGGAACTGGATTAAATTGTACCCTTCTAAAATAGGATCGATTACAAAAACCCATTTGAAGTGAGTGTTTTGCTTTAATACATGGAGTTTATCTCAAGCTGGACTGCAATTATTGAAAACAATTTCTCTTAAAATTTCTATTATTAGCGCTTGCTGATGGAATCAAAGAATATAGGGGTACTTGGGTGTCATTTGCCATCAGAAGGATTCTGTATATTTTTAAGATAGAAGAAGATCCATATTCAGAGAGTTCTGTAGCTCTAAATGTGATGCTTGTAAATAGCTGTACAGTAGAGAGAAAATCAACCATCAGTAGCTCCAATCCATCAGAAGAGTCTGGATTTAATTTTCAAGGTTATTGTTGGGAAAATAAATGATGGACCTTTGCTGAAGTATAGTCAGATTTCTTCAGTGAAAATTCAGAATGTGCATTTCCCTGGAATGAAATAAGACTTTAGTTCTAGCATGTTACTGGACTGGCTAGAACTCTAAACTCAAAAGCTTTATTATAGGCTACAGAAATAATTTATTCTTCATTTTGGAGGATTAATAACAAATACTGTGTTCCTTCATTCCTCCTGCAGAAGCCAATGCAGTGAAGTACTTCTTGTGTAGGACAAAGCACTTTAACAAATAAATTAAATTGATTAACTTCAGCTTTATCATTGTAATCTAAGTTTGTATGCTAGTCAAAATAGCTCATGCATTTCAGTTTTAGGTCTTGATTGTTTTGAGATGTGCTTGTTCATGAGAGAGGAAGCCGTCTGCTTTGATTTCTTAACAGTTTTAGATTGTACTATGAATTGTGCAAATTCAGATTGTGAGCAGGTGAAGTTCTTTGGATTTAAACGTGTTGGACCCAATAATCTTTTTTCTTAGTTCTTATTCCTTAATACATGACTGATTTAAAGGAGATGAAATTTGTGCTAGGGCAGAAGTGAAGAACCAGTGTAATTAAAGGGAAAAATTGGCCTCCTTTCTGGATTTCCATTCTTCTGGGTAGTTGGCTTGAAGCAAAGATTTTGGACAAGTACAGCACCAAGTCTGCTTCTGCAACTTAGCTAGGCGTGCCTATACCAAAGTTACGTGTTAGGACACAAAGTCCAACTAGGTAATTTATTCCTGTGTAAATCAAGAATTGTTCTTCTGACTTTGGGAAAATAAAGAGTACCTGATCATGGCATCTTGTTGGGGAATTTTGGTGTTGCTTTACTTTTAACCATTTTCTCAGGAGTTTTATTATCTTCCTCTGTCTAGTTTGGGTTCTTACATAACTTTTTTGTTTTGTTTTGTTTTGTTTTAAAGATCTTACTGGGTTTTAACAATGCTAATATGTATATATGTATTGTTTGTCAGGGCAATTATGGGTTGAGTACTCTTAAAAATTCTATGTCAGCAATGTTTGTTTTCAGGCACCCAAGTTCAAATAGAGAGCCTATCTTACAGTTTGACACTTAGAGATGTTCTAGTATTTTCCAGACTACTCAGCAGCACCTGCCTTGCCAATGGGAACTGCTTACTGCCAAGCACTTTGGAAAATCTGTCCTTATCTGTGCGATAACGCGTGGGTCAGCTGTCTTGTCTTAATAGTGTTTCTTCCTTGTGAGGACTTTGTTTCGTCCCTGTTCTTTTTCCCATAGTCCTGATGAAGCATCTGCCTGACTTGTTCAAGTAATTGCAGCTGTTTGTTGGGTTCCTGGTTCCTTCTGGAAAGAAGATGGAACCAGAGTGTCAGTGCACGTCACCTTTGTCTTGGCAATGCACTGTAAAGACCCAGCTCATTCTTCCTCTCCACTAGGTTCCTCAGGAGCTGATTGTACATAAGTTTTCTGTTGGACTCAAGGGGGACTACCTGGATGCTTATTAACAAGCTGCTATTCTTACTGGGTTTTGGCCAGCTACGCTAAAATTAACAAATTCCAGTTCAAATATTGTCCCTTGTCCTGCAGTTCTTTCCCCAGGCAGAGCTGTCGGTGCTTTAAATAGGGGCTCTACCTGAGCAGGGATTGCAGACTGGAACCCATTATAATGAAGGAATAGCAGGAATCATTTTTTTTTTTGCAAGGTGAACAGGTTCTCATTCTTTCGTCTCATAGCTTGATTTTTAAAAGAGTATTAAATAGCTTAACTCCTGTTATTTTTTTAAAAACATGTTTAGAAATTGGACCCCTGGTACATAATTCCCTATTTTAAAAGAATGTCATTCAGGCTACTGTTTTCTTGTACTCCACAGGCTATTTTGGTGTTGTATTTATATGCAACCATTGCTCCTGAAAAATGCAATCTTGTGCAGTACCTTTCTTTGTTCTAAAGTCATGGACAACATGAGCGTGACTGCAGGGTTTTTTTTCTCTGTAAATCCAAATAGAGCACAAAAGAAACAAAAGCACACTTTTCGCCTGCTTATTTATTAGATTCTTTGTGGGGAAAGGCTGTAAACACATTTCGAATACTGATATTAAAATATATCAGCTTTCAACTATTCATACCAGTTCCTCTGTTTCTCACTTCCAGACCGTCTGTAGGGTAGATTCCGTCCATTTCTGCATGTGCGCTCTTCCAGTTGCTTTTATGGTGTATCTGCATAGTGCTTTCTTAAACCCATAAAATTTGAACTGCATTTTTAATTGCACATCACCTTTTCAGGTATGCCCAATGAATATCCATCAAATAGGTGGTTTAGGAACGTTCACAGGTAGTGAGAGTTAATTGTTGCAAAGAATTGAGACTTTTACGCTTTGTTTGCCTCAGTTTTCAAATCCTTTTCTAAATAGATACAGAATTTATATTTTCACATTGTGGTGCAAAAGGTGATGCATACATTAGTATTAGAAATTATTATATGAAATAATTAGGAATTATTGTACAAAATACTCTGGTTTTGTTAATTTCTTTCACAGTTATGTTATGCTTCATTTTCCTTTTGTTAAAGATTTAACTGATACCACATGGCTTTTTTTTTTCAATGTCAGGGTCAGATCTGTTTCCTCAGTGGGGAAAGAGAAAATTCGTGTAGAGCAAAGAGAGTACAAAATGTAGCATATTATTTGTCCTGTCCTGCTTTAATATTCCTGATGTACAGTAGCAGTATTTCACGCTACTAGTTAATGTGAGATACAGGTCTGGATGGTGCTGTGTTCAGGTCTGGAAAACATTATTGAGTACAAGTGAAAAACACTTTATCAAGCACAGATACAGTCATGTAAAATGCAGGAGTAAAAAGCTATTATATTAAAAATAAAGCACATACACATCAGTACACTTAGCCCTTTGTTTCCTCACCTAAGCTGATGGGGGGGAAAGAAACAAGACTTTACAGACCCACAGGCTCAGCAGAGTTGTGCAGGACCTTGTATTAGTGGTTTCCTCCAGGTTTTCCTCCAGGTTTTCTATGTGCATCTGTCCTGGAGAGGCTTCCACATAAGGGCCTCCAGCCTTGGTCATTTCCATCTATTTAAACTGAGAAGAGTGTTTAAGAATGGACTTCTCAAAAGCGCTGCAGCTGGGAGTATAATTTCCTTTGAAAATCAATAGTCACATGCTCATGACTGACTCAGGAGTTTTTCTCGCTTCTACTCCGAGTAGAAAGCACAAGCCAGGTAGGAAGCTGGCTCTTGGGGCTGTTTGCACACCCTGTTAATGCTGTCTCTGTATCTAGCCGTTTGCGTGGCCTCCAGTTGAGAGCTGGTCAGGAGTTTTTCTTTCTCAGGTCCTTGTTTTTAAAATCAGTATCCTTGTTCAATGCTTCTCTTGAGTGGTAAAAGCAACGGGGTAATACTTTGAGTGATACATTATTATATAGGTAAGAATAGGAATTGCTCTCTGGAGGCACAAGCAAATATCGAAGGAAAAAAGCATAAGAGGACATTGGTGTATGGGGAGGGTATATGTCTGCATCTGTTGGAGGATTACATATGCCCCATGAAAGTATGTGGCTGGCAGGTCAGGAGTAGTGCCCTATGGAAGTGATCCAAGTTCCAAGTCCTTGCGGTTGATACAGAAAAGATGTGAAACCAGACTAGGGGATGAAACGTTGTCTGGTGACTGTGAGCATCAGTGCTTTAAAGAAGAAAAAGTAAAGAAGGTCACCAAAACAAATGAGAGAGTGGATAGCATGTAATAGTGTTCACGGATTATGGTCTTTTAAGACCATTTGGATCACCCAGTCTGACCAATGAGATGCTAATGAGCCAGCCTCAATTAATTTCTTTATCAAACCCATAATTATTTTCTGGTTGGGTACCCATTTTTTCCAAATAAATCCAGCATTGAGTTAAAGACTGAAAGAATCACAGGTAAATTGTCATGCCATCAACACGTCATTTGGATGTACCGCTCACTGTCTTCATCTGTGCTGAATGTAGGAGTGACACAGAGTAGGCAAGCAGAAAAAAATATTTCCCTACTGGGTTTGCCCAGTATCTTTAATTGCCCAGGTCTTTAATTTAGAGAGATACCATAATCAGCATGATTTGCATCCAGTCGTCACACTTGTGCAGCTCCCAGAGCCCCCTGAGGTTTGTTTTGGCTGGTTGGTACCGTGTTTTGCCTGTGCAGAGGGGCAGTGAGGGACACCCGTAGTAGCAAGGTTTATGCCACGGGGAGACATGTAAGGACTTACTGGGGCCTCTTTCAAGTTCCCTTGAAAATTACTTCCAATGGACAGAAATGGTGTGTTTTTTTCCTCTCCTATGAAAGAACATCTAACCCCACAGCAGGGACTATGGCTTGAAGCAATAGTAATATAAGCTTGGTAAATATGTTCAAAGACCGTTAAGAATATTTTTGCTAACAAATGTACACTAATCCCCATTATTTGTGTTCATGGGCTAGTCTACCTACAAATACAACTTAATGGTCATGTATGTTACACATATTTCACTTTCTATGAGCCACAGAGGATGTGAATCTATTACTGCTTTCACCTGGAGGGTTTGGGCTGTTAGCTTAAGATACCGTGAGTTATGGATTTAGCTTTGGAAGTCCCTGGTTTCATCTGCTTTGCGTGTCGGAAGAGATGGTGGTCTGAACACAAACATGATGATGAATGGGATTTAATGCACAAGGATATTTGCAGAAAGCAAAAGCCTGAATAAAGGAATACAAGAAGTGCTCCCATAGCTGTCTGATGATCTGCTGCGCTATTCTCAATAGCGAACATATGTGGAAAGAGGAAAAAAAGGACAAACATTTTATTTCCTTATACCATAAGTCATTAAAAGAGGGAGAAATAACAACACAAGACCTCAGCAATTAATTATGGTATACTAATAGCTGTACCTGTAGCGTCCTGTTTACTACCACTCCATCCATTAAATGGTTTGCTTAAATGATTTATTATACAGTTATTATTAAAATCAGCTGGAAAATTAAAAGGTGTTTTTAGATAACTAACTCAGAAAAAGAACAGGCACAGTTAATACAAATGCATGTGTGCAGCGTACAATCGGCGAGCTTCAGCCAGGCGCTGCGCGTGGTGGTTTGGAGCCCGGGCAAGCGGTGGGTCTGCCCCAGTTCTCCGGGGACCCTCGTAGACTCAGAGGTGACAGACTGCCTTGAGTGAGAGTTGAACAAGTTTGAGACCTTGCACCTGAAGTTTCTGTTCGCCCTCTGTTTACCCTCAGTTGGGTGGGAGAAGGAGTTCAAGATACAGCAGGTATTTATGAAACAGCATTATTCCATGTTGGGGAAGGAGGTTTCCGAGAGCAGAGGAAGGACTGGTGTGCAGCACTGCTTGCTGCATGGGGACTTCTCTGCTTCTGAAGACAGAGCAGGAAGGTGTGGCTGGTGCTTGGGAATTAGGGATTACAGCGGGTGTGAGCTGACATGACTTTGACGTCAAGGTGGACGTGTGGTTATGCTCAGCTTAAAACTTAGTACAGAGGGGAAAGTAATGACTAGTCCATGTGTCTGTCCAGTGGAGAACAGCAGAGTCAATAGACATGGAAGAGCATAAGACTAAAAAGTACTGTTCAAAGAGACAGAGGGAAAATTCTGTTCTCTTCCATCAGTCATCCTCCTCTCCCTCCCTGCTTTTTACTGTTATGTGCCACATCATACGTGCCTCATCTTTTCATGATGAAATGGGAACGGTCTGCAAGAAGCACCACCAGCGGAAGCAGTGGACACGGTGCTTCTCGGGCTCTGCAGTGCTGGAGAAGTGCTGCTGCACCGGAGGCAGCAGCCGGCGTCCCCAGGGCTGAGTCACCCATCTCCTTCCTGCCCCACACCTAGGGACAAGCCGCTGCGGCGTCTGGGTTCAGCATGTGTCATTAGCTCCTGTAACGTATTGATTACAGATAGCCATCAGCTGAACTACTGCAGGGAAAGGAAGGGAGGGGACAGAGCATAAAACATTTGTTTCTTGGTAACGAACAGACGAGAAATTATATCCTTATACAACCTCAGAAAAACTGTGCCTGTTTCCATCTCTGTCTTACTGCCCTCAGCCTGCCTTAGACTCCATCATGGTCAATACTTTAATATTTTAAGGGAGTGAATGGAAGGAGGGGAGTGGTGGTGGTGTACCACAAAAGCCAGTTTATACAGATGAATTGGATTGCTTGCCTCTATTCTTCTCTGGGTCTCTGACAGATGTTGAAGGACTGCTGTATTTTTATTTCCTGATGAAAGCCCCCGAAAGCCCATCATTCTTTTAGTTACTGTTTATGATGGGAATCTTTTGCACTTCAGTACAGCTGGCAGGCACCAGCCCTTCACACCTTAATCACATTTTCTTTGTCAGCCTTTCACATACTATGCTAAATGGAAGACTAGCAGAAAATCCTTTGAGCAATTACAGTAATAGGATAATAATAATTATTGCAGTTCCCTGCACTTATATAGTGTCTGTGAGATTAAAATGAGATCCAGCATAAAATTAGCCCTTTGAAAAGGTGTGAATATCCTCTGCCAGCAGCATCGCCTTGAGAAACTGCTCTGCATGGCCTCAACTTCTTGCTCCCTTAGCTTTGGTATGGTCAAGCAGGGCTGCATTGCCACCTTCCTATTCACGTCCGTGAACAACTGACTGCAGAAATAAAGTCATTAAAGAGAACATGAATGAGGCGAATCAGCAGCATGAAGAAGGTTTTTCCCCGTGTGTGGCTATAAAAGACAGAAGAATGTTAAAGGGTAAAGTCTCTCTAGTTCAGAAGGAGCATGATTACATGAGGCATTTTCCTTTCTTGACTGCACATCATGTAGATCTTAGGAGCTTCAGTGAGAGCTAAATGCGTGTAACCAAAAATGTAACACACAGGTGTAGCTTTAAGCCTGTTGGTTTCTTAAGATGTGCATTAAGATAATGTACTGCCTTCCTATCTGGTCTTGTCTTTGAATTACTGTCTGCAAACTGTTGGATTATTAGTACAGTAAGGTATCAGTTTCTATCTACTGAAATAAAATCCTTTGGCGCCTTTTCTTGGCCCCAAAAAAGTGCTCCACACTTAATTAAAATTATGAAGTTCAATGTCAGTTTTTCAAAACGTTGTACCTATTGTTAGTGCCATGATGATGACTATAAGTTCCTTAAGGATGTGTGACCATAATAAGCTGGTGCCATAGTTTTTTCACCAAGACAAAAATAGCAAAGTTATTTAAAATCCTAGATTTTTTTTTTGTGGTTCAGCCTGTAACTTTCCATCTTAAGAATACAGAACAACTCCAGCTTTTAGTGGGAGTCTGCCCCTTTTTCTCAGCTCTTTCAGTAGGTCCAAATACTTCTCACTGTCTTCTGTGGTCATCTTGACCAAGCGGAAGACGCTTTGGTCCCTGATGTCTGTTTGGATCCAGTCCCCTGGAAGTGGTAACACCTGGCACTGGTCCCAAAGGATTGCAGCAGATGTTTGCTGAGTATATTACATTTCAGCCACCCCACCATCAACCATGGTCATTCCAACTCTGTTTGGCTATGCTGAGGACATGAGGAGAGAAGAGACAATGGCTGGCAACCCTCTCCTTCCTGGGGCCTTTTTCTCCTGCACCTACACCCCTTCCAGAGAGCCCCAACCCAGGAAGGGCACTGATCTCTGCTCCCTTTTGTCGAGTGAGTAAACTACAGGGGGAACAAAACAAGGGTGGGACCTGCATTCTTCTGCTCCGCGGTCTCCCGTACATATTTATGACTTACGTCTGCACTCTGGCTTTCTCACATGTATCTGCATGAGAATTTGAGCAACAGTTTAATTTCTGGAGCTCAAACTGTTTGTTTTCTTAGGATTGTTACCTGTGTCTCAAATTATGCACTTGGTTGACAGTGCTTGTCACCAAGAAAGGAGGCTCGGGATGATAGGGAGAGGTCACTGAGGCTACGCCACAGCATTTTGGGATAGTGTCTTACATGCAGCAGCAGATGAAGACACATGTAAAAACATCTTACTTGGTTTCCTCCATGTGTATGAAGAGAAGGCTTTACGAAACACTTAAATACCTTTAAAGCTCTCTATTTTGGCTTTATGTTAGACAGCTGAAACGATTTAGGAGATGCTTTCCAGGAAGACACTTAAAGAGACTTGATGCATCGCACGTCCTGGCAGGGCAAATCCCAATACTCCACTGGAAGCCTGGATGGGAGTTAATTTACTTGAACCAAGTTGCTGTTCATTTCTGGTTGAAACTGTTGCCCGGAAGTCTGTGTAAATGTGTATACCTAACAAGAGAGCTGTCCTGTACATGCACTGTTATACTTCTTTCAGCTAATTCAATGATCGAAATATTAAATCTAGCACTCAGACAGCTTTTGGATTTATGGCAGTCCCTGGAGGACTTTGACTTACAGTTATTCATATAGGTAGTTTTTAAAATTTATGACAGAAATAATAACTCTGTGATAATGTTCGTCCTATTGCATATTTAGAGCACTGAGTGTGAGAACAAAAAATGGAGCAGCTGGAAATTCCCAGGGCAAAGCTCTGACTGGGTGCTCTGCTGTCCCTCACAGGGCGTGGAAGCCAGAGGCATTTCAGAGACTTTAGACATCTAAAACCAAAGTGAAATTTGTACCAGAGCAGCAACTAGTATATTTAACTGTATTTTAGATACTGTGCTTATCTCTTTCCGGTTAATTATTGTTTTCTGCTATTTGGGGGTGTGCACATGCACTGCAGAAGCATTTAGCGAGTCGTCTCTGTCCCACTCCACATCCTCACAGGATGACAGTAATCTTCAGTAGTTTGTTCTGCCCCTCTCGCTACTCTGTCGTCATCCGTGGTATTGCCCAGAGCATGCTCTGCATCTCAAGAGGTTACAGTAGATCTCAGGGGTCTAGGCAGTAATGAGGGCATCCTGGAAAAATGAGAACGGGCAGCTGGAGGTGAGCAGAGTGGTCTCAGTGAACCACCCGATGTGGTGATGCCCTGCCTTTTCCCTTCCCTCTGCGGCCATCACATCCACCAAGCTTGATGAAGGGAACCTGCCAACAGCACTGTTTAATCAGAACTGATATCAGGGGTGATTTAGAGATACATATTTTTTGGCGATCCCCGCGATCTGTGTTTTCCATGCTCATTATCTACTGGAAGTGTGATGTCTTCTGGTACCCAGGAATGAGGAGAAGGATGTGAAGCCCAAGTGGGCAAACAGTATTTTCTGGGAAGAAGTGGGAAGTGAAAACCAGGGCTCTTCTACGCTTGTCCTTAGGGAGAACAGAAGGAAGAGCCTTACCTCAGGCTGAGGTCATGTTATCACTGAAACAATGTGAAAGTTAAGCTTTTTTATCTTAAGGACTAAGAAACTAACTTTGGTGTAAACCTATGATGCCAAAGGGCTTTCTCATAAGGGGAAAGGCTGCCGTAGTCAATGGTGGTTGTTTTAATTCATGACTAAGGCAATCTTTGTCCATATAGAGAAACTGTGACCTGGAGGAAAGCCCTTCTGTGCTGGGGGCAGAAAATGTCTTTAAATTAGTGTCCTTCTAACATTCGTGTCTTTGTAAGAAGAGTGTTTTTGATGTGATCATGTGTGAGCAAGATGAATGGGTTTCAGATATGCTTGGGGTGATGGCTTTGATTTGTTGTTGGATATTTTCTGTTGTTTCTTTTGCTTTGTTTTATCTCACATTCAAAACCAAGAACCAAGTATCTCCTGTATCATTCTTACAAATCTTAAAAAAGCCATGAAAGTCCAAAGCAGGTGAACATGGGCAAAGCGGGTACTTTCCATTTCAGCGAGGCATACCAGGGGGGGTGTTGTGTTGGATTAATGCTGTTTCACGGGTCATTAATGACCTGCAGAGCTGCTGCTGCTTCACCGTCACCCCCAGACGTGGCAGCGCTCCCCTGCAGGGCTTGTGGCACCCCTCACTGTGGGGTGCCCATGTCCCTGCTGCTGCCGTCCCAGTGGCAGGGACAGGAAGGGACTTGCACGCACTCGGGTAACAGACAGAACTGGTTTTGGGATGGGGATGGGGTAAGCTGATAGGATTGTACTAAAGCCATGGGGGGGGGGGGCTGCAGCTATTTGAGAATATAAATTTGAGAATAAAACCTGCATTAAGCTCCAGCCTGTGCCATTGCTGCCCGTGCTGAGCAGTGGCCACCTCTGTGGTGGCTGCCGGGGGGCTGGGGTCCAGACAAGGAGCTGCCTGGTGCCTGCCCACTCGTGTCCTTGCAAGGGAGGGAGCCGGCCAGCTGGGCTGGAGAGGGCACCAGCTGTTCTTCCATAGAGGTAGGAGCCTATAAATGCTGATTATCAGCCCCAGGCTTACTGCAGCGAGTACTGTCATTAAAAGCTCAATTGCAAACGCTAAGGTGAATATAAGTGACTCCAAAAATAGTTGATTTCCGAAGAAAACTTTCAGATCTTTTAATAAGCAAAATAGCTAGTGTGTGTGTGTGTGCCTTGAAATTATGTGGGTTTTTTCTTGCTCTTTAGGGTTAATTCACTGTGATGGTGTCGTAGTGTATGCATGTCTGCTAAGTGTTTCTAGCAAGACTTCTTGAAATGCTGCCAGAAGACCTGGAGAGCTGCATACCTTGCTTTTAACACAGAGCGACAGCTTTGCATCAGACATAGTGCCACTGCATGGCCAGGATTGTAAATACCAAATTTTAATTATCAAGTATATTTATAATTCATTAATAGGAGGTAGACGAATAGACCGGGCTGGCTTTGCAGTGCAGGAAAGATAAATGGAAGATGGTGCGTAGATAATAGATGCTGGAGTAGAACGTGTGGAATTTTTCTTTCCTCCATTTTGCCTTGCTGCAGCTATTTTGCTTGAACTCTCGAAATTGTTCCAGGAAGAAGGGCTAGAAATAGGACAAACGTACATCCATCACAAATGTTCAGAATTCTGAAACTGAGCTTTAAGTACAATGTGAACCGCCGAACACAAAACCTAGAGGAGCAGCTGTAATGTTTTGTTATATTCTGTGGAAAATATTTCTCTAGTTATTAAACAGCACCCATTTAAACTCTGGATATATTAATAAAATATTTCTTAACCATGTCCTTTCCAGTTGTTCTTGAATAGCTAAGTTCAATTGACTTAATGATAAATATTCCAGGAACTGCTTACCAATTTGGGTAGCATGATAGATGATATGTCATTGATTTAATGACATAAACCCATGTTTAGGTAATGAACTTTTCACAGTCTTTCTCTTGTAAATATATAATTATCTACTTCAACAATTCTTTTTCAGGCTCAATTAAAGGTAGCATGTGAGAAACATAATGTATATGCAATATATCACATACTCAGCTGTAACGAGTCTAGATAGCAGAGTACACTGTTGCCTAAGTATCAACCTGGCTTCAGAGGAGTACTCAGGTATAAGAAAATGATGGGTACCCAATTTTATATTATTAGAGATAATTATTATAGCTGGGAATGCTTTTAACCTAAAGGTGAATAAATGGCACCTGTGCAATATATATATCCATAGTTTTAAATCTCATTTTAAATTAAAGGTGTAGTGGGAGACAGAAAATGGAAATTCTCAGTTTGTTCATAACACCCTTTTTTTCTTGTGGAGGTGTCTTTGGACGCTTACCATGAAAATCACATTTAATACAATGTACTAGTTGCGTGTAGGCTTGTGGCGGATAAGTGTTATGGTGCTTCTAAGCATGGTGGTTCTTTTGACTGTCTGGACCAGTGCTTGGCCAGGAGGCTCCTTGGTCCCCACCAGCCCTTGCGCCTGGACATTGGGAGGGCCTGGGGGAGCACGAACCTCCATGGAGTAACTAAAAAAGCCCCCAGGCCCACTGACTTATTTTACTCTATGTCATGCACCGTAGTTGGCAGCATCATTCATGGATGGGAAGGGGGCATTTTTGAATGAAAATGTTCTTGTCATTTTAATAAGTCCAAAAAAGTCAAGGGCGTGAGATACCTGGTTCCCAGTGGAAGCCAGACACCCCATTGCCTACTGTGAAAGCACCTGCTTATAAAATGATGTTCAGCACTATTCCTTAGCCTTTTCTTCACAGCTGATAGTTTTCCCTAAATGAAGAAAAAAAAAAGCAACTTTTGGCTTCCTCAGTGTCTTACACATGGGGATTTCAGAAGTGTTTGTATTATCCATTAACTAAGTTTCTGAATGTTTCACGAGATATGTGGAATGTGAAAAGATTATTTCAGCTGCTGCTCAGATGCATTCGCTTTCTGTGTGCTGTAACGGGTCAGGAGAGCTGAGCGGAGCAGAGCAGACATCCAGAGCAAAGCTGGTGTCCTCTGTGGCAGGCGGTCCATGCAGGCGGGAGTGAAAGGAGAGGTCTCTAATTCTTAACTCCAGGAAAAATTCAGCAGCTAGTGGCCATGAGGAGAGCTCCCCATTGCTGCTGTTGCAGACAACAGAAGTGATCTGGGCTGTTTTCTACTGATCAGGCGTTTGGGGCCTGATTTCCAGCACTGGTGTGCTTGAGGACACCTGCTGCTCCAGCAGCCGGAAAGCTAGTGGGAGATGCTGTTGCTCACGTTTCTAAAACATAGGGCTTGATTTTTCTCCCGATTGAGTCCCTGTATGTCAAAGGCAGTTTATTTTGTCTGGAAAAAAAGTCAGAAGGGTTTCTGCTGGAGCACATTCATCAATTCACCCAATTACAGAATCAGTAATTATGTGAAGTAACTTTAACTTCTGTTTCCATTTTAGTTTGTAAAATGAATAGCATCAGCCAAAACCCCCTTCTTGTATAGTTTCTAGGACAGCTGGAAATCTCAGAAAGATTCAATGCCCAGCTATATATGCTGTATGTGCAACAGCATCTCCTAGGTACGTACATGTGGCAAAATGACTCTAGGTCCAGTTTCCAACAGTCTGTTCACTATGTGCCAAAGACAGAAATTTCATTTGATCCAGATGTTCTCATCAGCAGCAATCTGTTATTTTAAAAACTGAAAATACACAAAAGTTGAAGAAAAGGAAATCAATGGTGTAAGCTATTCAGTGCCAATAATTATTTCAGGGCATATTCCTATTCCGCATTTCCAAGAGTTGAAGGGGGCACTTTTATATATCAGAAATAAATTATTCCTTATCAATGAAAAGTATTGTCCTTCAAAGGCCTATATCAGAGAAAATTTGTTTTCATGCTTTTTCACAAAAAACTGTTTGACTAAGTCAAAGTCATTGCAATTACATGTATGTGTAAAGTTAAGCATACTTCTAAATGCTTAGCTGAACAAGGTGTTCAAAGCATTTCAGTGTTCTTCAGGCCAAAGCACAAATATTTTACAAACGGGGAAAGAAAAGTGGAATGTTTGCTTGAGGCCAAGGAACCTGTTACCAGCAGGATTGGGAGGAGCTAAATTCCCTGACTAGCTTCTTGGCAGCCGGAGCACAGTTTGACATCCATTTACATTTTTAGATATAGGTGTAAGAAACTTTGTGATAGTTGTGTTTTATGGTTGTCTTTATCGTCTGGAAATGCTCTGACTGAAAAATAGGATTTTTTAAAAAGAGCAAATAAACTATTACACGACAATCTATTACTAGTATAAAAATAAATAGGAATTTATGCACATTTTCTTGTTTTTGTCATATAGTGTTGTCATGAGCAAGTTTATAGCCCTAGCAATATGTTTCATTTTCCCTAGTACCATTAAAGCTGTCATTTAATTTTAGTGTGTGGTGTACAATTGCTTGTTGGTTTATCATCAAGTTTAAGATGGTATATTCCTGGAGCATGGAGTACACTTTTTCCCAGCAAAAAGTTAATTCCCTGATTGTAAAGGACAAGAACAGCCACTGACATATTGTTTTGCTTTTCTGTTTTTAATTTTGTTTTAATAATTTATTAAATATGTAGTGTAAACTTCTCACACATTAATCTTTGCTTGAAAAAAAATCTGAAAATAGTTCCCCTGTTTGTTTTGGGGCTGATTTTTAAGGAAAAATTATATGCAGGCTGACTTCTTAATAACAACTGAAGTATGGAAACAATTGTTTCCGGAGAGTGGGATGAACTTTCAGAGTGTTAGAAATAATGGTAAATTAAAGTAATTTATTTCATGTATTTTTACTGCATTTCCCCAACAATGTTTGTATGTAACAGGTTCAAAACAAACAAACAAACGGGTGCATTTTTTCCATGATGAGTGGTAGACCAGTGGGATTCTTCTCAGAAGAAAACTGGGGATGCAAGAAGTTTGCATGGATTCAAGTAGAGATTAGCTGTGCGCTGCGGGGAGAGGTCCATGAGGCCAAACCACTCGGAAACACCCAGAAGCTGTAAATACTTGAGTGCTGGGAGAATATTCAGGGGAAATACTCAGTTCTGGCCACTATTGGAGATAAGTGGACCCTTTATCTGGGGAAAAATTACCATTCTTATTCGGGGGATATTTCCAATCCCCTTAGGATTATAGACTCTTTGTGTAATACTGTGCTAACATAAGAACAGGCTAGACATGATGGCAAAGCAACATCTTTGGAGTGGCAAGATCAATCCCCGAGCATGTTTTCCTGCAAGCGAGGACCACCAGGAGAGTGCTGCTCATGGTATTGAGCATCAGCCTCGCGTGGGTGCAGGTGATGGCATGAGATCCAACGACTGAAGAGGCTCAGACCTGGTGAAGCAGTTATGTGTTCAATGCACACGCTAGCGCTAACGAAAGCCTCACAGGTATTTCCAGAGGAGAATGTACCATTTCTATTCATAAACATCAAAGGATCTGTAGGGTTACTGATTAGAAACTGCAGCTTTTACTTAAGGAAGGCATGGATAATTAATGATTTTGTGTTCTGATTAGAAAATTAACATTGCTAATGCTGTTACTAGATAACTGAATTTTGGTATTATAAAAGCCTTTTGAAATGCAATTTGACAGAGCATATATCAGATTAAATTGGATTGATTATGGGAGTTTTGAAGTTGTTGATTTCTTTGAGAGCTCTGTTAACGAAGCATTATATTGTAACAGAACCCATTAGTAGCACTGTTCTACTTAGCTAACAGCCCATTACACTCGATAGGTAATAAAGTACATATGCGAGACACCATAGGAAGCAGGGTAGGACAGGGTACTCCACTATATGTCCACTCTAGATCTTAGGGTACAGTTCTAATTTTGCTGTGTTGTGAGGTCTTGTTTTCACTGTCAGCTTGGGCTGATAATGCTGAGTCCCACAGATCGCTGTCATGAAGCGAGACCATGGTTTTGCATTGTCCATTAGCATTGGTGGACTGTTGTGAGAACACTACATGGCAGGATGGTGCAGTGACAATATTTCTTCTATTCAAGGAAACAGTGAAAAGAACTGACACACTGCGACACACGCTGAGGCCCTCTCAAAGTGGCGGTGAGATAATAACCGTCATATAGTTTTCCTCAGTTTCTTTTGGACAAGGTACTTTTCTCCCTAGAGGCCATAGCAACTGTGTTGTACTCTGGGGTACCATGCAAGAAATGAAAAATGTGCATTAAATATTAAAATGAGGAAGCCAGCCTCGAAACCAGTAGCAACTAGAGACTTTGGCTGCATACCAGAAGTTCTTTTCAATTCTTTTGCAAACTTCCCTGCTTTGAATCTTGGACAAACCCCTATCATTCTCTATATTCTATATAAGAACTCTGGCGTTTCATTTCTGAATGCTAGTGCAGCATCCGTGGAGCTCTTTACCACCTTCCTGTACGTTACTGTAATGGTCCTATTGAAGGCAATGGGCAGTGCCAAGGTACAACTCAGGAATATCATCCGAAGTCCAATGGCACATGGATATGACAAAGAGTTATTATTCTTCTTCTGAGATTTTTGATAATAGTGATGATGCAGGAAAAGATACTTGCACAGCTGACAGCAGGAAACTCCACTTTTTGAGGTCAGGAAGATAGGAGGTCAAAAAATAATAAAACCTGTGGTGCTATCTGTTGTTACTTTTTGCAGTAAAATTGACCTTAATGCAGATCTTTCCCAGTCCACAGTTACCTACTGTGGTTGTCGGGGAGCCCTGAAAAAGAAGCATCCTGCAAAGGAAACAACTAACAGGGGAAATACATTACACTACAATTCTGTTGCCGTCCTGGCATGCATGGTCTGCTTCCTTATGCTTAGGAGATAACACAAATTTTTTTTTATTTTATTCTGTGTGGAGATTTTTGGGAGTGGCAGGAAGATTTGGGATGTGAGAACTTATGTACTTGCTGGAGGTTTCTGTTTATTTACTTGCCCCAAGCATTCCTGCATGATCTTGACTGTAAGAGGCGAAATCTGGGCTCACTGGAGGTTAATAGGTCTGAGAGCAATAACCCAAGTAAACCTAAACGCACCTGTGAAAGACTGATAAGAGCGTAGGCCTGTCAGCTGCCCTTGTTGAAAGAATCTGCATTTCTGTAGTTCCGGAATTGTGTCAGCCCAATTTCCTCTCTATTTTATTACTTTTCAGTAACACAAAATTCTTAGGAGTGTTTGGTGCCTTGCAACCCCCGAAACATAATTCAAATTATTTGCCACCGGAACTGCACTCACAGGCCTAGAACATTAAAATTCTGCCTGCATTGCAGGGTGGAGGCAGTAGCTTTTTTTTTTTTTTTTCTTAAAAAGCCCCAACAACAGCAAAAGAGGCAAGACACAACACTGCTGGCCTTTGATTTTAGACTCCTCTTTCTTAGACTAATTTTTTTTGTTTTTTAAATGAAAATAGCTTTACACAGATGTAATTAGACCAAGCTCATTGGCATTCATCTGAATTTACGTTGTCTCTTGTCTCTTCTTTTAGCGAGTTTTCATTTTCAGTAATATGGGTTTCATTTTGAAAAATAGTCTCCACAGGCAAAGTTGGAGACTTGTGAAGCAGGACCTAGAATCAAGTAAAATTTTAGTCTCATTTAGAGAAAAATATGTCAAAACCAAAATGAAGAAAGGCTTCTCAATCAGAAAGCTGTTTGTTTTTCTGTATTAAAAAAAAAAAAAAAAGTTAATTTCTGTTGGGGGGGGGCAAGCGAAATGGGGGGATGAAAAAAATTTTAAAGGAAAGGGCCAGCAGATGCAGGAGAGGGTGAAAACCATGTTGTTAATGTAGTCTCGTTCAATTAAGATAACAAAAGAGAGCAAAAAGCAGATGGAAAGGATTTACTTCCATGAGTCAAATAGGAAGGTAAGAAAAAGCAATTCCAGAGCACCGCAGTGTGAGAATAGTTGTGCGAGCTGGACCAAACTCCATCTAAGCACCGTCCTGACTCTAACAATTGCTACTGGAGAGTACGTACAGAAAAAAAGGCCTGTGCAGGGTGATCATTGCTTTGTGACCTGTGCAATTTCTGGCAGAGGGTGGAGATTTCTGGCGCCAACTTGCTATGCCATGGTAACTTACTCCATCAGTTTATCGATCCTTCATGACTGCCCAATCCCTTTCTGAATTCATGTATCCTTCTGAAATCCACAGCATCCTGGGGTGGGAAAGGGACCGGCGGAACATCATATTCATGACCTACAGTGTCCTTCCTTCTTTGAGTTATGGAATGATTGGGAAGGAGACAAATCTTCAGCTACTGGCAGTTGCTGTTCCAGAATTTATGCAGAAAGCTGCATCAAGCTGACTGATTAAACGAGACAAAATGTTTTCTCCAAAATATCATTTAGCCAAACATACAGATTTGTTGATATTGAGACATTTTATTAATCTATTTAGATCTTGCGAATATGTTTGGCAGCACGCTCTCTTCCTGTCTTGCTTTCCCCATCTCCTTAGGAATCATTATATTCAACTTAGATATACTTAAATACCAATTTCCAGTTTTAGTATTTGATATTTTTGTTTTGACATCTACTTTAATTTCAGTGTAAAGCTCTGAAATTCCAAAATTACTCAAACCCAGAGGAGATTTTTTTGCCTTCTGTTTGATTGTCCAAAAACAAACCAGGATTTTATCTCCATCCACAGCAGATGTTGATTTTATTTTCAGAATTGCAAGTAAACTGAAAAATAAGTTATTCAGACAGTTTTCCTCCTGCATCTTCAGAAAAGTGACATAAAGTTTAACTTTATTTCAGAAGTCTCAGATGACAACATTTATATTGTAGTACTCATTGGTGTACTCCAGTCTTGCAAATGATCAAAATATGCATGCCATTAGTACATAGCATGGGATAATCCAAGCAGTAGCAGAAGACAGGGTCATACTAAATTCACCAAAATATACAGTGAACTGTTAAAAATTATACTCTTTACCCAGTTATGAAGTTGCTGCAGTACTCTCTGTCTTTTTATAATTTTTGTGACTGCTCGTTCAGTCAAAATCCAAATGAACAACTAACTCTTGAAGACACTCTAGATTTATCAGAGTCCTGTGAAGAGGTGGGATTTGATTAAAAAGAAGATCGAAATGACAGAGTAAAATTGACTGTAATATCTGTGACTTCTTTTCCTGAAACACTGCACTAAAATTTTGAAACATAGGAAGTTCTTGAAGGCTTCCTTTTGGAAACTGTACTTCTATGATAAGTAAGCCCAGAACAATTTTTAAAGATATTACAATGTCTGTATGAATGATCAAAAAATGCAAATGATTTAATAAATGGGCACAGTATTTTATGTTATGTCAGTGAAGCAAGACAATGCAGCGAGCAGGGACAGTGCTGAGATGTAGAAGTCTAACCCTGTGATGTTCCCTCCCAGTTATTAGGACTCTGCTTTCCTTGAGAAAAAGTAGAAATCCCTTTGCTTGCTTTAATCTCAACCTTATACTCCACTTAATAGAGAGCAAGAAACAATCCTGATGACACTCACTGTAATTAGATCATTTAGATTTTATTTTCCCTATATTTTATTCCACTCTGTGTTTTAATACCATCTTCCTAATTAGGAAGATACCCATGATAGGTGAGAAAACTGCTTGGATACTGGCCTTTTGTTGGTTTATTTTGAAGCAGCAGAAGACAACTAGAATGACCACAAATGTTGATACTCAGTGCTAAATATCAACCTAATTAATGTTTAACAGTCATTTATTTTGTAAAAGCCATTTTAAAAAAAATAATTATGCCATACTGAATGATAAGACAGAGAACTTTTGCTAATGTAAATTGGTACGAAGTCACAGCTCTGTCTTAAGTTTTAAAAGTGATATGTCATATAAGAAAATCTACTAGGATGTGCAGTTTTTTGTCCTTTTTTCCTTTCATTTTTCCTCTACAAAGCTAGCACATGTCCATCAGTGAAATTTTAGTTTTCAGAATTACATATGGTAATCTGTGAAATAAAGGTATTGGATAACTATTGCAGTCTACAAATATGGCACAACAGACCACTTGCATCCTTTCCTCATTACCACCTACAATGTTTCAAAGGAAAAACAAGATTTTTTTTTTCCCAATTGGACAGGCTTCTGGTTGTGCAGACAGTGGATTAGACTGATTTTACATCAATATTCTCAGTAAAATTAGACAGATGTATTAGTAATCTTGCTCCAGTCTGTGCGCTGACAAGCAGTGCATGAGTAATGAAGAGGTCTTTCCAATGTGACCCTACTGCAGAGCACTAATGAACAGGGATGTGCATTATTAGTTGATAGTACATACCAGAATTAGAACAAAGAAATGCAATTTAAAGTGCTGCTTCCATATATAATGTTCTAGCTACTTTACTTTAGGGAACAGTAAAGGAATGGCACTTCTGTGCTGGACCTGTGTAGCTAATGTTTTCTTGTTTTTTAAGAAATTAATGCTTTTTCAAGAAAAATGTAGACAGCTCCAAGAAATTATTGTTCCTAGCTTTACAGTCAAAAAGCAAACTATATGACCTGTAAAAATATTTCCGTTTAAATTACAGTATGGATGAACAGATAAATGCAGTTAACAGTTCGGTTAACCTTCCTGACTTAAATTTCCAGTATTTATTCTTTCACTTCCCAAAGATTCTTTCTAAGACCAAACACAAATTGCTTTCTGTAAATACTGGCTTTGTAATTCATTTAATCACTGATTTAAGACTTTCTATGTTACTGTTTTATTGGTTTAGAGCTTTATCATTTTCCACATGTTAAAATGTTTCCTTAAGTCTCTTCAAACAAATAATGTTAAAAATCACTTCATAAAATGAAATGCTTTTTCATTGTTATTGAACAATATATGTTTAGTATAAGGAACACCTAGTTATTAACAGAGCGTGAAATCATCCATCAGTTTCAGTTGACCAGCTAATTTGAGGAAACATCTGGTCTGTGGTCTGCATGTCCCTCAGATGACTGAGGAAGCCAAGAAAAAGTGCTTGGAAGACAAGCAGCCTTCCAAGTCCAGTACAGTCCGAAGTTATTTGTTTTGTTCCATTAAAAGTGGTAGCAGCTTGGTCTATCAGATTGCCTCAGAAGTAGTTATGTTCAGGTTACACAGGTATGTGTGGACGGTCAAGGCTTGCTCATGTTTGGAAGCACAGCAGATGTGATTCTAATCCTCCCATCAAAAGTAGTCTATCAAAATGTCGTTGCTTTCATTAAGAATAAAAGTTAGCCCCTAATCTGTATTCTGAAGCCTGTATAATTGTGGAAATAATGGAGGAGGTAAGTCATCCTTTTTCTTGCTGTTCTGTTCAATTTGGGTAGTTTGGTTTCAGTGAGAATTTGCTTGAGTACTTGCTATTATGTTCCAGTGGGACTAGTGCTAAGGAAAGGATATATTCTGGGTGTGTTGAGGTCTTTTCCAATTTATGGAAGGGTTTATCTCATGTGGTCACCTGTATTTTTACAGGGTTTGATTTGATGGTTCAAGAGTTAACTTCCAGACAGATATTTCTGTGTTTTCCTCAGATTTTTAGAGGAATTTATGTTTTAAACCACTGTCGTGAAGGGGATGGACAAGATGTGGAAAAGCCATCTAGCCCAGACAAACTGGGTACCTTTTTCCACCAGTTTGGCAATGGATCTTCTAGGTAACGTCCCTCTCTGTATTGGACATCAGCTGAATTAGTGTACTGAAGGGTGTGCCTTTGTTTGCGAAAGTAATGTCATTTTAATACTTCTGTGTTGCAGGATTTTGCAAAGTGAAGATGTAAATTTTAGAGCAGGGAAATGCAAGAGACATACTTTTGTTTCTTTTTTCTGTTTTTACACTAGATATTTTAGAATATGAGTCTTTTGTCTCTGTTTATCTATTTTGCTGGTTCCTATAGAAAAAAAGTCCTTAAAAATTACAGCAACGTGCATGTACATATAGAATCATAGAATCATAGAATTGTCTAGGTTGGAAGATACCCTTGGGATCATCGAGTCCAACCATCTACCCTACTCAACAAAGTTCTCCCCTACACCATATCCGCCAACACCACATCTAAACGTCTCTTAAACACATCCAGGGATGGTGACTCAACCACCTCCCTGGGCAGTCTATTCCAATGCCCAACCACCCTTTCTGTGAAAAATTCTTTCCTAATGTTCAGTCTAAACCTACCCTGTTGGAGCTTGAAGCCATTCCCTCTTGTTCTGTCATTAATTACCTGTGAGAAGAGACCAGTACCAACCTCTCTACAGTGTCCTTTCAAATAGTTGTAGAGTGTGATGAGGTCTCCCCTCAGCCTCCTCTTCCTCAAACTAAACAGTCCCAGCTCCTTCAACCGCTCTTCATATGATTTGTCTGCTAGGCCCTTCACCAGTTTCATTGCCCTCCTCTGCACTCGCTCCAGCACCTCGATATCTCTCTTGTATTGCGGTGCCCAAAACTGGACACAATACTCGAGGTGTGGCCTCACCAGTGCTGAGTACAGGGGCACAATCACCTCCCTACTTCTGCTGGCCACGCTATTTCTAATACAAGCCAGGATGCCGTTGGCTTTCTTGGCCACCTGGGCACACTGCCGGCTCATATTCAGCCGCTTGTCAATTAGAACCCCCAGGTCTCTTTCTGCCAGGCAGCTTTCCAGCCACACCTCCCCAAGCCTGTAGCGCTGCATGGGGTTATTGTGGCCCAAGTGCAGAACCTGGCACTTGCCCTTGTTGAAACTCATACCATTGATGTTGGCCCAGTGATCCAATCTATCTAAGTCTCTCTGTAGAGCTTCCCTGTCCTCCTGGGAATCAACACTCCTGCTTAACTTGGTGTCATCTGCAAACTTGCTGATGATACACCCTATGTCCTTATCAAGATCATCAATAAAGACGTTGAACAGAAATGGTCCCAACACTGAGCCCTGAGGCACACCACTTGTGACCGGCCGCCAGCTGGATTTAAATCCATTGAGCACCACTCTTTGGGACCTTCCAGTCAGCCAGTGCTTGATCCAGCGGATCGTATGCTCATTCAGGCCGTGCGAAGCCAGTTTTTCCACAAGAATTGTATGGGGGACAGTATCGAATGCTTTTTGAAAGTCCAGGTATACAATATCAACAGCCTTTCCCTCATCCAATATTCTGGTAATCTTGTCATAGAAGGAGATCAGGTTCGTCTGGCAGGACCTGCCTTCCATAAACCCATGCTGACTAGGCCTGATCCCCTGGTTGCCCATTATGTGGGTTTTGATGGCACTCAAGATGACCTGCTCCATGACCTTCCCTGGTATTGAGGTTAGACTGACAGGTCTATAGTTACCTGGATCCTCCTTTTTGCCTTTTTTGTAGATGGGTGTTACATTTGCCACCCTCCAGTCCATTGGGACCTCCCCAGTTAGCCATGATTTCCTGTAAATGACGGAAAGCGGTTTGGTGAGCACATCTGCCAACTCTTTCAGCACTCTTGGGTGTAGCCCATCCGGTCCCATAGACTTGTGTGCATCCAAGCGGCATAGCAGGTCGCTGATCTCTTCCTCTTTGAACGTGATACTCTCATTCTGCTTCCCCTCCCTGTCTCCTAGCTCTTGAGGCTGGGTGTCCAGGGAACAGCTAGTTCCACTGCTAAAGACTGACGCAAAGTAGGCATTGAGCACCTCAGCCTTTTCCTCATCCTTTGTAACCATATGTATGTGTACAGATACGGGCATGCGTGTGTGTATATATGTTACACTTAAGTTCCCCAGTTGTCAGTTCTTAGCCAAGTTTGCTGCATTTAGTGAAGTCACTGTAAATACTTTTAATAAGCTTAATAAAGGCTTTGTGGTGCCTTTGTGGTGCAAAGTGGTGCTCCCTTTGTTTGTGCTTACAAAGATCAACATGTTTATGGGAATGTTTACACAGACCAAACTAGCCAGGCATGATTTTTTTCTGGCCTTAAACCATTTACTGGCTGCCTGGCAGAAGCGCTAGGACTGGCGTGGAGAATTGTCCAACTGTAGGTCCCTTTGCCCTCACCAGTTCTGGGCGCTGACGGAAATAATACATGGTCTGATCCAGACGGCAAAGGTAGAATAGGAGAAAGAAAGAAGTAGCCCCATTGGTCTGGATGGTGGCTCGCTTTCAGATACACAACCTCACCCCATGTGAAGGTATTCTCCACAGCAGAAGTGTGGCTGGAGATTAAAGGATTATCCTCAGTCTCCCCATCTTGTAGCAGAGCCCAGACCAAGGAGCCTGTGGGAAGTGAAAATCCTTGGCTGTTTTTTTGGGATAGGAAATTTTCATGCTAGGAAGGGTGATGTTATTGCCGGTGGTTGGCACTCCTGGACTGGCTTTGAGATGTGCAGTTCTTGGGATCTGCCTGTGGCATCACAGGATTAAGCCACTCTCCCTCTGCACTTTCTGGACCGTTAATCCTGGCTGTCATTCAAGAAACATCACCCTCACAGCAAAATGGAACCAGAGTGGGGCAATCCCACCACCTGTTTCATACATACATCCATACTTTTCCTTACTTTCGATTCATTATGTTTAACAGACATACATCCGACGTATTCCAGGACATGTTCCCCAGACACACAGCTTTTTTGCTGCTTTGGAAGTCCCTTAGGGCTTCTGGATGGTGTCTACTTGAACCCCATAACATAGCTACTAAGAGCAGTGGAAGTTTCTGTCTCTGGAAAAGTTGTCTTTTGACCAAGAAAAACTGGTGGGATAACCTTAAGGCTTCACTGACGGGAAATGTGCTGTGTTGTCACTGTGACCCTTCCCAAGTACCCACTCCCACCTGTAGCGGCTGAGGCAGTTGGCAGTCCCGCTGTCTTTAATTGAACTATTCATGAGCTTAAAGTAATTCAGGGTCATGAGATATGTATGGAAAACCTCTGTTTACACAGTAGAAAAATAATGCGAATATGTTTTGTTTTCTAAACAATTCCTTGTGTTCTACTATAACAAGCAATTTGTATAGTTTTTGTTGTGTGATTGTGATATGTGATCTAACTACAGAAATATTTTGACAATAATCTGAACAAGTGCTTTCTTTAATTAGTAAACATTGCTTTAAAAGAGCAAGTAAAACTAGTGTCTTATATTTTCATTTTACTGACTGATGAACATCAACAATGTTTTGTAGACCATTACGAACGGATGCTTGTGTTTGCTGGCTGTCCAGAAGCAGTTTAAACCATCACAATGCTCTGTTATCCCACATGCTGAGTTTCATGTAATTTATCATTGTGCATCATGATTTTTGTAGAGTGGGCATTAAAGCTTTACCTTATGTTTTGTTAGAGAGTCACAGTGGTTGTACATTGAGTGTTTGTCATGCCTGACAAATCAAATAATAGGTTCTCATGTACTGGGACCAGTGCCCACCAGTACACTCCAAATTAAGCCATGAGGGGCATATTTAATCATATTGATTAGATGAGTATATTTAGAGATGTAGAGGGAGAAGTTCAAGTTGAGTAAGCCTCACAGGAAAAACTGAAGAAGAGCAGTGCTGAATTGCAAACATCATACCTGATAAATGCCTCTGCCAAGCTCTGATGCCCGTGCTCACAGAAAAGGCAGGGGAAGGGCGTACAGTGGAGCCGTATGTCTGCCCGTGTCCCTGCCAGCCCAGCCCAGCTCTGTGCTGACGGACCCTGCGGGTGCAGTGGCTGTGGTGCTTTGGGCTCCTAACACTGCAGTAGAGTCAGTGCTAAGCACTGCTAGAAATTAAGAGAGTCATTCTGTAACTCATATGGGGCCTTTCTAAAAGGCAGTTGTCATACGCTATTAAAGATCGCATCTCTTTGTGCTCTCTTGACTAAAATTATAATTTAAACCTTTAAAATATACATCACAGTGTCTGTAGACTATAACGTTAACAAGCTTGTACTATGCCAGGTTGACTGACAAGATAATATATATTTAAATAAAAAAATGACAGTGGGGCTCCACCAGATTTCCCTGAAATTCAAGCGGCAATTACACATTACTCAGTCTTCTTTGTACCACAAATTAATGAAGAGATAGAACAATCAGCGAGGAAGCTCACAGCCAGAAAATACCGTTTACGTAAAGTGATCATTAATAGGAAGTCAATATTTACCGCACTGTAAATACGGAAAGTCTTTTCTCTTTTTCAAAAGTCAAATACAGGGCCACGGTAAATGTCATTTCTCTACAGTGATGACTACTGTAGCTGCAAACAGCTACCAAATAAATATACTGCCAAACACTATTAGCACTTGCGCTTGCTGCAGGAATTAGAAAAGCTTGCACAGAGTTCTTAAATGAGGGCAGCATAAGTAGCTCTGGGCAATAATTCAGACTGTCCAATCGTGTCAGTTTTACAAGAGGACCATGACTAACAATAGCTCTCTAGAACCAGGAATAGTGAGAACAGCTTGGGATGGGATGCTCGATGTGGAAATTCAGGTTATGGGTTTATCTCAGTGCTGCTGCCTCAGGTGGATGCATCTTGCTTTTTCTCGCACTAATTGTAGATGAAGGACCCTGTTGGAGGCAGCTAAGCCTAGGCAGCGTCAGGGAGGTCAGTGTAATATTTAAGAATAAAGAGCTGAATGTGTATGCAAGTGTTGCTTGCATGCAGCGATATAATTGCAAGGGCTCAGACCTTGTGGAGTTTTGAAAGGGATCTGTTACTTCAAGGTCCTGGGTTAGATTTGCAATATGAGGTGAAGACCGGGAGTGGCAATGTTAACCCGCATAGGTGGCAGGGAGTGTGGTATTGCCACTGAATAATGCCAGGAATTCACTGCTGAAGTCATACTTTCAAATTAAAATTGATGATGGACTTAAGAAACATAAAATTAGCTGAAGTGAATACAATAATAACTTCATTAACAGTATTTAAAATAAATAAACACATGTTCCTATCAACGTACTGGAACAGGGACAAAATCTCACTAACGTGAACTATAACAAAACTTTTTTATTCAGTTCCAAGGTGGAACTGCTTGACAGCTTGTTTCCTCAGTTCATTAAAACGCATGGTGGACTTGACAAAGTGATAATCGAAATAAATCACTGTCTAAACCACAATTCATTATAGTATTGGAGTGATAACCAGGTACTTCAGGTTGCACTGCCGGATTCAGACTCATAAAATACCATTCTAGGCAAGTAATAATGCTGAAATGCCAGTCATATTTTTATTCAGGCAGTGTTCAAAGTAATTAACAGACAGATTAATTAAAATTAATATTATAATTAGTATAAAATGTTTTATGATTTCAAATATCCTAGCATTTGTCTTAGCTGGAGGTGACTTTTTTTGAAGCTAGAATAAACTCTCAACAACCTTGAGATTTCCGAGTGTGGAAACAGCGGGGTTTTGTCACTTAGGATCTAACGCATGGAGACTTTTTTTTTTTACACATATAGCTAAAAGAGAGCTTAACTTTCAGTGCTTATATTTAACATGCTAACATGTTCTATTTAACATTGCATATTCTTGAATGAAGAAATATGTGCTCTGTCTTCCTTGAAGATTATTTTAATTAATATAGGTACTGTTTAAACCAGATGGAAGTCAGAACGTGATCTGTGAATTCAGGGTTATAGTGAGGGTTCTAGTGTCGCTGCTGAATCGGAGTAAGAATTGTATATGTGTTTCAAAATGAAAAAAAATACACTTTATATAATTAGCTTTGAGATAGCGTTTTTAAAGTTGCATAACGCGTATGTACTTCATATGCACCAATCATAGTTTTTTTTGTTCTGGGAGTTTCTAGAAAAGGGAGATATTTTTGACCAGACACTTGAAACAAAATGCGTGTTTTTTTCAAATTATATCTGTGGATTGTTTTGAAATAATGAGCAAAATTAAAATCTTCAACTAAAATTGACAATTCTGACTTTGGATTAAGAAATTTTTATGCTTGTATTTTCATCCTTTGGAGCTGAAAAATTGAAATTTGTGTGGTAACCTGTTTTAAAATACTATTTTAACGGAAGAAGGGAAAGAAAATGGATGTTTCCCCACTGAACAAAGCAAAAGTTTCTTCCAAAAAATTTTGCAAAAATACCTGCAATTTCTAACATGCTTTATGCTGTATGTTTCCTAGCAGGAGAAGCACATTAAGATAGCACAGCTAGACTGTTTGACTGGGAATTTTCTCAGTATCAGTCTCATGTAAACGAGTATTTTCCAATCTGGAGAAACAAGTGCATTACCAGAGAAAATGCCTTTATGAGTTGGGTAAAATCAAGATACTATTAAAGTTACTTTGCCTTTTGAAATGTCTATTATATATGTTCTGTAGACACATGGTCTTGCATACCTGGGCACACTATTCAACAATACAGCTAGGCTTTTCAAAGTCTTTTGTCCTCTTCTGTATTTTGAATAGATGTGATGTTGTATTATTTGGTGTTAGGAAACCATCATTATTTAATTACAGAAACTCTAGCGATAATATTAAAAATGGAATATTATCTCTTTGGAATAATATGTTATAAAAGTAACACTAGGCTGTGTTTTTGGAGGAATGATACAAACCAGATGACCTTTGTGCCCACTATTGATTTGATTTAATCTAATTAAAAGCCAAGTGAAATGGTCTCTGATGAAATGCAGGTGAGCAGGAACTCAGTATTTTGGCTTCATAGTTCTTTGTCAGCAATGGCTTGCTTAGCAGTTAGGAGCATTATGAAATCTTTCTAATACCTGACATGCTCCCTGGTTTCCTGGTAGAAGCCACTTACAATGTTGTTGCAGGTGCCAGCCCTGAGCCTTGCTGGGGTGGGCTGTCTGGCTGCGGTACAAGCCAGAATTCTACTTCCCCAGTTGAAGTCCTAAAATATCCCAATGTGCTGTCTTGGCACACAACCTCAGATCCTCATCAGGCTGTACTGCTTTTCATTGCCATAGACAGACATGAAGGACAAGCTTCTGCACTGCTTTATAGAAGGTGGGCATAAAGCATTGTCAGAGCCACATCAGTGGTATGCAACTCTTTCTGATACCGTTTTGGGGTTTTTTGTTTTGTTTTTTTTTCCAAATATAAGTGTCTGTAGGAAGTACGAGGCAAGGGAGTGTCAGCTTGAGTTTCTGGTTTGGAGACTGTACGGTGGGAGCTTGGTTTCTTACTATTTTGACAGGGAAAGCTTGAGCTGGTAGTGGTAGAGGTATCTGAGTAAGCTCATGTGATTCACATTGTCAGATAATAATTTTTAGGATGATTAGTTATCTTTAGTGCAATAGTAACGACATGCCATCACCACTTCCTCTGCATGCAGCAAGTGAGATTGGGTTGTGGCATTTTTTGAGGGGTGAGGGAACAGATGCTTTAATTTTTTTGTTAGATCCCAGGAGACTCATGGGAGCTAAAGGATTAATCCTCAGAAATCAAGCCTGTGTGGTATTGAGCTAGAAGGACTACCCTTTTTATGCTGAGATTTCTGTTTTGTTTATGTCATGTTTGTGAGTACGGCTGAGACTATAGCTGGTAACTCTTGGTTCGTATGTGCTTTGGAGTTTTGGTAGCATGAATACACTGTGTAAATCATTATCCTAAAAAAACAGTAATGTATGTAAGGAGATTTTGCTTCTGCATAATCTTGTGTATTTTTCTCTTTGAACACTAAGGTATTGAAGCCATCACACAGATTTATGACTGACTTCGAGAACTTTGAGCAGCTCAACAAGTTTTTTTATGTGCACATTTGCTATCTATTTTAAGTGGACCTGGGAGATACTTTTTATACCTGAGTCAGTGTATAAATCCCTGAATATTATTGATGCATAAATTCTGTTTTGAAAGTATAACATTTATCAACTTTTCAGTCAAACAGAAGTGTAATGTTAATATTAAGTCTTGATTTAAAATTGACTATTGAGTATATAAAATACTAAATTTAGAATATGAAGTATACAGAAAAGTAAATAGCTGAGAGCTTCTTATGTGAGTCATCAAAGAAGATTTAGACTGCGTGGTGTCATATCATGAATGTGTCACACTCTGATTTTCTAGTTCAATTGTTCACTACCAAAAAGTAAGCCTGATGGAAGCGTTTCATTTCAACAAGTCACAGATCGTGGTCTCCATGTGTACTGTGTATTATTATTGTCTGTGTTTATAATTTGAAGGTGGTAACATGGAAGACACACTGTGCTAGGCACTATAGCAGCATAAGGAAGCCAGTCCATGCCCAAGGAGAGTTGTAAGCTAAGACACCAGATAATTGATGGAGAGATGGAGTCCAAAAAAGAAAGAATAGATCAGCAGTGCTGATAAGGGCAGGTATTGGTAAGATAGTAGCGATACCAAACTGTACAGTATTTACGGATGTAACAGCCATACTGATCTGAGAAAGGAAGAACGTAAGTATTTTAGCCTAAATTTTCAACTGCAAGTGTCTAATATCAAGTATTTAAATTAATAACTTGGGAGATGTGAGAATCTTTTACCATTACCACTGAAATTAACTGGTGTAGAGGCCTGAGGGCAGCTCTCACAGTCAGGCCTGGCTTTATGAATTCACATTTGGAGGTGTTTGCCTTTCTATCCTCCTCATATGTAAGTGTGTGTGTTAGTAGTTTGCATCCAGCAGTTTCTTGTAAAGGTTGTTTATTTACTACATAATGATAATTCTAGCAATTTTCTAAGAGTGTAGTGGGAAGGCAGAGCAAAATGAAAGGAATCGTGGAGGACAGACCTGTATCTATCCGCAAGTAGAATTCAACATCTCATTTTTTTCCAGGAGCATGAATATGTAAACCGTACACAAAGATCTGCAACATACACTGTAATTCTCTTCCTATTTAAGGGCAAAGCCCTGGCTTCTAGGAACTGAGCTCAAGAGCAGCTTTCTGGTATTTCTGATGTAGTAGCGTTCAGGACTTGATGCTTACAAGAATGAAAACTTGGAGGCTGTCCATTCTTCCAAAGGTTGAACTGGGAATTGCCCTTTAGCACCTATGGAGAAGAAAAATCAAGTCAGACATAAGTATTCTAGGATATAAATTGCTTTCAATACTGTTAGCAAAGCTGCACCCTTCTTCTCATTTTCTCTGTGTCCCTTTCTGCCTCTCCACACAGCTTTCTTTCATGCATTTATTAAATATTAATTAGATGGTAATGTACTCTATTAAATTACAGGAAACATTGCTGTGATTTTATGCTTTGAGCTTTGCAAAATCAGTAAGGAAATATATTAAAACATTAGTACAGATGTAGTGTAGATATATTCACTTCTGCCACATAAGTCTGTACTGAATTTGTCTGATTGTCATAAAACCTCTAGAAAACTGACATTTTTGCACAAATGCAATAATAAACAATAGACTCGTAACAAAATGGAAGCACTGGTTTTTTCAGCCTTCTTACTTAGGTGAGTCACCTTTGGAGGATATAAAATATCTCAGTAACTGAAAGATAAATGTAAACAGAATAAAATTATATAAATAATGTTTCAAGGTCAAGTATATGTTTGCAGATATAATCTAGCCACCTTATACACCTCCTGTGTGCCTGCAGGGATTGTGAAGGGTGCTGTATGCCCATGCTGAATTTGTGAAAGGGAAAAGTGTCAGAGGGCTTCAATTCGCGTAGTTGTTTTACCGTAGTTTTTGAGATCAGCCTCCTGAAAAGAAGGTTTTGACAAGTTGTCATCATTGGAACTTGCTGAAAAACAGCTAGAAGCACCTCATTTACAAAGGAGCTTTATGGCTTACATGTGTTGATGCTGACTGCGTCGTAGCATTGTTCTGGAAGCTCCTTAGGTGGTTTCTTACACTGTGGCTGCAGTTTGTGCCACTGCAACGACTGTGTCTGAGTTGTTGGAGCTAGAGGTGTTTCCTACTTCTAAGGTCTGGCTGTATATCCCACCTGTGCCTCAAATCCATACTCCAACACAAACTTATTTGTAAAATTGTATGCTTACTTGTGTGTTCCTGAATTTATTTAATTTCTAACCATAATTGCAGATAGGATACAAGGCAGATGGTAGATAGATAAAACTCACTAGATAAATAGTGAGATACTGAATGGTGTAAACATGCTGCAAATTTTGCATATTCCTTAACAAGTCTTTGCTAACAACAGCATGTTGCAAGGTAAATCAGCTAGTTTATAGCTCAATGGAACAAGACTTTGAAGACTTGGAATTCAGTAGAAAATAAGAATGGATGCTCTTCCAGAGTGCTTTCTATGCACCATACTTTTTCCCATATCAGCACCCTGAAGTCTTCTCAACCTCCCCTCTTCTCTGGATTATGTGCTTCCTTGGGTCCTTCTCCCCACAGGACAGTCCTTCCTTCTGTATTCCCTTGCTTGGCCATTTGAAAATTTTGAGCTGTTTGCACAGGTCCCTCATTTCCTGTCTCCACTGTGTCTTCATGTCCTCTGAGCTCTGCTGTCCTCTTCATCTGCATCACTAGATCTTCACCTTCATGAGGTGTGTTATACAGCACTTGTGGCATAAAGAGGTTCTGGCAAACCTTCAGCCTTGCAGGTTTGGCATCCTGTCACTTTTATGTCTGGAGAAGATATCTCTATGAAGGCAGCTGCAAGAGTGTGCCCCATACTCAGATAGTTCACAACTTATTTAGGAAAGTGTCCTTAGAAAATAAAAGTGGCACTGTTACTGTTTTATCCATTGTTAATTTAGAAGAACCTTGCCGTGAAACCCATGCTTATTTGAAGCATAAGTGCATATTATTTGCTTGAGCAGTTACAATATCCCTTCTGTCATATATACAGGTTACTAAAAATGTTAGTTCGGTTTTTCATTACGTATTCTTTGTGCAGCTGGTAAAGCAAAAGCTTTGTCATAATGCTGCCTACACAAGTTTCTGACATAGAAAAGAACTAGTAACAGGTATCGTTAGGATGCTAAAAAAATCCAGTGTCCATTTTGGACTGCATTAATTAACTCTAAATCCTGAACACGGACCCCACTTCATGAGCTCAATTCCATAGCATTCCACGAAGGTCTTTTCTTTTGTAGACAATTTTTTTTTGCTTATTTTTAGTGTTACTGTGCAATCTGTGTGCAATCTCAAAGTAAAAATGATATCCTGCACTTGTAAGATGAACATGGTACAGAATCAGGGAACAATAGTTCTGCATCAGACAGAAATACAATTGACTTGTATTATATCCTACGTGGCATTAGTGAGTGTATGAATTGATCTGATGTTACTTTTTCTCCCAGTTGTCACCAGATGGATCACCACATTCATATGGCACCATCATCTGTCTTATTTCTACTTTATATTATCCAGTGTGAAGTAAACAGTACTAAGTAAACAGCAGAATGGTTCAACATTCTGATTCTGATTTATGAACACATGCAGTACAGCAATGAAATCAGAGGCAATTACAGTGTAAAAGAAAAAAATGTCATCTTTGTGTGCACCAGGAAACCTGAAAGGGTAGTACCAGTTTGGAGTAAATGTGCAGTGAAGCCCTTTCTCACAAGAGGATTTTAGTATCTAGTTAACGGTGCCGTTTCTTGCTCTGATTTGGACTCCTACCCCAAACAAAATAGTAGGTGTGCTACATACTCGCTTGAGGGAGCGAAGGCTGGTTTAGTCAGCGGTTCACCCGCATGATCTTTACAATTCCCTGTCGGAGTGTCCATTTCCTCGCTTGCCTGCTATAAGGAGGGAGGTGTAGAGTATCTCCTGCTTAGGATGCACGCACTTAACTCCTGTTAATCCCTTTGGGAGTTACACTGTGGTATCAAAGTAAGTATATACTTTTAATCTCCAAAGCAGCCATCCAAGAAGTAACTGGAATTTATAAGTCTTATCAATTTGCAGCAGTGCAGGTGAATAGAGTCTTTAAAATAAAGCAACTACTGACTCAGCCTAGATAGAAGCTCAGGAGTAAAACTGAAAATTCAGCAGTGCTAGTGCCTCCTCATCTATCAGCTGATTGAAAGTATTACCCTTTTCCTGCTAATCCGCAGAGACTGGTGTAATGTAAAGAACTGGAGATATGGGTGTCTAAATAACAGGAGATCGCTAGTGTTTGGAGACCCTTTAAAGGGTAGCTCCTCAGGGCATCCTCCCACAGCTGACAGAGAGAAACTCAAAATTTACTTTACATCTGAAAGCTAATAAAACTGTTTGGGTAAATTCAGTAGAGCTCACTAACATGGAGATGGTTCAGCTAGGTTTACTTTGCTATCAAAAAGTGGTACAAGCTTCTGCACTTGATCACTTTTATATTTTGATTACTTCAGACAAGTAAGGTTCGAGAGTCATCCTAATTTGAATAACAGCTATCCAAATAGCTCACTGCCAATACGTGTTGAATAATAGTATCATTGTGTAACATCAGATTTATGTAATACGGTATTGTCAGATGATAGATAATAGTTTGTTGTATGGTAGTGGGATGAGCACATTTTGAATCCACATTTGAGGGCCAACCTTAATTAAATGAAAGATCACTTCAACCCACAAATAATTATGTTACCCTTCTGGTCATCCAAATGGCTCAAATATCTGCCTAATGTTTGTAACTATGTTGAAAAATGGATCCTAACATACAGCTTAGGAATAAACAGCAAAGTTGGAGACGCTGTTCCTGCTGATAATTTAAAATCAACATACTTTCTGGCAGTTAAGTTTATTTCCTCAGGTACTGGTGATATGATGAGTAATAGGAAAAAGTACAGTGGAATAAGAGGGATCATATATAGAAAATAAATATTATTGCACAGAGTTAATAAAAAAGAGCAACGGTGTCTTGAAAAGCTGCAAATATTCAATGGGGGTTCTGATACTCTGCTGTAAATTAATTTCTAATATCTGGTGCTTGATTAATTATTTCTAGAAAATAATGAACTTATAGTTGTGTCACTTAATATTTTTTTCTTTCTAGTTGCCTAAAACCCTTCTGGGTGTTAGACATTACTCAGGGTGCTTTAAGAACCAGAAGCTTGTCCTTACTTAGTTGTCAGGGAAGGTTTTTTTCAGGTACCATTGACAAGTGTTTCTTCCTGGAAGAATTGTATGACCATATTGCAGCCAACTTCTTAGTTTTAAAATGATAAATAACATTGAATGTTATATTTTGAAGATGCAGAAATTACAATATTTCTGGGTTTTATTCTCATAACCCATTACACATTGCTTTTGAATAAAATGTACACCTACCTACTTAAGTATACTTCACTATGTAGAATGCAAGAAACAAGTACTATGAACAGAATTCCATAAAGTAAATATTGCCTGTAGTTGTAGATATGGAGGCATTTTGAAATTGCAAATGCAATGAAAAAATGGAAATAAAAAAACTCTGTGCTTGCAGATATTTATGGAGAAATTTCCTGGATCATTAAACGCCTCTTTTCATTCATAATATGGAAAAGTAGCAAGGTGCACCTGGTGTTTCTGATGGAAGAAATCACACTCAATTTTTTTCAGCTTCCTGAAGTTTAACATATCCATGATCTGAATAACAGCTTTTACAACAAAAAAGGTTTATGGGTTTATTCTAAACGCTCATAACATGAGACAAAATATCAGAACAATTAAGACTGTGCATAAATCCGGATAACAACGGGGGGGGGCGGGGGGAGTCTTTAAAAATCTTTATGAGTCTGTGACGTGTTTTGATTACTGTTCTATAGAGAGAAAATACTTTTGTGAGAACTCATGATATCTGCATTTAAATTACAAAGAAGATGACATTACACAAAATGAAGAAATGTAAATCTGAAGTTTATGTTCATGACTGCAACGTCTAGACATCTGTATTTCATCTCAGAAGTGAAAAAAAAGCCGAACCCTAAATCAGCTGCTATTCATTATAATTTACATACATGTATGTAGTTAGACGTGAATGAGACAGTAGAAAAATATGATAATTTTCTGTCTTTTCCTAAAGAATTGTCTATAAACTTTTTGTGTCTTAACTTACACTTGATGTCGTTCAAGGACTAGAAATTGCAATGCAGGTCCTAGCATGGGTCAGGAGACTCCAGTGGAATGTGTAGCAGTTCTCATGTGTAGCATTGGGAAATTTTGGCCTCAGATTGATGTTAAGTGACTTCCCCAGCAAGGCCAGCTGGGGGCTAGCTGGAGCTAGCTGCTGATGTTTTTAATTCTGGTAACCCAACTCCATGTTACAGCCTAAGACTCCTGTGATACAACTCAGTGCGTGGGTGACTGCTGCCTTCCCTATTCCCCTGACCTTTTCCTTGTTTGAGTGTGGAGTCAACCATGTTAGACTGAAATGCTTTCACTGTTGATTTAAGATAAAAAAAGGAAGATTTTGCATTGGGGCGTTGAGTTTAGGAAGCCTTGTGGGCTCCATTTAGTTCGCTTTGCTGTTGTCATGGTGATCTCCAACATGGAGGTGGTAAAAAATGGCCTGAGGTGATAACATTTGCAGCTCTTCCAGCTGCCTGCAAACTAAATACATGTCTGTGATGTTAGATTCTAGGATGTAGTTTTTTAATAAGTGATAAATTTCAATCCCTAAAATAAATGTAAATTTTAAAAATTAACCCTTTGAAGTGTATATTTATTTAAGTCTATAGGACTATATTGTAATTCCGGTGTAGTTAACAGTATTGAAGCTAACTGCGTGTTTATGCTTTGAGAATGTATATCTCAGTTCTTAACTTTCCTCAGGCAGACTCTAAGATCCTGTAGCCCTCCCAGGTCCAGCAGTAGAGACAGTCTTGTAAACATGAGAGTTTTCCCCATAAATCTGTCCTTGAAAAATAAATCTATGCAATTAGTCTCCTATCACTCTTCAGCACTTACTCCTGCAAATATAATGTTTCACTATTCAGTGGGTCAAATTTAGATTAAGTCTTCAGATCAGGGCTGTAATTTCTTTGTCCGTTTATATCTGTGATGCTATTTAAAGATGTCATATTATTGACCTAAATCATAACTTACCAGATGTTTTCTGTCCTATAAGGATTGGTGAGGCTTTCTGATTACAAGGTAAATGGAATGGGGAGAAAAAAACGCATTGCTGGAGGGGCTGGAGAGCTTTTTTCAGTCTTTGCATTTTCTGAGGTGCTATGTGAGGAAACTGTGAAGGATAAAGAAATCACGTAGTGTGTCCAAGGCCTCTAGTTTCTTCTGCAATGCCTTAAAGGCGTGTGGAGAAAATGGACCATTTCCCAAGATCTCTTCTGTTTGAGAGCTGTGCTCAAAGGCTCTGTGAAGAACATTCTATGGGTACCTGGGCACCAAGATAATAGGGGACTCTTCCAGCAGGCCTCAGATTTCCTTTGTCCCCACTTATGTTGCTACTTAGGCACATGAAATGACGCCCATAGAATGGGCATAGCTAACAAGATGACTTGTGGCAATGTCCATTGGGATCTGAGGTCATATCTGGCACTGTACCTTGCACTGCCTTATCTCTCTGCAGCTCAGAAAAATCTCCTCTTGCATCTCAGAATAATCCTTCCTTTAGGTGATGTTTCTATCTTTATCTAGCCCTTCTTACATGACTTCACGCTTAAACCATGAAATATGTTCCTTCAGCACAGGAAGAGGACCTGCAAATGTATCTATCACTGGCCCCAATTCAGACTGTGGGAAGGCGGCAGGCTGGTAGCTGCAGAACTGTCCCAGCAGTTAAATCTGTATCTATCAAAGCTGATGTTTCATTTCTCTGTATGTTTCTTTATTCACATCTCCAAACTTGGAAACTGAGTCTTAGAGTTATATGAGTTTGTGATCACAGTTTTGTACTTTGGACCTGAAAGCTTAGGACAATTCTGGACTAGGCTTTCACGTTGGACAACCTGTATCCAAGTCTTAGCCTTCATGGCTAGGTGTGGTTCCTATCGCTAATGCTTGCACAGCCAGCAAAGGTGAAACAAGTTCTAGGCAGAGATCACTGAGTAGATTTATGTACAGGACTTAGTGCACAGTCAAGATTAACTAGGTTTTAGCTATACTCATGCATATATGTAAGTGATCTGGTATTTTATCACTTGATATATGAACTGAGCTAACTTAGTGAAGGAAGGAATATGGGAGGTTACAACATAGTGGCTGTCATTGGTTTTGAATGTAAGATGGAGGCTCTCAGCATGCATAGTGTTTCCATGGGAGAGATGGAGGTTTGGTTGGTGCAATGTGTGGGATTTCATGGCAGGAGATGTTCCTGTGGTTCTCCTGAAACTTTTCCCATAGAGCATGAGTGTGGAGCTAGCCAGATATCCTATGATCCAGCACTGATATACATAGCTCAGAGAGGTAAAAAGTTAATGGAAATGCTTTGGAATAATGCAAAGGGAAATAGATTTAATCAGGTGTATAGCTCTGGGTGCCTTACAAGCATCTAAATTTGTTCTTGAAAACAACACTGAACAGAGTTTTGGAATTTCTCTCATTTGATTGAGAAAGCCATAATGGCATCTGTAGAATTCTATGACTTGAACTCACACAGGAGGACTAGAGGGCAGAGTCAGACAGTTGTTTGGTATGCATTTACAAGCTCAGTTTCAGTCTGATCTTAAAATAAAGTTGTAGCTAGGTGCACTTAACCATACACATCAGTCCCTCTATGGGTAATAAATGGGATGGCGGAGGTCTGGTGTTTAACAAAATATATTTTTCTGCAAAGTATTCCTGGGCAAAGGATTGTATGCCATGATCTGATGCCATTTTATTCTTGCTTTCCCCTGGTATGAAGATTATGAAGGGAGAGGGGGAGGAAGCTACATTTTTAATTGTCCCAAACAAAATTGAGGCATTAACGGAGTTAACTGCTTGTTTCGTAATTATAACTGATGCAAACACATAAGAAGTTTGTTTTCCACTATTTTTTGTAACTGCTTTGCTTTATATTATTTTTTGTAACTTGGTAATTATAAAACAAGTATTATTGATGGTGGCTTTAAAACAAGAACGTATAGTAGTTTATTTAGCATCTCTTCCTTCCTCTTTAAGATGCCTTAAGCTACTGGAAAATTATTTATTATGTCACAAAATTTCTTGCCTTATTAGTTAAAGGAAAATATTCCCCTACAGTTATTTTCACATGTAATGCTATTTCCCATATTTCACAAGCTGTTTGCAGTTTAAACTTAATCATATTTGCCTCTCTGTCACTAAGGCTTTTTAGAATTACCTTAGAGATCTAGATCTTATTTGGATATTTATAGCATAATTAGATTTGACGTATCATACTTTGTTTATCTTAGTTAATGCCTAAGGGCTTGATTCTGATCTGAGATCCGCAGAGGCATAGCACCAAATTTGGAATAAACTCTGTACTGGAGATGCTAATAGCAGTCTCTGTCCAAAATAGTTACTCTGCTCTCCTCCTGTCTGCTAAAATGTGTTAGGTTGGAAAGATATATTTGTATTTTTTTTTTAAATGAGATAATTGCAGGAAGTGGAGCCAGTCTGCAGGATTTTAATCTTTTGTCCTGGTGCTCTCCATTTATATTATTGTATACCTAACATATGAATACATTTTATTTACTGGAATAAATACGGTTTTGAACATTCTTTGCCATAAACAGACCTGATCACTTGTACTTTTGCTTTGTATTTTTTCTCTCTGTTTTTAATAATGCAGAGATCCAGATATAAAATTCAGCATTCCTGGAAAGTCAGTCTGGACTGGTGGTGCTCCCCAGAGAATGTATTCTCATGGATCAATGAATTAATCATCACCCAGAATTTGTAGTTTACCCCCGGTAAATGAAAAATATTTTTGGTTATCTTTCTTCACGTGCATTCTCCAAGGATAAGTCTAGGCATGTGACTGTGATGAATTCGCATCTTTCTTTGCTTTAAAAAAGTTTGGTATGGTCATGCCACACTATAGATACTCCGCATAGCACTACAGCTAGTGCTGTAGTACAAGAAGTATTGCCGTATGTATTGGCTGGCGATGCATCAGTTCTTACTGCTGGGTTATTTGCGTTTGGAGCACACTATGGAAAGTGTTATGTTTCCTTGTCTTGCATGGGTTGGCAAAACTCTGTCATTATCCTCTCCCCAGACACATATTTTCATCAAGAGTTTTGGTAATGTGCTAATACCTGTCACCAAGCTGGTTTACAATGTCGGTCGTGAATGCTGGTCATATTTGAAAGCAGGAACACTTAGGTGGCTTACAATAGTTTGTCCACATTGAGCAAAAGGCATGGGGAACCTTCCTATGTTCAGCTCTGAGAACAGAGCATACGACAGGGAAACCCTGGTGTAAATAGATTCACACGTGTACTACTTTTTGGTTGAAACACTAAAATATTTGCCAGAAAATCAGAGCTGGTACTCCACCTTGGAGATGTGCCACTTTATACTCTACGCAGGCTTTGCTCTTCCCTAATTTAGGTGTTGTGTAATGCAACCTATGGACTCCAGTTGTTAGGACATCTATTTCAGCTTCATAATTGTCTATTTGGGGCATTTGAACTCTGATCAGAGTAAATTAAACTCAACAGCCATATTCAGACTTTGTGGCTGCTATCACTTTTGTGAAAGGGGCCCTTCTAAAAATATGTAAGACTCCCAAAATATATATATATATTGGTGGTCTCTTTGAAGACATGTAATGCATTTGTGGATTTCCTGAATGAGGTAAAGTAGGGGAGAGGTATTTTTGAATTATCTGTTTTAACAGTTTGAAAATTTATAATTGTGTTTTGAAGGTTATTTATAATGTTATATTTTTATGGAAAAACAATATGCTAAAATAAAGTTTGATAACGTGCAATACAGGTTACAGGTACACACTTAAAAATAACAATACACATAAAATATTCTGCAATTCTCATAAAAATGCAGGCACACAGACTGATTTTTCTGCTCTAACCTTTAGATGCAGAATGCTGGTTTAGTATTCATAAGGCAGAGGGTAATATCTTGCTTTTCCAGTTTGGGTGCACTGTAGAAAAAAAAGAAGTTAGTGCTGAAAGTTACTGTTTCAATAGCATTTAATTTCTTATTGGACTGTTTGTGTGATTTTGGAGAAATATGGCTTTATTAAGAAAAGAAAAATGAATTTCCTTTACTCATTATTCAGAGGTTCTGCATACACTAATTAATACTATGTTATTTCTCAGATTTTCAAATTACAGTGTACAAATAAATTTTAATTGCTAATGATTTATACAAAAGTTATTAATTTCGTTATTACAGAATGTTGATACTGTGGAAAATTATTAATGTGGTAAGTATTTTAGGCAAGAGTAGGGCAATAATTATTGTTACTATTAGTATTCCAGTATTATCCAAAATTTACTGAGCCCTTTACAAATGCAGGACAGCCCAGCTTGCATCTTAAAAAATGCATAAAGCAGCGAGAACAGATGTATATGCAGAGAGTCAGATTGATGCTAGGCAAATGTCTCATTATTTACAGGTTTGCTCCTGTCTGAGTCTAAATTTAACACATTTGTGGTATTTAAGCTGTTGCTGTCTGCACTAATACATTTAAGTCAGGAGAAACCAACCTGTGGCTCTTGAGTAGCCTACATGTAGCCCCCTGCCGGGGTTGTATGCTGCACCATGGTGAGGCTGCCCATCACAGCCATCAGTGGATAAATAAGTCCCACAGCTGTGGGAGCTGGTGGATGCCACTGAGGCCAGCCAGGCACTTCAGGACAGTGCTCACACCCAGCCCTGGTTGGTCTGGGATGGGAGGCGCTCCTGTGTGTCACGCCCCACTCACGAGAGAGGGGGGGGAGTGACTCAGATTCGCAAATCCCCAACAGTGTGGACTAAGGTGAGACAACTCTCAAGGTCCATACAAAAACATTTATTAGATTCCCACAGTGATTAATATGTGTCTTAACTAGGTTCACGATAATTGTTTAGGTATACAACAAATTATGGCAAACAGTAAAACAAAGTATGGCAAGTGGTAAGGTACGCCTTGCGTTACTTAGCAGCAGATATACAACAAATTATACCATGAATTATGGTGAGTGGTAAGGTATGCCTTGCATTACGTACTTAACTTTAAAAGAGAAAAGAAAAAGAAACATAGGGATAGAGAAAGAGAGAGAGAGAGATAAAGAGATCACCGGTCCTGGTTCCAGCATTGGTCCAGCCAACGGGGGTCTCTAGTTTGTAGAAGCACTCCTCTTTGGATCTCCAGGGAGAGATCTTCTCCAGGGAGAAGTCTTCTCTTCTTCTTCCTTTTTTTAGGGGCACTTACTTTCCCCTTTTATGTT
>VZSZ01008505.1:140895-152331 GCA_013398815.1 Ibidorhyncha struthersii
GTGGATAATGAGGCAAAGGTCATTCATTGGACACGATGGCCCTGAAAACAGAGAAACTAACAAGCTTTACAAGTTGAGCAGAAAGCCCTGTCTTCACAAGACTTCCCCCCACAGACGCATCCTGTGCTGTCCAGAGGAGTTTTCTCTCCTGGGCCTCACAAGAGATAAGCAGGCGTTAATCTTGTCAGTTCTTTGAGCACAAGGCCTACATTGTCCAGGACTGCAGCCATACCTCAACATCCTTCCGAGTGTTTGAGACATTCCTCAGTGAGGCTCAGAGGGCACCCCCCCGCCCCATCTTTCCTCTCTCACCATTTGTTTCAGGGAATTTACAAGTTGTCTTTTACACTGTGTCATTGTTAGGTATGAACTGCTTGAGAACTTTGCACCTGCTTCACTGCCTCCTAGCACCATGCGGGGACGTGCTGTCTTCTACCTTCACCCTCAGGAAGCTCCCAATATGTTACATGTAGCCTTAGGATGTTGGGCTCCTTCTAGCCTTTTTCCTCCCACAGTTTGGGATGAATGTGGGCTTTGTACCTGTGCCCCCAACCATGCATATCTGAGAGCTGCTACAGGGAAGAAGAGTGCCTCCAGGAGAGACCTGGCAGGGAGTGGGGAGCTTTTCCAAACATTTCAGAGCCGGTGATCCCATTGGAGTCAAAGCACTGAGGGAAGTGAGGGCGTATCAGTGAGAAATGTAACAAATGAGGCATGAATAATGCCTTCATGACTATTTGCTTTCAATTTGCTGCAGCTGGAGATCTCAGAAGGAAGGCTGGTGAGAGCTCAGAGGTGAGGCTGTGATGAGAAAAAGCAAGGGAGACCTTGTCAGAGATGACTCTTAGATGGAGCAGAAAGGAATGAGCGTGGTCTCTGTCAGGCCAGTGTTCAGGCATCTCTCTGAATTGGGCTAGTGAAGGTGCAATAGGAGGATGAAGAGAAGAAAACATCTTAGATGCAACGTGAGGAAAAAAAGTATCGGACATGACTTGTGGGGGAGAGGAAAAGGGGTCAAAATTATGCTGGGCTATGTCAGAGCCGCATAGAGAAGCATAAGTCATCCTGGAGGACACAGAAGAGCTCTGTTTTGCCACCGTGAGTTTGAGCAGATACTGTGAAGTTACAAGTTAAGTTGATTTATGGAATTGAATAAATGGAGACAGGCAATCACTGAAGAAGCAGCTTTGCTTTGAGTCACCTATACAAGACTATTACCTAACAGTCTTTGAACAAGCGAAGTTGAAAAAAAAAAAAAAGAGAGAAAAGTCAGCTTCAAGAGGAGGAATTTAAGAAAAAATCATGTGAGGCTTTGGTGTTGCAGAAGAGAGGGAATCAGTGAATATGGGTGGACAACTGCATTTGACTGAGCCGAAAAAATAGAACACCCATTTTTTCCAGTTTCTCAGCTGATGGTAAATTAACATATGTCAATTGGTTTGAATTTACAACAGCTGAAAATCAGACCTTCAATACTGAAACAGGGTGGCATATGTAAAATGGACAGAGAGACCCAATAAATAACTTATTTGACCTTTATATATTATTTATAAAGGGCTACGCATGCAAAGTGCTAAGCACCTTCCATTTTCTATAACCAGCCTGCAGGAGCTGCTCATAAAAGCATTGCTTCAGTCTAGCAAGATCGGAAGCCAGGTTAATCAGAGGATTTACTCCAGTCAGTAGGATATGGTGTGTTCTGTTGCCTTACTGACATGAACCAGCTTTGTTGTGATACCCCAAGAAAAGATTTTAAATAAATCAGTGCAAAAAGTAACTGTGCCTGTGTAGAACTGGTGGCAAAATAAAATAAGAAAAAAAAAAAGAAGTAATCTACTACAGATTAATTTAAATATGGTTTATATTTAAGACTTTATCTGTAAGATTAAAAAAATCCAATAACTGTAAAGCAGATGAACCTGAAGTTCTGGTTTGTGCAAGGGTGTTAACTGAGATTGGACCATCTAGGAAACTTATTGTAGGTCAAGCAATTATTTATATAGGGCACCACATTCACACCAAAGAGACAGAGCAAATGGAAGCTGTTGCAGTAGTGTAATTCCTCACAGGTTTACAGTGACAGTCAGGATTTGCAGGATTCTGCACCGGGTCATTTTCATGTCAGTGTTGTTTTTCCCCTTCCTCACAGCATTTTCCGCGTATTTAGTTTGCAGTTCAGTGTGTCTGAGGCAGCAGAGCTTTTGCCCCTGTTGATGGGGCGGTTCGTCTACACATTGTAATGGCAGGATAGGCCCTTCATATTCATCTTAAATCATGCCTGACTTTCATTCTGTCCCACTTGATTATACAACGTGTGCAAGCCTAAGTGTCTTTTTCATCCTGTTAATTTATGTGGAGACTACCAGCTACTACTTTTCCATCCTTTGTAAACGTTTTTCTGATTGCATACGCTTTGAGGAAGCAAATTTAAAATTAATTTTTCTTTGGAGTTTTCTTTCTCCCCTCCCTTTCCTTCTCCCCTTTGAATATTTGTATTGTTTTGTTCTTAAAAATGTGTAAAAGAGGACCTCATAAAGGGTGTGGTGGGTTGACCTTGGCTAAGGGCCAAACATCCGCCAGCCACTCTCTCACTCTCCCCCTTGACAGGACAGCGGGACAAAACAGAATTTAAAACTTGTGGGTCACGATAAGGAGAGGGAGAGCCCTTACCAACTACTGTCGTGGGCAAAGCAGACTTGACTTGGGGGAAATTAATTGAGCACCTTTTCCCAAGCTCACCTGCACTCCTTCTCTCCAGAGTGCTTTCCCCCTGCCCTGAGCAGTGCAGCCGCCATCTTGCCTGAGGGGCTCACNCTGACTGGGGCCCTGCGGTGGGGCCGTTGGAGCCGGCCGGTACCGGCTGGAACCGGCTGGAACCGGCTGGAACCGGCCTCCCTTCACAGCGGCCGGTGCAGCGGCCCCCTGCCAGCACCCGGACACCGACACCCTGTACAAAGAGACACAATTCTACGAAAGCATCCAAAGGAATGTTTTTCTTCCCAACCCCGGGTACATTTTCTCCACTCTGTTTTCCAGCAGTTCTGGACTAAAGCTTTTTCCTGTGTGGGTGTGTGCATGGAAGCTCACTCTCTCTTTATAGAAATAAAGTTGATCTTTTTCAAATTATGTTATTTGATTCCTAAACTGCTGCTGCCTCTTGCTCGGGTTTCTCTTTTCCCCCTGTTTTTCCCCTCCATATTTTTTTCCCTCACAATCAACTCTTTAAAAAGGTTTACTGCTCCGTATTTATCAGAATTACTCTGCCATTTGGTGGACTGTGAGAGCTTCCCCATAACTTTTGTTAGGTGTAAACGGGATAGTCCTGTCGCTGGGCCTGTTCACTTCTGCCCCTTCTCACGTGCTAATGAACCTGGTTGATGCCAGAGTCCTCCCCAAACCCTGTTGGAGCCTCTTTTGGACACCAGTACCAATTCCAGATTTCTTCTTGCTAGGCTTGTCCATTGCCTTCGGGAGTAAACTTGCTTTTTTGCTTTCCATGGGCAAGGTTGTTTTCTTCAGCCTCAGACATTTGGTTGTACACTGGCATAACTATACTACCTCCTTCACATTTTTCACTTCTTTTAGATGAATGTTTCTATCTTACAAATTTTGTGAAGTATATATATAACATTTATTATATATATTATGTTTCATATATTATATATAATATATTAACATTTCCTCTCCTTATACTTTAATCACTTCTATAAAGCATAAAATATCTCTCCCAGACCCTGGCACTGTACTCTTGATTGAAAATTACAAATGTTTCTCCTTACATGGGCTATCCTATATTCTGATGTCTTCAACCTTTTCCTCTTTCACAGCCACAGATCATTTAATTTTTGTAGTCTTCTGTCAATAGGACAACTGAAATTGAAAATGGGAATATTTAGACTCTGAAGCTGATTTTTTGGGGGGAGTTAGTTAGACTTTCTCGATCTGAGGAAAGCTTAACAATATAAATGATGCTACTGTAACTTTGTCGAGTCCATCTCTGGACAGTTTGTGAGCTGAACATACACTGAGCTGTGAACACCTGATTTCAGCTGAATGAAATGTTACCTTCCAAGGTCTAAAAATATGATCACTTCAAGGCTGTATTTAACAAGTTGTTCAAAACCTGAGTCACTGTAGCTTAATTGCAGGGTATTTTGTGATAAACAAGTCAACTGTTCTTATCTTAAAAAAAATATGACTTCATATTGTCCTTTTAAAACTACTATATATTTTGATGTTCTTATTTCAACTCTTGATGGTGTTGCAGGTATATGTATTATTTATGATCACTGAATGTCAGGTGTATTTTCAGTTGCGTAGCTCTCAAAGATAGACTGCTCAATTCATGTCAGTTTTTTTTGAGTAGCACTAGTGTAAGTTATGGCCAAGCCACGTGTTCAAAAATCCTGTATCTGCTTTTTTTTTTCATAAAGTTATTTTTTATCTGTGCAGCATTCTGCAGATAAGCTAATCACTGTAGATATGATGAAGATCCAATAGTTCTATTAGATGGCATATGCTTAAATGCCTCTTGAATAGCTTAAGCTGGAAAATAAAAAAGACTGATTCCACTGTTCCTCCTCCCCTCTACCCTGGCTGCAGCTCTTGTAATAACCCTGGTCAAGAGGCCAGTGGAAATGTCTTCCATCATTGGAAATGTAGTCTGCCCAGAGAGCTCTGTCCCAAGTGAGAATGAAAAATTGACTGAAGAAAGTAATGACTAAGGATGGACAGTTCTGAAACAAAATTTTCTGAGTCAGTTTTAAAAAATGAAATATTTTGATTTTATTAGAAATGTAAAAATTTGTTTCAGTTTTACTGATGAAAAGATGGAAATTTTCTGGTAGTTGAAGTGGTTGGCAGAGACTTATAATTTTATAGAAATTATGCTTTCCTGATAATATTCCTATTTAGGAGATGTTAGAAAAAGAGAGCTTTTTTGATCACACTGTCACATTACCCTTGTGCCTCTTTTATTAAAGTTAGAACCATTAGTTCTCATTAGATATTTTTATTGTTTTGATATTATTTAATAGTCCTTGTTTTTTGACATGCGGAAGCTCATGAGATGAACAGACCAAAATTACAGAAAATAAGGTCAGTAAGTAATCATCTGTGCAATGAAAAAAACTTAGTGTTTACAAAATCCAACCTAGAGAAATGTAAGAATTTCTAATAACTTTTTCTCATGTTAAATATACAGAACAAAAATAATTATAACAGGTAATAATTTGAATGTGTGTATATATGCGTGTAACTACCTTTTTACTTCATTATTTGTGTACTGTATTATTTTATGTTTTGTCCCTATTATATGTCTAAAAAATGTACATAATGTAGTAAATGTAATTTAAAGACAGTAGTCTCAGAAAAAGAGAGAAGATAAGTTGTCTTTGTCTATGTGATGCAGTACATACAATAGCACAAGGAAAAAGACTGGCAGCATTCTGGATGAGGGAGGGCACTCAGTATCAGAGACCACTTAAGGCATATCTCACTAGCTGCTTGATTTCCTGATTGCTCAGCATTTTGGAGAAGGTTGAAATTACACGAAAAGCAAACTTACGTGTTTTGTGCAAATCATTCACTATTTCTTAGCTGCAAGTCTATTGCAAAAAAACAACTTGCACTTTTCTAATTTTTCGCAGAGGAGCTTTTATAATCAAAGGCAGTGATAACCTTGCTTCACCCAACCAGATGAGTGTAAATCGAAACACTTTGCTCAGTGCTAAATACCTGGTGTCAGACAAAATTTAAGCATCAGAAGCCATCTAAAGTCTTGGTGTTTTCCTCAGTAACACTCAGGACATTTCTTTTTTTCTAAGGAAAATCATTCCTGTCCATCACACACCTCATAGTGAAGCACTCTGTGCTGTTGGAGTCTTATCCTTCATGGAAATTTTAATTTCAGAGTTAAAAAAAAATCACTACTCCATTTCTTCTGTTGGTGAATCTAAGCTTTTCGTAAATCTGACACACATCTGTGTGATATTCCTTAAATGCTAAACTGAATTATCTTTCAAAGACCTGCATCTATTTTTTCACGATCTTCCCATTAAATTCAGCACATAGGTTGCTTATAGAAGGAAGTCCTATGTCTACATAGCCTCCTAATTTTGTTAATGAAGGAATCTGCTATGTCTGTACAGGAACTGATTTCCACAAGTGTTCTGTTACAGCTCTGTTTCACCATTTACTTTCTTGAGGTGATACAAAGGTGTGACAGTAAATAGACAATAGTATGACAAGGTGAGATACAGCCTCTAGAGCAAGCCCTTAGCCCTATTCTGACATGTCTAGACTCATGCCTTAGGCTGTGTACAGTGTCAAATAATCAAATTGTGTTGTTTAAAATACTCATTGATATATGTTGTTTTATTTTCTGATGCTGAGGGATGACTTCAGGCTAGATTTTACCCTTGCGTGTGCACAAGCGATTCCTGCTGACTTTGAAACAAGGTGACTCCACAGAGGAGCAGGATATTGTCCCTCAGCCTTTATGGCAATGCAATTATTTAATCAATTGGAGCTGTGTTTTTGTGACACCTCATAGTGCACACAATCAATAATAAATGATCAGTCAGTACTTCTGTGAGAATAAAACATGTTCGTCGTGTTAATAACATTATGTCATAGGCTCATCCAGGCATAAGCAGGCGTGACTGTCGTTTTGTTTCTACAGTTGCCTTACTCATGGTCCAAATTTGGCACAATATAGAAGAATATGATTATCAAGTGCAAATACGATGCACTCAAGCCCATATTTTCTGAAGTATTTGTACATTTGTGTTCATTGACATTACCATTGATAGCCTAGGTTTTTTGTTTGGTTTTTTTTTTTTTTTCTAATAGCTATGCTGACTTTGTTCATAGCAGTTAATTACTGCTTGCAATGGGCAATGAAAATTGTGACATCTTGCAGGTAATACCTGGAGGAAGGCTGCATGACCAATATGTCATTATTTGTGAACAGTATCCTGATCTGTATTAACAGGAGCAGTGCCAGTAGATCAGGGGAAGTTACTACCTGCCTAGAGCACTGGCCCTGTGAGGAGAGGCTGGGGGAGCTGGGCTTGTTCAGCCTGCAGCAGAGACAGCTTTAGGGGGACCTAACGGCAGCCCCCAGTGCCTATGGGGAGGTCATCTAGGAGATGGAGCTGGGCTCACTGATGTGGGACAGGGTGGGAAGATGAGAGACAATGAAAATAAACTGAAACAAGAGTTTCAGACTGGATATAAAAAAAAAAAAAAAAAAGCCCCCATGAGGATAGTCAGGCAGTGGCACAGGATGCCCGGAGATGTTGTGCAGTCTCTATTCTTGGGGGTTTTCAACCTTGACCAGGTGATGCCCTGAGCAGCCTGGTCTGGCCTCAAGAGCTGACCCAGCTGAGCAGGAGGTTGGACCAGAGGTCCCTCCCAGCCTGAATCATCCTGTGACTCTGTTCGTACCCTCCAGCCAGGTCACTTGAAATCTCTGCTTGCTTTTTCTGAATTTTGATCTCAATTGAACTCAGGGATAAAAAGTAGCATGGTAAAGAAATCCTGTGGGGTTGTGCTGAGTGTGACAGCACTCAGATCAGAGCATTATGACAAGGAACGTGTTGCTGGAGGAGACTCCTTTAAGCCTCCAATTCAGTCCTTCCTGTTCTCACATGCCACCAGCTGGCAGGCCATCCCTCTTTTCTTCAGTCTAGAGGAAATGAGACAAGCAAATTAAACAGCTACTTTTTTTTAAACTGTTTCTTGATAGTATTGCACTTGTACATAGAGGAAGAATTATCCAGCAAAGGATGGATGTGAAGTAGATGATCCGGACACTGAAAATCAAGAAAATACAAAAGTACATTAATAGGGCTGCATTTTTTGTAGCTCCTTGGTGTGATTTCAGTGAAACACACATTAAACCTAGTAGCACCTGGAAGGAAGTAAAATGACCCTACCTAGATTATATTTGATCCCTGGCAAAGGATAGTTGGTGCATCTCTTTCTGAGCTGTGTAGGTATAGAAGCATAAGTATTGTGGAAATGCCACAAAAATAAGCTAAGAGAGAGGCTGTAGGGAAACTCAAGTTTTAAAAAGACAAGTTTTCTGCAATTCTATGTATTATTTCTTTTTCACAGCAACTCTTCCACTTCAAATCAAGCTGTGAAAAATATTCAATTCTGTAGGTTTAGTAGCATCTGTGTTCCTTTGCGTACCATAAACAAAACAAATTCATCAGGCTAAGTGTAGTCAGTTTGGTTCTGCATAGTTGTGTAGGAGAGAAAATGCTTTATTCTGTACATTGTTCCTGACTGATTCCTTTTAGGTATATGGTGTCAACATTTTTCAACCAATCAAAGGTTTAAATGAAGACCTTTACACAGTATGATCAGCGTTTTCTAAAGTGGAAGAACGATTATTTGCACAAGTTGATTTTGGCCAGTAATTGCGTATTTGTATAATAAAACCATTGTGGTACCTAATTACTAATGAGTTTTCTGAATGTTATAAATGAAGAGATCATAAAACATTTTAAAGACAAATATAATGTGATTTTTTTAAAAACATGCATGTGGTAGTAGCTTTGGGCTACCAGTAGTTAATAGGTTTTAACGGCAAAGGTACTTTTAATAAATATGCCAGTAAATATGCATTAAAAAAATGTGTTGCAATCCTTATTCAGGAAAAATCTCCATTTCTGTTAATGAAATTTTTCCTGAAACAGAACATAGAGTAAGCAAGATAGAGAGAAAGGAAGATCTTGCTTTATAACAACTATTTTGAGTAGGGCTTGCTGGAATCATTAACTGTGGAAAACTGTTTTTATTTTTTTTATATAATTTTATAACTAAAAAGAAAAGTTTGAAGATTTTCATAAAAACTCTGCCTACAGCAGTCTGCCTTTCTGCAAGATGCCTATAAGCAATACCAATCCATTATCCTAAGACAGTCAGTTTGATCCTGCAGAGCACTGCGGAGAAAAGCAACACGTACAGAAGCATTTCTGCACTTCGGTGTTTCACGTGATTGATTTGGTTTGGGTGCACATTACCACAGTCACATTTCATCCACCAACTCTTGGCCACTGTTAATGATCTTTTGTTGTTTTTCTTTTTTGTATATAGCCACAGACTGTCTGGGAAATATGAATGAATTTATGCTAATTAAGACAATGAAGTAGTTTAAAGATACACAAATGTTAATAGGATTTGAAATAAGAGGTAGCTTGAGGCCAGTGCTGTAACTAACAGGCCATTTAAAAATTATTAGCATCAGGCCCAGTGGACCAGTAGTAAAGTACAGCTGCCTTTTTAGTACAATATCAGAGCTAGCGGCCCCTAGACCCTGAGCTTTACTCCAGTGATCACAGCTGTGAACTGTGCTGAACTAATTTTGCTTATTCCTGCAAATGCCAGCATAGAAGCTACTAGCCTTACATAATGCCTGGGGTGATATATACAATATTTTGTTATTTGTAAAGCAATCTTTACAGCAAATTAATTTAAGTGCATCAACAAGGACATGTTCTTGCATTATTTACATCAAGCTGTTAAATGTTTTATTAATTTTCAGTGATCTTTTTTGCAGACTAAGATTGATATATAAAAGAGGATGGAGTATATTGCTCACTTTGTTGATTGAACAGTTCAGTTCAGTGAAGGACTCTGCTTTGGTCAGCCCTAAAATCCAAAACTAAAATGAAAAACAAGGGTTTCATTGGAGAAGGCTGCTATTTGAACAGCAAAAGAAGCTTACATAAGGTGACAGCTATTTTAAATCTCCTGTGATAACCATGATAAAGAAAAATATTTTGTAATGGCAAATTCTGTTTGACAATCTGTCTCCTTTTCCCCCAGGCCCCACAGTACATCCTCCTTTGGTCCATTCACAGAGATAACAGGGTGCCAGCCAACCAATCTCAGCTCCCTTCTTATCTGTCTTCTTTTCTAAAACCATCACCAGCACATTTCCCAGCTTTGTAGAAATCCCAATTATAGATAGTCCATTTCAAAATGCCTTGTGGATGAAGCCCCATTCCTGCCAAAGATACGAGAGAACAAAATGAGAGGGCTTGTGCTCATGTTTTCAGTTAGTGAAGTTGTGGAAATACTTAAGACAGGGCCTGAGAACGTGGCACGGGGAAAACAGGATTAGCTGAAAACTCATGAAGAAACGAAGGCAACTGAAAAACATATTTCTGTTACTGCTTTCGTTTTGTTAGGCAGTTTCCAAGTAGCAGAATCATGATCTCTACATTCAGAAGGTAAATTTTTTGAGAAATGAAGAAAACTCCTTGCATGTGGAAAGATGTGAAGCTGTGCCTGAAACTGAATATAAACAGCTGGTTTCGGTTTTGACCAGCAATGCCTTCGCACTTAAGTGGATCTGAATACATTTTGCCATCTTTTCATTAGTCTTTACAGATTATTGTTCTCATTTATAAGCTCACAATCTGACAATGTCATAGGAAGAGAGATGGAAACAGCATTTTTGATTGTTGTGCCAAGAGCAGGATAGGAACCGAAATATCTGCATCACAGTGCGCCTAAGGAGAACGATGAGCAGGTAGTTTTTGAGATGCAGTTTGATTTCTTTGGGTTTATGATTTTAAGCCCATAGTTTGTACAGCCATCTTTTTGTGTATGGGGAAATAACATGAAAGAGAACCGTGATTACAAGAAAGATTCTGGCATTACTGTAGTCAACGACATAATACTGCAATTTAGTGACATCAATTGATTTTAATGCAAGTTAGCAATTTTGCTCTTAGAGGAGAATATGAGATACGCTAAGCAATTTCTGCCTATTGAAAGGTTGTGTTGTGTTTCAGAATGGCTACTTGAGTCAAGGGGAGATAGGTCATGCCAAGAATTCAAAACCTTTGCCTGCATTCTGCAGGCTGCCTTTAGTCTGGTAGCCATTAGGAGCTCCAGTTTTGGGTAAAGACACCATTTTGTTAGATGTTTTACAAATACAGAGTTACCAAAGAGATGTTCATTCATGTAATTATTTCATGTGAAACAATGTTTTGTTGGTGGTAACTATGCTTTATGACACAACATAAATGTTCTGCTCTCATCAACTGTTAGGCTCTCAGACAATAGCACATTCGTTTCATAAAATCATAGAATGGTTTAAGTTGGAAAGGACCCTAAGGATCATCTAGTTCCAACCCCCCTGCCATGGGCAGGGACACCTCCCACTAGACCACGTGGCTCAAAGCCCCATCCAGCCTGGCCTTGAACACTTCCAGGGATGGGGCATCCACAACTTCCCTGGGCAACCTGTTCCAGTGTCTCACCACACTTAGAGTGAATTTTTTTCTTCCTAATATCTAAACTAAATCTACCCTCTTCCAGTTTAAAGCCATTACCCTTTGTCCTATCACTACAGGCCCTTGTAAAAAGTCCCTCTCCAGCCTTCTTGTAGGCCCCCTTCAGATGATGGAAGGC
>VZSZ01008505.1:152366-178903 GCA_013398815.1 Ibidorhyncha struthersii
GTGGAGTCTCACGAGAGCAGAGTAGAGGGGCAGAATCACCTCCCTCGACCTGCTGGCCATGCTTCTTTTGATGCAGCTCAGGATATGGTTGGCCTTCTGGGCTGCGAGTGCACATTGCTGGCTCATGTGGAGTTTCTCATCCAGCAGTACCCCCAAGTCCTTCCCCTCAGGGCTGCTCTCAATCCATTCTCCACCCAGCCTGTATAAACTGTGTTTGTTAAACTAAACAAGGACAAGTTATATAAGTAAGACAATTATGTTAGCCACAGTTACAAAGTTATTTCTTTTATTTGGCTTATCTATTTCTTTTAAAGACATCTAAGCTAACATCTATCCCATTTTATAGTTGAGGTTTTATGCGTTTAAAATAAACAGCTGTGCAGTTTGCATTAGAATAAAAGAATTTATGACCCACAGAAATAAAAAACCTGCATACCTATTCTTATGATGCATACACAGATGTATTTATGCACTTCTTTTCTTAAGTCTTGTTTTAGCTGAAAAGCATTGTTTAGAAAGCATACTCCATTCCTGGCATTTGACACTGAATCTGTCTTCCGTATCAAGCAGTTAGAGCTTGAAGTCGTTAAACACAGGGGCATGGCCAGAATCCATCTTGCACACAGATCTGATGAGGCTGGTCTTCAATTTAGGAGGTGAATGGCTTTCACTTTAAATAACCTTGGTCTAATGTTTCTTTTATATTTTATTTTTTTGAAAGGTAATTCCCTTTTCTTGTTATTTTAATTATTATGTGAGACCTACAGCTATTTAGAAATGCCTTTTATACATAAAAAAAGGCAGAAAGATTAGTTTTTCAGAGGAAGAAGAAACAACTTGGTAACAAAAAAGGGAAGGCAGTGGAAGATGCATTTCCAGTAATCCGTTCCAAGCATTTGATTTTAAAACCACCCAACTGTATTGTGGTTGATTCCCACTGGCATAATCGTGGGAGGCGAAGAAGCAGCTCTTAAAATGAATAGACAAAACTGCAAGGCACACAGGGGAAAAAAGGAGGGGGGGAAAGAAAAGAGGTAGCTCAGGGTTTCTTAAGCTTTGGACTTTTGGCCCTCCACAGACAGTAATTCCCTAATGTCATTTTGACATGACATGTCCATAGTAAGTAGAATCTACATCTGAAAAATCCCTTAGCTGTGATCACTGCGTTATCTGGGGAAAACAGGCAAGCTACAAGATGCTGAAAAAACTTCAGTGCAGTGAGATGATCAAAACAAGGCAACATAAAGGAACAAGTACAAGTAATGAAAACACAATCTGTTTGAGATGTCGGTGTGAGATGTCTTAAGTAACCATAATTCCCAGATATATATAGTCACCTAAACAGGCTAAGACCCAAATTTCTAGGAGGAGCAAGAGAGAAAATCTCTTGGTATGGTTTTGTTTTTGTGAAGTTAAGAGTAATAGTGCCTAGGATGTTTGAGGGAGGGCTGAAATATGAAGTACAGAATGATGAAAGAAATCTCAGAGAATTCTTGGTGAACAAGCCAGTGATGGATAGTAAGGGTAGCTAGTGATTCTTTGGAAAGATTTTATTCATTATTCCAACTATGTGAAGAACTTAAGTGTTAGGATCTTTGGTTTTCAGACTGGAAAACTCAGAAAATCTAAGTGATATGTCTACAGCTAGTGGAAATTAAAATGGGAGTTAGACTGAAAATTTACCAACTCCTTGTCTTTCACTTAGACTGTGCCTTATCTCTCCAGGTACCATTTGCCAGTTCATTAGATCAAGGCTAGGAAAAACAGTAAAAACAATAAGATCACACAATTTGTGGGGTAATTCTAGGCTGTCAGAAACACCTAAGTGTTCTGGGAAAGCCATCATTACCAATGGTGATATGTAAGAAGAAGCAACCCAAACAACAAAGAAGTACATTTTGGATGTACATGAAAAAGTAAATTTCAAATGATTTTTTAAAATTTATTTACTGATCAGAACATACTTGCACTAACATAGAATAAAAATCATGGAAGCACAGAAATCTCTTATCTACTATAAATAAACCCAAGGTCCTCAAATGTGGGAAGACTAATAGAACAATTGGCACTTCGTGTACCTTGATCCCTGAAACAATAGCTCAGAAGATACCCCTTGACTGGGGAATAGCTTCAGCAAGGCCTTGTGCACATTGTCAGCCACTGCTTTGCTGCCAATACACAGTCACAGGCTACAGAAGGCAGCAGCAGAATTTTGTTTCTAGAAGTTGTGAGGAGTTTTTCTCTCTGACCAAGTTGTATATGAACTCGTGATACCGTGTTCCATTTATCTGATAGTGATACTAGTTTCAAATTCTGCTTTGTACCATCAAAGGGAAGGAAGTAAAGGAAAGGACAAACAACAGATTTTATCAGAAGTGTTCAGAAACTCTTCTTATGGAAGTCCCAATTGTGAGCAAAAAATTGATAAAAAGTTTTTTTCAAGTTAGGGTGTATGTAATTAGATAATAGCTTTTATTAACCCAGGAGAAATTGGGGAAAACAGGTAAGATTTTCGTGATATATATCCTCTTAACATTGACATTGTTTTCAAAAATTAGAAACCATGTTTTCTGGTTCTTTAAAAGATATTCAGATCTAGGAGTGGCCAAGGAAGCAAAGTTGTATTTCATGTTATTTAATCAACATTGTGTGGTGAATGTCTTGATCTTACTGAGGCCAAAAGGAACCCATGGCTTTGTTCATTTTAAATGGTAAACAGCAAAGTAGGAAGAATTATTTAAGATTATATCCTTGTGCAATAGCATGAATCAAAGCAAGCAATGATTTAAGTTACTAGTGAGGGGACTCTTGATGGTGTGAAATCTATTACTGAGGGAAGAAAGTAGCAAAAATCCCAGCCTCGCCCCTGCCAACTTTCAAAAGCCTGGACTGGACAGAGAGCATTACACTTCAGTGGACAACCCGTGTTGGCTGGAAGGCTAAGGTGAAAGAATAAGAAATTGGGAGACAGAGTCACCAATGAAAGAATAATAGAGTTCCAGCAATGGATCAAGTGGCATCCTTCCCCTCAGGACAGGCTTTAATTCTAAAAATAAAACTACAAACCAGAGAAAAAAAATAAAATCTCAGTTCAAGTTTGTATGACATCCACCTAAGGACCTTCATCTTCATGCAGGACCAAGTGAGTCACATCTTTCATGATTTTCTGCCTTCCTTTCCTTCCCTTTCCAGGATGTTTCAGAAATCTGGGGAGACATTTCCTAAGTCAGAGGCAGCAGTTAGATGACCAGTCCCCTTTTAAAGTCACATGGAAGTTTAGTACCCAACTTTCCTGATACTTTAAAAAATGCTTTACTTGAGCTTCCTCAAATTACAGCAGAGTTCGTGTTTTGTTTCGGTTCAGTTAAATTGGAACACAAGGTTTGACATAAAGAAGCACCATTGGTTCAAAGTGCAAGGTATAAATGATGATAATGCATCCATCAAAACAATTTAGGTCAGGAGCATACTGTATGCCTCCACCTCTCTTATCTCCTATGAAATTCAGTTAATTCCTGTCAATGACAGTTTTGCTGGCAGCAGTACTGCAAAATTAACATGTATTTCTACAAAATGAAGAAAAAAAATATTGCTGCTGTTTTTTCCGAAAACTACAAATACTTCTTCCTTTGCATAAGAAAAATCTGTGATTACATAGCTATGTATAAAAAGCTATTTTTATGTAATCAACTGCACATTTTATAAGATACGCTCCTATTTAAAATTGTACTGATTTTTTTATAGTTCTTCTGGAAAGAAAAACGTCCATTTAAATGTGCCCATCTTCTCCCTTTTCAAGATAAAAAGAAAAAAGAAAGCTAATGTTGTAGAGAATTGGGCCATCAAAGGATTACTTCTTTAAACAAAATTCAGACTTCTCTTTGTTCTGTTTCATTAAAATGGGATATGGGGGCAGGTTTTATAAAATCTTACATTTTTGGGGGAAAAACAAGCTGCAAAGAAATTTGTTTTCTCTACAAAGGAATGTTTGGATGAAGTTCAAATTTGAACTGAAAGAAATAATATGTCTCATAAGGAAATTAATCAATCCAAGAACAGAAAAAAAATGTTTAATCACACAAGCAGAAAATGTTTAATCACACAGGCAATCTAGATAAGTTATAAAACATGATTTCTCTAGGTATTCATCTAATGAGGATGAGCTTTCCCTCAGCTAGCAAACTGAAGACGTGATATTATAACTGCCTCATGAGTATCTGAGTTGAAATGTTAACCTCAATTAAACAACTGGGAGTTTTACCATTGATTCCATAAACCATTTTTTTTTTACTGTAATCCAGTCTAATTTCCATGCAATCTGTTAGCCGCTCTAAGCTTCTATCCTGGGGCGGCGGGGAGAAAGAAAAGGTAATTGTAGACATTTTATCCTTGAGAAAACCCCTGCCAGCTTCATGGGAACTTTCTACCAAAACCTTCATGTTTAACCTTTTAAAAAAAAAATCTGTGGTTTTGAAAAGCCTGGCAGTGTCACGTGGTGGTGATATTTTTATCTTTTTTTTTTTTGAAACGGCCAAAAAAGAACTTCTGTACCAATGCAGATTCTCATTCATATGACTATGAAAGGTAAATGCTGCGTGTGGATTCTCTATGGGAGAGTGTTCAAAGAGAAAGTTTTGGCAGAGTTAGGGAAATGCACGTGTATGTGCATTGCCAGACAGCTATAAATACCAGATCCATGGAGTGCAAAGGACTGAAGGACAAAGGCACAAAGACTGGATAATTTATAGCAGAGAGAGCTGTAAAGTACTTTTAAAAATGAGAAAAGATTTGTTAGCATTCAGCAAATGTGAAATTCATGAAGGAGTTCTATCAAAGAGATTAGCCAAGGCACAGCGGAAAGACAAATTTTATAAATAAACCCAGTGGAAAATGTTTTCTTGTTGTGTAAAAATGTTCCATTGGATTTAAATTATTTGGAATTATATATTAATGAAAGTAAAATACTTCAGTGGTGCAGAACTTTTCAGATGGAAAGTACTTAAAGATTAAAGCAGTTTTCCTCATAGAAATTTATGAAAGGCCAAGCTACTTTGTGTTCTCCATCAAGAAATGAAAGTTGTCAGCACTTTTCAGGAAAATAGAGATACATGGTCTGTGTCTGAGAAATACCTGCAACTCCTGGCTACAAGGGATCTGTGTCCGTCGTGTGAGGAGGGACTCAGAGAAGGACAGCTCCAAATCACATTGAATCTAGGGCTGGACAGGGGAGAAAATCACAGAGATACGTTTCCTAAGGTGAGATTTTTTTTAACAATTTTTAAATGTGGCTATCTAAATGTAGGTGCCAAGTCTTTCACAGTTGCATAGTCTCCTTTTACAGCAAAAAGACATAGGTGCCTCTAGTGGATGAATCAGTACACTTAATTTATCACCCATCTTAAACTGGGATGATCTGTCTTCTGAATATACCTTTTTCTTTTTTAGACAGGCAAGAAAAAAGAATTTAAATCCCTAGTTTTCAGGTGGTAAGAATCAGGTGAGACAGTCCCCTCCACTCTCCCTGCGTGCACATATCACTCCTTTCACAAATTCTTTTGGGATTGGCTTGGAGGAAACTTTAATCAATGTATTGATTTGTGAAGAGCAAAGCTTGCTGCTTACGAAGCAGGGAGAAGAGCTGAGCAGTTGGATCTACAATTCAGTCTTGTCTGGTCTTTATGATCCTCTTTTCTGTTGTTTTGGGCATCTCTCAGGGTAACCTTCTAAAGTTAATGTTCTGTAACTTAGTGATCTGGTATAAGACATCATCCACAAAATACTATATTACAATGCTCAAACTGATTTTAAAAGAAGAAAATACTGTGCGTGTTAATTAAGCTAATTCAATTCCATTTTCCATTCAATAGGCAAGAAATGCACTATCACTTTCTGCTATTGTTTCACGAAATGTCTCTGAACAGAAACAGTCTTTTAGAGACAATTCACAAAAATTGTTTCTGGAAACTTAATTATTAATTAAAAAATGTAACAAGTTTGTGTCTTGCTTTGCAATATGTTCTCACATCTGCAGTTGCACAAACAAAACTGCATTTCCCAAATTACCATTTGATCTAGCACATTAAACCAAGGTTTTCATTGTTCCTAGGAGAGTATTTTTACATGAGCTGGCAAGTCACTTAACAGAGTACTAGAAGTAACCCATTGCTGTGGGTTAAATGTAGAAGACACATGAATTTTCTGTGCCTCAGGTTTGATGGATCCATCTGTTGATCTCCAGATAAATACTCCTGCACACTCTTTAGTATGTGCTTAATTTCATGCATGCAACTAAAAACATTGATCTTTAGGACAGGTGCTTTCATATTTTTAGGGTTCCAGAATTTACTAAAGAATCACAAGATAAAGGTCTGTTAGGTGTAATGTTTATTCACATTGGTGTAGCAGTCAAAAACCACAGCTGAGACAGTTGGACCATTGTGCTAAACTTTTTACAGACAACTAATGGGATACTGGCCTGGCCTGCCTGTCAGGTGCTTACAGTCCAAAATAGACCAGGCAGTTGAAACGCTGAGAACTCAGACATGGGAATGTGGAGTGATTTGCTCCAGAGTATGAATTTATTTTCAGAGTTTCAGTGCCCAACATACCAGACTTCTCATTATGCAGTTGCATCATAGGAGGATAAACGTTTAAGAGAAATAAATACTTGAGATGGTAATGTTTGTGATTCAATTTTTTTTTTAATTGAAAAGATCTTAATTTAGTCTCTTTATTCACCTCCATCATTAATACACTATTAAATGGTAGAGCAATAAACTGATTTTAGTTAAAGTAATGATGTGATATTATTTCCGGTTATAATGCTTAGTCATGATGCTACCCAAAGTGTGATGCGTGCCTCCTGAACACGGGGGAGGATAATTCTTTTGCTTGAAGAAGTTTGTCATCAAAAGGCAAAGGTAGATGATGATTTAGAGGGTGCAGCATCTGCAAATAGAAAATGATTAGGGTTGTGATGGGTGCTTGTTTCATTAGACACAAAAAATCTAACCATATAATTTGTATGAAACTCCTCGTTTCCCTTTTCCCCTTTTTTGGATGGCAGTGTTTGGAAAGATCCTTTTCTATTCAAGACGATTCTTAAGGTAGTAGTAAACTGGTCCTAATACATCTATAATGTTTTTCATTTACCCACTTTATGTAACGCTGTTTTCTCTTTTATAATCCTATCTGTCATCTTATATCAGTGATTTAATTCATGAAGGTACCTCGTTAAGTTGGTCTCAGTGCTGGGAAGTTTTCTTAATGCAACAGCATAATTTACTATAAAATCAGCAGTTTCAAACACAACCCAGAGGAAGAGCATATTTGTCTCAAAATTGTACTGGATTTAGGTGCAAGATAGTTGAAAACTACACGTTGATGACTTTAGATCACTTGTCTTGTAATTCTAGAGCCCTGACTGGCCCTGTGTCCTCTTCCAGGGAGTGGAGGTCAGTGGAGCGATCAGGAGGAGGTGGATCAGGGAGCACAGAAGAGAAAGAGAGCGTAAGGATGTTCTGTGCAAAATGAACAGAAACGTGTTTTGACATTTTAACAGGAAACTCTAATCTCAAAGCTGTTTTAGAAATATTACTTAGTCTCATCTTAAGTGTTGGAGCTTTCACACATATAAGTTGATAAATCATTTCACCTTGGGAGGCAGGTCCTTATTTAGATTAAATGATTCTCCCTTCTGTGCTTCATCTCACTTGTAGAGCTTGCATCTCCATATGGCTAGGCTGTTCCTCTTGGAACGAGTTCTTTAGGTTGAGAGAATTCGCCCAGTACTTTTACATCAGTGCTGGCAAGTGCAGGTGCACAGCAGCTGAACAAAACAGAGAGTATATGACTGTGATCCGTGAGGACATGGATCACTGACTGCATTGCGGGCACATCTCAAATGAAAGCCTTCATATACTATTGTGGTGGCAAGGAAATGTAACTCCTTATATATATATTTGAAATGTATTGCTGTCTGTAGTTTACCAGGTGTTTTGACTTTCTGTGGACAGGTTTTTTGGGGGAGGGGGGGAGCAGCTGTGGGGGTGGCCTCTGTGAGAAGACACCAGGGGCCACCCCAATGTCAGACAGAGCCAGTTTTCAGCCAGCTCCAAAATGGTCCCACAGCTGGTCAAAGCTGAGCCCATCAGTGATTCTGATAGCAACTCTGTGATAACATATTTAAGAAAGGGTAAGAAACACTGCATAGGAGCAGTGAGAGGAGTGAGAAAATGTGAGAGAGAAAACCCTGCAGACACCAAGGTCAGTGAAGAAGGAGGGGGAGGAGGTGCTGCAGGCGCCAGAGCAGAGATTCCCCTGCATCCTGTGGGGAAGACCATGGCGACACAAGTTTTCCCCCTGCAGCCCATGGAGGACCATGGTGGAGAACATATCCACTCTGCAGCCCATGGAGAACCCCATGCTTCAGGTAGATGTGCCCTGAAGGAAGCAGCAGCCTGTGGAGAGATGACACCAGAGCAGACTTCTGGCAGGAGCTGTGGCCCATGGAAGGAGCCCACAGAGGAGCAGGTTTTCTGGCAGGAACTGTGGCCCATGGGGGACCCATGCTGGAGCATTCTTTACCTGAAGGACTGTACCCAATGGAGAGTACTGTACCTATGGTGTAGCAGTTCTTGAAGAGCTGCAGCCCATGGGAAAGACCCGTGTTGGTGCAGTTTGTGAAGGACTGTATCCGACTGGGGAGCCCCACACTGGGAAACAGTGTGAGGACCAAGGAGGGGCAGGAACAAGTTGCTATGGACTTACCACAATCCCCACTCCCCATTTGGATCTCCAAAGCATAGGAGGAAATGAAGAGACAGCAATGAAAGATTGTCCTCATATCTGGAAAACTTCCATAACAGAAACCGCTTTGAGTCTTTCAGTTTTGGTACTTCCACAGTTTGTGAGTTTATGGCAGATCAGTGGGCCTGTCAGTATATCTGTAGCAACCAGCTGTGCCAGGGCTTCCCACATAGGAGTCTAAAACCTAGGGAAAAGCAATTTAAAATGCTCGTTCCAGAGCTTGTGTCCTGGAACACTCAGGGTCTCTGAGTCATGGCTCTGAAGCAAGATCTACCACGGTACTTCTGTGTTAGACTGTGGGTCCTCCAGATTCCTACCTATATGGTATAGGTACTATATAGGCTGTTGAGCAAAACTAATGCTATTGGCAGACCAGCTGTGCTCTGCTTATCAGACTTCATTATGTAAATATATGGTTAGGGTAGTGTTTTATTTGTCTTTTGAAGAAATTATAAAACTTTTCGGTGTGACCAAACAATAAAACAAGGCCAATATCATGTAAACATGTGTGCAGGTATGCATATGTATGTGTACTTGTATATACGCATTTCTTACAAACTTTCACTTGACCTCTTCGGGTCATTTTCATGGTTATGTTTACAGTTGTATTTGGACTCTGACTTCCCCTGTGCCTGTTTAGAGGATTTAAACTATATGGGTATAACTTCTGGAAATCAGTGAGTGAGAAGATGCTGGGATTTTTTATCTTTTTGTTTTTCAAAAAAGATTTGCGTTTAAAGCATGGGACTTGTCTTTAGAACAATAACAGGGACCTGGGGAAGTCTTTCTCTCACAGAGAAAGAAGACCACACGTGGCTTGGCTATGTGTCTTAGTAAACCCTGCAGTATACCATTTTTGCCATTTTGGCATTATGCCTTCCCATGAGTCGTCTGTTCTTTTAAAGTGATAGTACTATCACATAGTTCAATCTGCTAGAATATAACATATCTAATTCATATTACAGCTACTGCAATAACATCTTGGCTATTTAAGGTGCACTGCAGTGTCTTCTCTGGAGTCTGACCTGTGCATTCATCTTGTCTTTGGTGAGACCAATGGCATTGCAAAATTTGCAGGAGAAAATCATATCTGTAATACTGGAATTAAATTGTCAGCTATGAAGAGATGTCTGGTTTAAAGGCAAATTATTATTCAATATATTTCAAAGTATGCTCATGAAAGGGTACTTGTCACTGCTTTATATTTATGGGGGAAAAAATCTTGAACAAAATTTTCTTCGAATGCTAATATGAGAATGTTTTACCAAGCATAATTTACTCCATTTATAATAACTAAAATGCCTTTAGAAGTGCAAGAGAAATAGATAAAGAATTGGGAAATCCAGGTAGTCATGTTTGCCTGGAGGCATTTTCTGAGAACAGTAGTGAGTCAGAATGCAAATCCTTGTGGCTTTGCTGATTTTTGTGGTCGGTGCTGATTACTGTAAAATTGATTCAGTAGCGTTGCAGCATCTCTGCATATGTTTAAGTCTAATCTCCATAGTGTCACAGGCATTTTTCCTCTCTGTGGGTATTGTACCGAGTAAGAAAAAATTCTCATAACCTTCATTTTAGTGTTTTTTCTTATTAAGAAACCAAGAAAGACACTATTCAGTAACTTCCCAGTCCTGATCTTGAGTATAGTAGCGCCAGTTTTCGTGGATTGGTTATTTCAGGACTTTAATGATAGTCAGATAATGTTTTATTTTATTTGGATATAAGTTGTGGCAAGGATAGTTTGCTTTGAAAACGTGAAGAATTATTATTCTGTTATTTTTAGATAAAAGTATTTTAGGCTCATATCATGTTATATAATGGAATTTGAAGTTTGACTTTTTATCTTTCTTTTTTTCTCTTTTTTTCCTCTATCCTGAGAACGAATTTGAGCTTTAACTCCACTCAGAGTACAATTTCACAGCTTGACATTGATTTCTTGAATTTTTCATCGTGTAGAATCCTACTGTATGGACCGTGTGTTACAAGAAGTACCCTTTGCCCATGTAAAACTGCAAAGAAGTAATGCAGTGCAGGGCCTTAACAAGGGTGCTCTCTAAACAGAAAACACATTAAGTAACTACCACTCATGTACACAAGGTTTACATTCAACTATTTCCGTTGGCAAAGTCAACTGGAATGTGTTTGAAAATAGAGGAGGCCTGCCATATCCTCACAGAAGCACTTGTAAAACACTGAGAAATCCCTTTGCAGTGGAAAGTAACATGCAGGATGTGACTCCAGAACTGAATGAATGATTATACAAAAAGATATAAGAAACAAGTGTTTAAAAAGGGTTATTAGTAAGAGAGATTGTGTTGAAGAAATCAGGAGGTATAGAGGACATTTGTTGCAGAAATGAGAGCCTAAGTTAGGGCTGCCAGTGAAAACTGAAACTTGCAAAGGACATTAAAAAAACAGTAGAAGGTCATTTACATCTTTAAATATAAAGAGAGGAAATAGTAAAATAATTGAAGCTGTTCTATATTGATGGTGGGACAGAGAAACAGGAAAATCTGGTTAGAGATGTAAAACTAATAGATACTTCACATTGATTTTCACTCAAGGAGGATGTTGACCTTAAAAGAGGCGTGATGGCTAATGGGAATAGGGAAATCACCTCTTTCTTCTGTAGTTCTTAAAGAATTGGTTTACTGAAGGGCAGATGCAATAACAAGTGCTTCTTAACAGAGCTGTTAAGTGAGTTGTGATACGTATGATCAGTGAATAGGAAATACAATACCTGTTTTTAAAGGGGGACATAGAATCTGGTAGTCATGGACCTAGCAGCTTGCCATCAATAGACTGTGAAGTTATAGAACAGATTTTGATGGAAAGAAAACTGTAAAATATGGCTATAAAGAGAAAATTGCATAAAATGCAACCGGAAGTTATTGAGACAGGAAGTATGGGGTTAATCCATACCTTACAATTGCCAAGAGAATGAAGTAAAATAGACATCCTCGGAAGAGTAGTGATTTATGAAAATAGAGACAGACAGGATAGTTAAAAGGTAGTAATGAAACTAAGGGGAAGATGGCAACAAATGCTGGTAGAAGAGGAGGTACCACGCTGGAGAAGTATAGCTACAGGAGGAATGTACTACGAGACTGGTTTTATAGCAGACACAGATAAAAAGCCAGAGTACCCCTCATGGAATTTGCTGGTGAGGCAGATATGGACATCGATAGAAGTTCAGAGCAGACTAAGAATGCAATTGTGGAAGGAAATAATTTTAAGGAATACAATAATAGTTGTGACGTAATGGAAAACAAATAATAGGGACTAATAAAAATACTATGCTATAAGCAGAAACTCAAAATTTGGAAATGGCTCAGAATGGAGAAGGAGCAGAATTTTGATCCCAAGATGATCCTCAGCCATCACTGAGGTGCAGATTTAGAAAAACAGAATGTGATCTTAGGGTACGTCAGCAGAAATATGTTACAGTAGACATGGGGAAGTAATGTAAAAAGAAGCAGAAAGCCTTAAACTGAAATTCTAAACATGTTGGTCATCTGTGTTCAAGAAAGATGAGATGAAACTGGGAAAGCACAGAACAACACTTTTTAGGATGATTAGTGGCAAGCCAGTCATTTGATGGGTCTAGGAGAATGCGTGTTGTGTGGTCCAGCAAAGAAAACACTACGAAAGTTTGTAAAAGCTGTGTGTTAACATATTGAAGGGGAATTTAGGGGAAGGAAGAAAGCTTTTTAAAAATCTTTATATATGATCTGGCTATGAAAATCCTTAGGTTGGGGGCTGTAACAGTGGGGCAGCACATAAAATCACAGAACTGCCCTCAGGCCACTTTTCCAGTTCTGGCCTCAGAACTGGATAAATCACCCAGCTCGAAGGGGAAAAACGCACTACTTTTTTTTTTTTTCCCTCTTTATGCAGTAAGTGTAATAGGAAAGAATTAAAGCTGAACTGGTTTGAATCATCCCATTTGCTAAGTGTGTATGCTGAATCCTGACTGTGCTGCTGTCACAGGATGACTGTGACCTCCAGGCTAGAAGAGAGGAGGCCATCATCTAGTTAGAAGGGTGTGACTAAGGTTTTCCCATGTTTGGGCTAGTGTAAGAATCAGTTGCAAGGAGGGAGGGTCTGGAACAGGAGAGCATAGGAAATACATACTTAGGAGAGAATGGGTATGATGATCCCCTAAGTGACCCTTTTCCATTTTCTATGATTCTGGGATAGGTAACACTATTAATGGTCACACAGTTTCCAATAAGTTGTTTTGTACTTCAAAAAAAAGCGGAATGCTTTTCATTGGGCCCTTTATGAGTTGCTTGAAAGGTGGTATTTTCTCAAGAAAATACCCTTACGCCTGCTTTTATGCACACAGGTCAGTAAAGCCCTTATCCAGTCTGCTGAAATCAATAAAAGTCTTTCTTTATGTCTTCAATCAGTCCAAAAGCAAATCAAAACTCAGAATATATATTCACGTCATTTGTTTTCTGGTTTTGAGGTTGACACAGAGTAGAAATTAAAGGTTTGGGGCAAAAGTCTGGTCACGTTGACTTACTATGTTTCCCTGTCAACTGCTCTCTTAAAGTCAGGGAGATTATTCATGAAGGAAGTTGTTACTCAGTGTCTGTAGTAGAGTTTTAATGTAGCACAAGGGCTCCCTGCTTAAAAGGGAGTGAAGGCTCTGCGTTGTTAAAATGCAAAATGTCCAAATTTCACTTATGAGGTCAGTAATTTTTGTTTTAATAGTTTTTGCATTTTAAAATGGGAACACTTTAAGGTAATGGAAATGATCGAGGCCTGATAATATGCAGAGCTATGGTAAAAAACAGTATATGTTGACTTTTCACTGATGTGCAAAAATACATGTTATTTATTTTATATTTTATTTTAGATTAAAAACACTACAGATAATATAATGTTCTATGAATAGGGTGCAAAAGTGACAAAATATTATTTAGCTATTTATTTATTCGTTTCCAGAATGAAACGTATGTGAAAAATCTGTATAGTTAAATACAGGCAGAAACTGAAATCTTCAAATTAAAAATTTGAGGATGTTGGAATGTTTAAGTATGTGTTTACAGATTTTTTTTCACTAACCGAACTCCGCTGTTTTTTTTCTTCCAGTTTGCTCCCAGTATTCTAGAGGAGTTTTTGCCATTTTTGGACTATATGATAAGAGATCAGTACATACCTTGACCTCATTCTGCAGCGCCTTGCACATCTCCCTCATCACGCCGAGTTTCCCCACGGAGGGTGAGAGTCAGTTTGTGCTGCAGCTGCGGCCATCTCTGCGGGGAGCCCTCTTGAGCTTGCTGGATCATTATGAATGGAACCGCTTTGTCTTCCTGTATGACACAGATCGAGGTGAGTTGCAACCCAGCTTTGTTTGTAGTTCAAATGACTTTTGCAACAACTGTGCGTTTTCATATTGTATGGAGGGCTTGGGAGTCAAATTTTAAGGGCCTTTGAGGTGAAATACCTCTGACTGAGTAGCTGTGTGGCTGAAAGAAAAATTCCTTCATCTGCAAATATTGGATGTTGGACGCACATAGTGTGTAATCGACCAGCCAAAGCCTGTGCTTTAAGTCTAGAATACTAAAACATTTTTACTAATGTTAGTGAAACAAAGACACAGGCCAATAAGCAGAATTTTACAGCTGTGTTCACTCCTCAACTCACTTCATAAGTGACAGCAGTACAAAGTAGTAGAGAGGACCAGCCACTTCTCTGCACCTGCACTGGTGTAAGCTGAGATGCGAGTGAACCCCTTGGGACTTCCATGCTTTGGGAGGTCAAGGCAGAGAGAGGCTTGCTCGGTGTGAGGCCCTCAGGCTGCGGCAGAGAAGTGGAGGTAAGAGGGAATACCTGCCAGGTGAGAGGTATCCATGGGGCAGCAGAGGGAAGGAGTGCTGCAGTAGCCTGTCTTCTACTCCCTTCATCTCAAGTTATCTCTTTGATGGACTACGCTATTATAAAAAATATAGCACGTTACACAAAAGGCTACATTTTCTATTTGCATTCTCCATTCCACATCCAAGAGCATCTCAGAACCTTTTAAGTGGCAAAAAAAATGCCAGTGAATCACTGCGCCTCGCCACTCGGTGCTGAATTGAGAAGTAAAATCTCCTGTTCTCCACGTCGTGTGTTCATTCTGCTGGCAAAGCCCTTTGCCTGTGTTTATGGAATAGGACTGAGCCAGCATGGCTGAGCTTCTGTGAAAGAGGCAAGATTTTTATGTTGATGGCTTGCTTTCAGGGGGGAAGTGAGTGGCATAGCTGTAGTCAAATAATTATTTTACTACAGCTGTTTCAATATAGCTCCCCATGTGGACAGTCTATTCTGGAATTAAAGTGGCTTTATTCCAGTATAATTATTCTGCAGTAGAAATAGGGAATTATACTGACCTAACTAAATCTGTTTAATTATTTGATTATGGCTATAGAAGTCAATTTTCTCATATATACAAGCACTAAATTTTAGTGAGTTTTTAACTTGCTATACTGCCTAAATACCTGAATTTATATCAAAATGAGTAATGGAACAAAATGGAAGCATTTGTATTGTTCCATAATCGTTTGGGTTTTTTTTTTAAATACAGATTTTTTTAATGTTTGCTGGACCTACAAGGGAAGTCTGGGAAGCATTATAGAATGTATTAGATAACTGGAAAGAGAAAAAAAATAGTGTATTTAAAAGTATTCCTACTCAATACATAGTTATGAGTAACAAGAAAACAAGCACAGATGTAGAATGTGATCCTACAAGTTCAACAAATTGTTATGAGAAGAAGTGCATAACCTGCAGTCACCTTGCTCATCTAAATTCACACGCTTAATTAGATTGAGACATCATTTTTAAGCATGCAATATCACACCAAGGGCAGTTTCAGAACGTCATCTATAACAGTGTGGTTAATAAACGATTCTTATGGCACTGAACTCAGCAGCTCGCAGCTCATCAGTGTGTCTTTGGTAGAGAGATGACATTTGCCAGCTTGGATGCAGGGGGTGCTAGCTACATTGGATAGTCACTCAGATTCTGAATAAGTCTTGTCACTCAGTTTAATGCAGGAGAAAATAAGATTCAATGCATCTTTAGGTATTAAGATGCCTAAAGATATATCACTGCTGAAAAATTTTCACTACCATTCCACAATAGAAATTTTTAAAGTGGAGCTGAGACATGATAAGAAAAAAGTATCGTCTCTTACTATCAGTGTAACCAGAAAAAGAAAAAAAATCATTGATGTTGAGTCATAGGGTCTTTGTCAGTGAGGCCAGAACTTCACCTCATCCACATTTTTGCCAGAGATCCTTCCTTTACATGCCAGATGTTTCCCTGTTTCCCTCTCAGAGCAGCCCCATTATACCAAACTGAAGGAAAGGGAACCCCCTTAGCCTTTTGGTTTTGATACTGGGCCTGCGAGTTGATGTCACAGCTTAACCAGGAAGCTATAAATAAACTCTTATGGGGAAAGGTAAGCAATAAGCATCAATTCCAGCCAGACACAGTAGCTGTTAGTGAAGAATGCAGCATTTAGCAGCTATCGGTGTTGTAAAAGGCACAAGTCTTTGGCAGAAGGCAATATGACAGTATAAACTTCGGCAAACCTTCAGCAGCAGGGGTGCTGTTGCTGTGGTGGGCAAATGCATGTTGTTTTCAGACGTGCTTTCCCAGCCTTTCCACCCTGCTTGCTTCTTGGTTCTGTTGCATGTGACTCAGTTGCTGCTTGCCCTTGGGGGGTGAACAATTGAATCCTCTTATTAAGGTAGGTTTCTCTGCTGTATCACTCCATTCATCTCTGTGACAGCCCCTCAGCTCCCTGCAGAACCCCAGTCTCTTTGCTACTGGGGGCATCTGTGTTGGCATTTCGGTTCAGGTCAGGAATGCACTCTTGTTGCATCTCTCTAAGTCATTCCCACGTATTGTACTTGGGTTTACACCATGGAGTAGTCTTGGAGCTCACAAACTCTGATGAGATGGTGGCTTCAGCTATTATGTTAAATCTCCTTTTCTGATGTTCTGCCAAGCCTGTGGTCTGGAAAATCACTGTCCTCTGGCAGGATGAAGATACTAGGAAGAATGGCAAAGATATAAAATGAATTGGATCTAGCAGGGGACATAACAGGAAAGGAGAACAGGTTTTACAAAAGGTATTAGATCTAAAAGAAAGATGAAGGAAAATTCAGCTCATTATTTAACAGGGAAAGTGAGCAAGTAAAGAGTGACACAGAAGGCTAAAGCCTCAAGGGTCCTTTTGTTTCAATATATTCTTCTTTCTCTTACCCTCCTTCCATAAAAAGGTTTAATTATGACCCGGTGCTTAATACAATTAATATTAACAGCAAAGTGCCAGGAACACAGATGTGAAAGGCAAAAAGCAGGATGAAGAACTCTTACCTGAGTTATGCAAAGCATTAGTGGGAACACGCTGAAATGAAAACCATGCCTCCCTGAGTATCCAGAGGAAAGGGAAGTCCAGCAGGGGTGAAGTACGCAGTTAGTATTTGATGTCACCTCTAAAGGGATTTCAGTGAAAGAATCAAAGGAGTAGACCAGAAGAACATTTAGTTTATATATGTTGTTTTATTGTGATTAAGAGGTAGTTCTTTAAAAAGAGGCATACAATCAGGTGGAGCTGTGCATCTGCAAATCCATGGGATTTTTGACCTAGCACAGATATGCCTAAATTATGATTTTGCTGGTTGATGACAACATTTTCTAGCACCAGAAAGCAAAAGTGGGACCCTGAAACCACAGAAGAAGGCCGGAGAAGTTTGTGTGAGGTGGGGAAGCTGTTTAAGAATAGAATCATAGAAACATTTAGGTTGGAAAAGACCCTTAAGATCACCGAGTCCAACCGTTAACGTAGTACTGCGAACTCCACCACTAAACCATGTCCCTAAGCACCATGCCTACACGTCTTTTAAATACCTCCAGGGACAGTGACTTAACCACTTCCCTGGGCAGCCTGTTCCCATGCTTTACAACCCTTTCTGTGAAGAATTTTTTCCTAATATCCAATATAGGATCAAAAGGTACAAGTATCAAACATACAAGGGGTCGGTGCTAGTTTTCCACATTGTGTGCAGCCTTACTGAGAGCTGGAATGGCTGAAGTTGTTAGTAAAACTGCAGAGATTACCCAGAGCCAAGGGGTCCCAGGATGGAGAGGGGTAGAAGGGCTGTGGAGCAGTGTGGGACACCAGGGAGGATGGCAGCTGGCAAGCTGGAAACTGCCTTCATAAAAGTTCAGCAGCCTTTTGAATTCAACTGTGTTTCCCAGAAAGTTTTCAGCCCCTGACTGTGTCTAAAGAGCGGTAGCAGGAGGGGTAGATCTACCAGCTGGCGTAGCAGTTGGCTCACCAGAGGCGAGGACTGTAAAATAGTTATAGTTGTCTAGAAATTAGGCATTGTGTGTGAGCCTGTTTATGTACCTTGTTGATTTTTTTTTTCCCTTTGCTCCTTCTAATTACATATTGTTCATTAAACCAACTCAGTCATGGTTGCAGGTGAGGAAAATCAGCTTGCTGTGCACAAGATAAATTTAATTTTCCCATGTTTCTGGATAGTGTTTTTATAGCAACCCCTTTAAAGTTGAAACTGTTCTGTTTTATGACAGTCTAAACCTGGCAGAAGGGTTGCACAAGTCATGATGGCCTGTTCGAATTAATCCTACAGTAAATAGAGTAGCAATCTCCAAGCTTTTGTCTTTGAGGACTTGTGGAGGATAGGTGGGTCCCCGATGTCTGGAGATGGTAAAGAAAGCTACAGGGAATTTATAGCTCTCCCTCTTATATTGAGGGAGTTTATTTAGAATCAGTTTATTAGGCTAATCTAATTTTCTCCTTTGGCAGAGTAGCTGGCCCAGCAGTAAGCAGTAGGTTTGGTGTGTCCATGCTTCGTAACTCCAGTGATATTGCTTCAAGCTTGATATTCTCCCAGGAAAAAATAGAAAATAGAGATTCAACTATAGCGTGGTGTCTTGAAAATTAGAAACCGTAACCCCAAAGTTGTTATTAATGATTAATGACATATTTTTAAAGTAAGAGGACATCTCAGGTGAGGTGCAAGGATTTGCCTTTGCTCTGGTCTAGTGAATACCTAGTATGAATTTGCGTGATAGCACAGAGAACGGCTTTTGTGGGTATGGTGAGCCATAAGAATAATCTAAGTGCAGAAAGCCATACTGTTTCCAAGAACGTAAATGTTATTTTGAAATTTAGGAAAAAGAATGTTGCATGTGAGAAATGAAGGTTAAATATTGCTTTCTCCTGGCTGGCTATGCTGTTGTGTCATATGTTGGGATTTCCACTGCAACAGAAAAGATCAAAAATTTCAAGTAAGCTGAGGAAATGGAATGGGATCAAGTGGATGAGGCACACAGAGGACATGATGGTGGCAGCACTGTGTCCCACCACTTTTTCCTTGCCCTTTGAAAGCACTGGGTACTGTTCGCAGCTATATCAAGGGCCTTCAGCATGAGCACGGCACAAGGATCAGGTGATCTGTTGCTGGAATGGCACTGTGGTCACTGACCACCACATACAGGTATCACATACATAAGTTTCAAGGCTCAAGAGGAGAGGAAGAATATTAAAAAAAAATCATGACCTTTGAGAAAAAGTTTCAGGAACTGAGATTTTTAATTCTGGGTCTGTTAAGGAGCAAAGACCAATTCTTCTTTGTACCCACGGAGATCAAGGCAAGAATTAGAATTATTTTCCAGGAAGGCAGATTTAAGGTGTTACTAAGAAAAAATGTTTCAGTAAGGTTAGAATAAGCTGAGGAGGCTTTGAGGATTCTTACCACTAGAGGTTTTAAAGAAGAGGTTAGAAAATATCTGCAGTGGTGATCTGCTTTGCTACATCCTGCCTCAGATGATCTCTTATGTCCCCTCGGGATTTATATTTATGTAATTTTCATGATTTCTCTAGGAGACTTGGAATGGCTTCTTCACAGTACTTGGGACACTGAAAGGACAATTTTCTACTATGGAGCAACTTTCAATAATATATTATTGCTATTCAATTATATATATAGCCTTTGTAAAACATTTAGTATGTTCTATTATTCAAAAATCAGATCAAAACTATTCTAAAGTGACTTAGACAAAAACACTGTAAAATCAGGTTGAAGGAATATAATTATAATATGTTACTCAGTAAGTTTAGTTATCATTAGGTGGGCATTTAGGAGCTGCAAGAATGGGCCCTACATCAAGCTTTACTTGATACTTTTACTGCACTTCTGAACAAATTTGTGAATGTCTTAATAATGGAAAGAGTAATAATATAATAGCAAATTGGAAAGTTATTTCAATAGATAGCTCAATTGAAAGAGCTAGACGTACTAAAGACAGTAGTAATATAGAAATATCGCCTACATGTTTATTTGCATTAAAATACTGAGTCAAGGCTCTTATTCATGAAATAAGTTAAAAAGACCAAGTGTTGCTAATATACAGCAAGTTGAAGATGAACTTACAACAAGATACTGCCAAAAAAAAGGTTCTGCCACAAAATGCTGTTTAGTTATTAATTATTTTTTGCATATCACTGTTAAGCCCAGACCTATATCGCTCTTACCTTAGACTGCTAGAATGTCACAGGGGGTTTCAGGTAAGCCTGAGAAATAACAGTTATGTGCGGGACTGTAGAGAAGATCATGTTGGGAATCTGGCTTTGTTCAATTGCAGCGATCCACTTGGTCTTGCGCCCTTTTTTCATTATGATCATCAGGAAGAATTTGGAAGGATTCCCACCATAAGCACTTTTCATCCTACTGACCTTTGGCAAAATGTCCAAGAATAAAAGAGAAACAGAAGTTCATGACTGTGTCCACTAAAAATGAAAGGCATCATGCAGTTATGTATCAAACTTTTGTGAAACAAAGATCAGTGCTGTGATGACATTGCAGAAATATTGATGTGATATATTCCAGAAAACAAACAGCATCCAAGACCTGATCTGGTAGTGTTTATTGGATGACTCAAACATCTGGTCTGTAGGTTTGAACTTTTCCATATTTTGTGTCTTTACAGTTGCTGAGAACAAAATCGTCAGTGTTTTAATCATGTCAGCTGTTACTTATTTCATAGTAGTTCCATCAAGTCAAACTGCTGTGTAGTTTCAGTAGCCCAAGTACATCCCAGGAATAGGATGACACTTATCCTGTAGGTGAACAGAAAAAAAAATCTCACTGGATTTGATAAAAAAGCTGTTTGTCTTCAGCAAACACTCTATGTGGGCAGTGGATCATGTCATACATATGGGATCCAAGTACCACTGTGTTTGTTGTTTACCAAAGTCATCGTAATTTTGTGCAGGCCAATCTGAACTGATACATAAAACACAGAGAAAAAGTTGTTTTAGCAAATATCAGTGAGTGTAGAAAACTGTAGTAAGTTGGTCAACCTCCTTCATATGATCTGCTGCTGTCTATACTCAGTAACAGTAAATACCATGTTTTTGATGAAATAGACCAATGTGCTTTGTCTATTGATAATTGGTTTGCAGCAAATTTTGTTTTGCCAGTGTTAGCTCATTAACAATTACAACAGCAACATGCCAGCTTGTCCTCATCTTCTCAGCAGGTGGTAACAACTTGAAAGTATAGTTAGTAAATGCACACATGAAACTTAAGATGCAGCTGGATCCTAACATCAGCATCAGTAATGATACCATGACTTTCCATCTTTTTCTTGTTTTACCACCAAAGAGAAGCAATTATGGTTAACTGGCAGGGTCATCGTGTAATGAGCTCAGAATTCACTACATACTGAAATCTTCCAAGAGCTTTCAGACTGCTTCATTAAATAAAAGTACTCCTTTTGTTGATTGAAATGATTGAACATTAGATCAAGGTTGAAATTAACAGAAAATACAGGTACGGAAATCAAAAGCTGATCATTAAGCGTACAGATGAGTCCCTTGACTTTGCAGTTCCATGTAAGATGTGGATCAAACTAAGCTGCATCAGAATTTTTATGGGTGTTTTGGTCATCTAGCTAAACACTCTGAATACACGGTGCAGCCTAATATACAAATGCCACAGAAGTATATAAATCAGAAAACATTAAATAAACTGCTGCTTATTATATTCCTGAATTTGCTTTCCTTTGTTCTGGGATAGAGGATGCCATAGAAAAGACAAGAGACGTGATAATTTTAAATATTACTTTTCAGGTTGCCATGCCAGTGAATCAGCTTTGCCCTTTTTAATGATTTATTTGTGGCAGTGTTGCAGAATCCTTAGAGCTAAATTCCTTTCCTAGTAGCATTTATCTCAGGTTTGCACATGTGTAACTCAAAAGTTAGCCTGTAGCTTCTCTATGCTTTTATATGCCAGTGTCCTAATGTAAATAACATTGCTGCTTCCAATGGCTTTTTCTAATAATATCAGAACAATTGCATTTACAGAACCTGGCACAAAGAGTTAACTTGATGTTAGCTGCATATGTAACACATTCCTTTAAATGGAAACATCATTTTTAGCTGTTTGTTGCACACATTCTGTATTTACTTGAGAGCAGGACAGTGCGGTTTGTAATTCTGAATATCTGTTTCCATTTATTTAAGAGCTTTTCCACACAAGGAAATTATACTGCAGTTAAGAAAGGAAGTGAGTTAATAGTATAGCAGTTTTCCTGAAAAAAAAAAAAAAAACAAAATAACCAAGCAAAACCCCAAAACCCTCCTGTATTGGCATTTTTACTCTAGACTGTCTGCATAGCAAAGTTAAGTTCAGTTGCTGTTATGAGTTACCAGTAACAACTTTGAGCACGTTTCTGAGTACGTGCTGCACCCGAGTATGTGAGGACATATTTCTTTGAGTAGCAACTTCAGTCACTTGCCTCATACAGATAAGCTATAATAAAAGGTCTGCATACTGTATGTTAGGAACTCTATGCTGTAAGAATTGATTTTATTATTATTTGATCGCAAATAAGAGCAGGTGATTTATATACATACTAATAGGACTTTTATTCATCTTTTCCATGGATTAAATAAACTAATTCCAGAGAAAAAAGTTTTAAGCAGAAATTCGTGTTGTGTTTTACGAATATTTAGCTTTCATATTAATCTTTAGGATAGACTCCGCCCCTCCTTACATATACCTATATCAGTGGTATCACAACTGAGAAAGCCTGCAAAAACCTGTCTTTAGTGAAGGGACTGTGGCAGCCTTACATCAGCGTAACCAAGAGCATCTTTTCTAAGTACGCGGCTGTCCTATGTTACCACTACACATTGGTCAGTAATAACGCTGCAGACAGTTGATCGATACAACATCCAGCAGCGCAGACCTCCAAAGAACGCCTTGAAAAGACTCAGACGAGGAAGCCAGCCACACATCCAAATGCTTATGCTTTAGAAATTTATTTCAGTGTGGACATCTGAGTCCCGCAGCTGCTGTACATAGCCTTTTATATGGCCACAGGTGTTGGCTTCAGTGCTGGAGCACGGAGTGGTAGCAAACAAAGGGGAGTATAGTCGATGCTGCCAGAGACCAGACATAGTGCCAATTTAATACTGAATGTAAAACAAATACTTGTGCCAATTTGTTTCTAAATGCATTTTTAGTTAGAAAAATTAGCTTGTCTTTTGAAAGCATTATCTATGTGTGGATGAGTGTTCCAAGTTTTAATACAGTATAAAGCAGGCTTTTTAAAAATCAAAATAAATAAACAAAATATAGACTTAGAAATATCAAAACCTAGTATTCTATTGTTTCTGCTCTTATTGTTTAAAAAATAATCCAACTGTATTAGGCTAATTTAATTCTTCGTGATCACTCCCTGATGTATTTTGTGAGACAGATTTATCCTTTATGTAGTACAAATTACTCCTCTGGAGTTGCAGCAGGAAGTAAAGGTAATTCAGCATTAGACTATGTTGTGAAGTAAATCTGTGTTTGTATTCAAGGTCATTTCTGGAGTTGTGCATTCTTAATTCAACTGATTGAACTGTCATTGTATCATCTATGCAATCTATGATTTTAGGACTACATTTTCTGCTTGTGTGAAGAATCGCATTCCAGTGTATTAAGTTTTTCACTATTTTGAGATGCATTTTGCCTGTAAATTGAATATATTTTAGGCATTTCCCTCATTAATTACAGCTGAATCCTATTTGCATACATATTTATACAAATAATTTGTCTTTGCTGGATTCCAAAAGGAGAGGTGGAAGTGTAGAGATCCTTTTAGAATGATTGACTACTTATCACAGTACTACAGATGCTATTTCTGCCTCTGTACAGGGAATTTCCTGCACTAGTATTTACAGATAATAGCATTAACAGCTGCTTCTGTTACGAAAATTGCAGTGAATGTTTGAGGTATTTAGCATTTTGCAATTGGAAAGAGAGTTACCAAAGGGTCCTTCAATCCTAAGGACTCAAAATCCTTCTTTTGTACTAGTACCTTGGTGGGGTTTAATATTAATGCACACCTGGATGCTGCAGGAAGTTCTCCTGTGGGCAAACGACATATATTTTGTTTCAATTTGACTGGGACTGCAAATGGCAAAAAGAACATTTAATGTATTTTGAAGATCTGGGCATAATAAGTGACAAGAGTGTCACCAAATAGAGGAGTTTTGAATGCAAAACTGTGTTGCTAGTCTAGATCCCTGGAATGAATGCGCATTTTATGTTAATGCATCACTGGGAAAAAAGAAAGGAACCGTTCTGGGAGTAAGGACTTGTATCCTAGATCTTCCTTCTGCTAATGGAAAGCCCAGTCAGCATGGGGCAGTTGTGACTCTGGAAGGTCCCGTATAGACTCTTATTTCATAAAAGCTATTTGAGCTAGTTTTCCTCTGTAGAGAGTTGACAGTAAGAAAACTAAATAACAAATGGCAAGTGTAGGTACACATTACAAAAAATGGACAGTAGTAAACAAGTCTTAAACACATAAACATAATAAGCAGCATTTTTTAAGTGAGCTGTTCAAAGAAGTTCCTCATAACAGAGAAATGTGTTTGTAGATGCTTGTTATGAAATGGTTTGATTTGTATGAACAAAACGAAGTGGAAAGGAGGCAGTTTACTTTGTTAGTAAACTTGGTAAAAGCAAGGCATTAAGATACCTTCAATATATCAATATATATCCTTCATAATATATCCAATATATATCCTTCCTGTAAAAAAACAAGTACTATATTTTATTTAATGGGATAAGGGTAGTTTCAAATAGGTCTAAATTACTCCAAATGCTCTTAAGAAACTTTAAACTATTGGTAGTGAAATAAGGCTGCATTGCCAAACTTACATTGTAAACAGAGTTTACATTTAGTACTACGAAACAGGTCATGAACCTGACCCTTAAACACAAGAGACTATCCCAAGCACAGACATAGCAATTATTTTTGAGGGGGATCTCCTTTTGTTTGTGTTGATGGTGTGGGTGGCTTTTTGCCATTTTGTATATGTATATGCATATATGTGTGTATATATATGCCTAATAATAATTATATCTCCTAGGTTTGGATGCAAAACAGTTGAAATCATTTAAATATCAGAAAGCTTTGTGTCTTAGAAATTCAGATCATACCACTGAAAAATTTTTGAGCAGTAATTTTAGGTTATATTTTCTTTTGTCTGTTTAATTTGTATTTTCGTTCTCATTAAGCATTATTTTAAAACCAAACTTCTTTTATAATGTTCAGCTAGTATGTCTCAACATCTTCAATATTTTGTTTCAAAACATTTTCTTTATTTTTCGAAGAAATAGAGTTTGGGGAAAAATTTCTGAGCCACTTCTATCAAATAATTGTTTTACTAAGTAAAGAATGTCCTTCCTCTGAAGTGTTTCTTTAAAAAAAGTTTTAAAAGATCAGTATGTCATTGTATATGTTTTTTAAGTTGTGTCTTGTGCTAGATTGATTTCGTATCAAATTTCTCCTTAAATAAGCAAAGCATTCTGCCAGGTATTTCCTAATACAACTACGTGTTCTTGCTCTTGCGGGAGAATGAAAAACCCTGTCCGAGTTCTCTGGGAAGCCAAGGGTGATGTTCTCAGTGTGCCTTTTTGCACAGGACTTCTTTTATTCTGTGAAATATCCTCAAAACAGCCCCACTTGATGCACCCCTCTCATTTAAAAACTGTTCTTTTCCTCTTGTGAGAAAAGGAACTTACTTTCTCGTCTGTATCAGAATATCGAGTTATGGGTTCCTGATCCCATGTCTGCATCACAGGCTGTGTATAGAACTGCAGCAACTTTATCTTCTGTCACTTTAGAAACTGTTTAATAGGGCCTCCCAAAACTTGGCTTATCTGTTTTGTTGCTCACATTTCCGCTACAGCAGGGAGGTTTAATTATCTTCAACTGCATTAGCTCATGAATCACCTCAGGATCTACTTCTGCATTCCTGCTTTCACATATTTGCCCAGATTTATTTGCTTGATTCTGCTTTTCCTCTTTGATCACTTAGCATTGGCTTTTTTTCTACACCACCTTCTACTCCTTTTCCAGTAAGCCTGATTCATTTTCAGCCCTTGCACATTATTTGGGAGCCTGGGGGCATCCCATTGCCTTCTATTTTTATCTCTGCCATTCACAATTGTCACAGATTAAGGTTTTTAGTTTGAAAAAAAAAAATCAAAAGCTTGTAATATGACTTATAATTAGTCTATGTCTGTGGCTGCCATGGAGGAAAACATGCAGTTTTGTTTCCAGGGTGAACAAATAATTATCTATATATTTTAATGCATCAACACTCCAGTTTGAATGAAACAAAAGACATGACAAAA
>VZSZ01008505.1:178927-193274 GCA_013398815.1 Ibidorhyncha struthersii
AAGATACTACTTTTTAAAAATTCTAAATCAGTTTAGAAGGGAAGGAATTCAAGTTTTGATTTATTTACTTTATGGCTGCTGAAAATGCGTATGGACTTCACGTGTGTGTACCACCAAACAGCAAAAAGAGAGGTTCACCAAGTGCATTATCTTGTATCCTCAAATGCACTTCCAGGCTACCAGACAGGAGTGATAATAGGAAATGCATAGAGGTGCAGTATTTTGTCTGCACCAAGAGCTGAATTCACAAGTAGCCTAAATGCCAAATTACATAATTTCTCCTCCCGCAAGTCAGGCGCGTTGCGGTGGCCACCGCACAGCTGCTGGCCTGGGCGACATCCAGGCAGACACAGTCACAATTGTCCCTTTTCATCTGGGTCATTCTGAATTCCCTCAACAGGAAATGGAACACAAGCAGAAAAGTTTTAAAAACATCCCAGACATGAATCAACAAAAACCCTGAACATCTGCTCATCAAAGCTCATCAGAAAACAGTGTATTTTATTTACACTACTCTTCTGAATGTACTGAGAATGCCTAATGAGGTTAGAGATCACTGGAAAATATTGCTGGTGTGAAGAGTCCATTTCACTTTCCAGATTAGTGGCCTAATCTACCCAAAATATGTGAAATGTGATGTATCATATTCACAGCTTCTGCAATATTGTTATTTATTTTAGCATAAAATGATGAAGTTTTTTAAATCCACAGTTCGCATCAAATCCAAGCTGGCTAAAACCAGGTACAATATTTTAATCAATATTTTAATTCCTTCTGAAGATAAAATAGTGCTAGCAAATGTAAAAACCAGGATAATAGAAAGGGCAGTAAATATAAGTGGATTCGACACAGGAATGAGGAACATTTTAATGTATAAGGAAATGTGGGCTCAGATGTTCAGATAAAGCAGCTCAGCATAATCTACTGACTGCATCCTACACTGCCAGGGAATCGTGCCTCTGTGTTTAAATGTCTAACATTGTATAGTTTTTCTGATCCACAGGACAGCACCGATACTCTGTCCTCGTTCAGGATTTATGAATCCTTGTGGCCTTGCAAAAAGTCTTGTTACCAGGGTAGGTCTAATTCCAGCTTTGTCCAGAGTAAAAGCTCAGACACTCGCCCTTTTTTTTTTCCCACAAGGAAGTACTTTACTCAAAGGTGGATGCTCAGTTACTGGAGCTATTTCAGTTATTTCGGAAAGAGGTTCACCTCAGCTACACTGAGGAAACGTGAGCTTACGATGGCTGTGATCTTGTCCTTGCAGATGTCTTCACGTTTCCCTCTGCATATCAGAAGGGAAACAAAATCTTCTCTTGAAGGAGTAAAATTTGTTGGGGAGCAAAGGGAGTGTTTTAATTTAAACTTGCCCACTGCTTCTTGTCTTTTTCAGGCTTTTTGAATGGTGCGTATTGCCTTACCATTAAAACACCAATACACCAACACTGTATTTCATAGAATCATACAGTCATAGAATGGTTCGGGTTGGAAGGGACCTTGAAGATCATCTAGTTCCAACTCCCCTGCCATGGGCAGGGACACCTCCCACTAGGCCAGGTTACTCAAAGCCCCATCCAACCTGGCTTTGAACACTTCCAGGGATGGGGCATCCACAGCTTCCCTGGGAAACCTGTTCCAGTGCCTCACCACCCTCAGAGTGAAAAATTTCTTCCTAATATCTAAACTAAATCTAACCTCTTCCAGTTTAAAACCATCACCCCTCGTCCTATCACTACACTCCCTGATAAAGAGTCCCTCCCCATATTTCCTGTAGGCCCCCTTTAGGTACTGAAGGCCACTATAAGGTCTCCGCAGAACTGTCTCTTCTCCAGGCTGAACAACCCCAACTCTCTCAGCCTGTCTTCATAGGACAGGTGTTCCAACTCTCTGATCATCTCCGTGGCCCTCCTCTGCACTCAATCCAACAGGCCGATTTCCTTCTTATGTTAGGGGGCCTAGAGCCTGAGGAAGTACTCCACATGGTGTCTCACGAGAGCAGAGGGGCAGAATCACCTCTCTTGACCTGCTGGCCATGCTTCTTTTGATGCAGCCCAGGATATGGTTGGCTTTCTGGGCTGTGAGCACACATTGCCGGCTCATGTTGAGCTTCTTCCTCTCCTCAGGGATACTCTCAATCCATTCTCCGCCCAGCCTGTATTTGTGCATGGGATTGCCCCGAACCACGTGCAGGACCTTGCACTTGGCCTTGCTGAAGTTCATGAAGTTTGCATTGGTCCACGTCTCAAGCCTGTCGAGGTCCCTCTGGATGCCATCCCTTCCCTCCAGCATGTCAGCTGTGCCACACAGCTTGGTGTCATTGGCAAACTTGTTGAGGGTACACTCAATCCCACTGTCCCTGTTGCTGACAAAGATGTACCGGTCCCACTAGTGACCCCTGAGGAATGCCACTCATCACTGGTCACCACTTGGACGTTGAGCTGTTGACCACCACTCTGAGTGTGGCTATCCAGCCAATTCCTTATCCACCAAGTGGTTCGTCCATCAAATTCGTGTCTCTCCAATTTAGAGACAAGAATGTTGTGCGGGACGGTGTCAAATGCTTTGCACAAGTCCAGGTAGATGACGTCAATTGCCCTTTCCTTATCCAGCAGTGCTGTAACCATGTTGTAAAAGGTCATCAAATTTTTCAGACATGATTTGCCCTTGGTGAAGCCATGTTCAGTGTCACTGACAACCTCTTTATTTTCCATGTGCCTTAGCATAGTTTCCAGGAGGATCTGCTCTATGATCTTGCTGGGCACAGAGGTGACACTGACCAGCCTGTAGTTCCATGGGTCTTCCTTTTATCACTTTTAAAAATGGGGGTTATGTTTCCCCTTTTCCACTCCATGGAAACTTCACTGGAGTGCCACGACTTCTCAAATATGATGGATAGAGGCTTGGCAATTTCATCTGCCAGTTCCCTCAGGACCCATGGATGAATCTCATCAGGTCCCATGGACTTGTGCACCTTCACGTTCCTCAGCTGGTCTCGAACCTGGTCTTCTCCTACAGTAGGCAGTTCCTCATTCTCCTAGTCCCTGCCTTTGCGTTCTGTGACTTAGGCAGTGTGGCTATAGCCCTTGCCAGTGAAGACTGAGGCAAAAAAGTCACTGACTACCTCAGCCTTCTCCATATCCAAGGTGACCAGGTCTCCTGTTTCCTTCTGGAGAGGGCCCACATTTTCCCTAGTCTTCCTTTTGTCACTGATGTACCTAAGAAGCTTTTCTTGTTGTCCTTCATGCTGCTGGCCATATTTAATTCTATCAGGGCTTTACCTTACCTAACCAGACCCCTGGCTGCTTCTCTGTATTCCTCCCAGGCTACCTGTCCTTGCTTCTACGCTCTGTAGGCCTCCTTTTTGCTTTTGAGTGTGTCCAGGAGCTCCTTGTGCATCCATGCAGGCCTCCTGGCGTTTTTGCCTGACTTCCTATTTGTTGGGATGCATCACTCTTGAGCTTGGCAGAGGTGATCCTTGAATATTAACCGGCTTTCTTGGGCCCCTCTTCCCTCCAGGGCTTTATCCCCCATGGTACCCTACCAAGCAGATCCCTGAAGAGGCCAAAGTCTTCTCTCCTGAAGTCCAGGGTAGGGAGCTTGCTGCTGCCCTCCTTGCTGCACTAAGGCTCTTGAACTCCACCATTTCATGGTCACTGCTGCCAAGGCTGCCCTTGAACGTGACATTCCCCACCAGCTCCTCCTTGTTGCTGAGAATAAGGTCCAGCATAGCATCTCTCCTCATTGGCTCCTCTATCACTTGGAGAAGGAAATTACCATCAACACATTCTGGGAACCTCCTGTATTGCTTATGCCCTGTTGTTTTGTCCCTCCAACAGATATTGGGGTAGCTGAGTACCCCATGAGGACCAGGGCTTGTGAATGTGAGGTTGCTCCAATCTGTCTATAGAGGGCCTCGTCTGCTCAGTCTTCCTGGTCAGGTCTCCTGTAGCAGACCCCCATTGTAATACCACCTGTCTCTGTGTTCATTTTAATCCTGACCCATAAGCTCTTGGTTGGTTCTCATCCATCCCCTTTTGGAGCTCCATGCACTCCAGCTGGTCCTTAACGTAGAGGGTGGCATCCCCTCCTCGTCTCCCTTGCCTGTCCTTCCCGAAGAGCCTTTGTCCTTCCATTCCAGCACTCCAGTCATAGGACCCATCCCATTGTGTCTCTGTGATGGCAATAAGATTATAGCCCTGCGGGTGGGTGTTTATTCCCCATGCTACATGCATTTGCATTGAGGCAGTTAATTTGGGCCCCTGATGAAGCTGACTTACTGGCTGGAGTGGTTGGAATTCCTTTGTGCTGCGCTCCAGGTGCTCTCCTGCTGACCTGTGATCCTTCTCCAGGCCCTGGGCATCTATTGCTGGCACTGGCATCAAACTGGTAGGAGTGAAATGGATTGAGATTCTCCTCCCCAGGCAACTCTAGTTTAAAGCAGTCTTTCCTCTGAGGCTTTTCTGTTTGTGTTCATAGGAAAGCACCTAGCTTAGCAATGAGTGCTTTCAGAGGAAGCCAGTGTAGAACCCTGGTCACTCTCTTGAGGAGTCAACTTGGAGACTATATATTTTTCTCAGTAAATTCCAGAAGAAGCAATACTTTCATAGTGTTGGTTTAGAGAAAGAGGACAACAGCATTGATGAATGACTGGAGCAGCTGTAAGTCACATAAGGGGTAATTATTTCTTGCAAGTGTGGAAAGGAATTTTATTCTGCATGTCTGCTGTGTAGCTACAAAATATTGCTGTCAATGCCAAAAAGGATAAACACCTGCTAAAAGAACTGTGGAGAGGATTATCTCTCTTTCTTACATATACACTTATGAAATATGTACTACACATTGGACCATCTCCAGTTTGTTTCTGTTTCTCTCAGCATTTTTCTAGCCATTGAATCAATTGTTCACCCTCTCTGCCTGACCTGTGAAAAAGACATCTGCTATGTGGAGAGGCCAAATATCAGCATATGACATGCTTCAGTTACCTTGTGCCAACCTGCTAGAACAGAACGCTTGTTTGGTTTTTAACCGATCTCCTTTTGAGTTCTGTTGCATGATTCTGTTGTTGGGATGTGGGGTCAGTACTCTCTCCTGCTCCTTATCCCTCCTCACCAAGCTGGAAAGAACCCCTGATGTCTCTCCACCTGTGCAGCTGTAGCAGTGCTCTGCCACAGCAATGCTAATGCTCCCTTGCCAATTTTTAAACATTTTGCCAAGTAGAGAGAATTAATAACAAGATCTGAATCATCTCTAAAGTAACCTCGATGTCCCTGTGTCCTATTCCTTCAATATTACATCATTTTTCAGCTCCTGTCCAGGATAATAAAAAGGATCTCTTACACCCCCACAGCTGAGAAGTGTGTCAGGGCGGGCTGCCCCATTTATTCAGGCTACCCTTTTGCCTTTGTGGCTCTAAACATTTAAAAACCTTTAGGCCAGATTTTACGGTCCATGTCGTGCTGCTCAGCTGGTGCGAAGTGGATGGACTCCAGCCAAAGCTGGCAAGTGGCCACGGCCTTCCCCTCGTGCCCGCGAAGGCAGCCGGGAAAGGGCAGCGGGGTTTCGCATCCTTGCAGCCCCCCTGCAGTGTCGCGGGGGAGGCAGCCCAGCCCCAGGCCCCCGCCACCCTGGGAGAGGAGCCCCGGGCTGGGCTAAGCCCTGTGTCTATGTGTGTTGGGCGCCACGTGGGGACATAGCTGATGTTGCCTCCTCTGAGGACATCCGCTTTTAGAGTGGAGCTTTTGATTTTAGACTGGAAAACAGATGAGTTAGTTAAAACAATTGAAGGGTTTGAGTGGGCATTAAACCAATAGGGAGAAACTACTAAACCTGAATTGTAGCTCATAATGTCTGCAATATACATGCCTACTCTAACTTCAGCAGCAGCTTCCCACTGTGATGTGGGCATAACTTACTTGATTTTCTTTCTGTCATTTTGTTTCATCCTTTTTGCTCCATTTGCAAGCAGAATCAAAGATCTTAAAGCATCAAGATGAACTGTCAAAAGTGAAGAGTGGAAGATAGATACTTTGGGATGGCCATACTCAGTTAATACCGTACCTTCAAGAAGTGCTGCCAAGCATTCCTTTTAGGTTTAAAAAATTAAACTTTCATTTCAATAGGAAAAGGCCTTTCGTCTCCCGAGACCTCTGCAAGCTGTGTGATGGTGTGCAGAGCAGAGGCAGAGGAGTGGATCTTGCTCCAGTCAGCTGTGGCGACTATTCCTGTTCCTAGCACCTTACATTCCTGTTGCAGCTACTGGTGGCTTGCTTTGGCTGGGTGTCATGCTTTCCTTCCCCAGTGCTCTGGGGGACATCTGCACAGCCACAAGCATAACTTGGTACACTCTGAGCTTCAACACTCTCTTCTCTTCTGTCTCGCTTCTACCACACATGCCAATCATAAACTTTACTTCATATTCGGATGGCATCCTTGCTTATCTCCAGCTCTCTGCAGTGATTTGTTTTCCCCTGTGCATGAGGCCTTTGAGGCAGCAGTTCTGCAGCTCTTTGTTTCCAGTTCTGCAGCCTACATCTTCTGTCTACTGTTTGGAAAGAAGGACAACACTAATTGCCTGCAAGGGCATCCCTAAATACCAGTGTGGAGATTCTGAGACAGCTTGTACTGTTAGCGTGATAAAAGGCAAACCTCTTTATAGAAATATAAACATGCTCCGATACTTTGGCATCCACCCCTCAGTGGCTGTGCATTGGCCTTTTCCTGCCCAGATCATGTGAGTTGCATATATATACCACATCACATTCCTTTGTGCCACATCTTATACTCACTGCTTTGATTAATAAGGGGTTATTCCACAGTGGCTGTGATGACAACAGAGTGGTCGGTGGTAATGAACTGACCTCAAGTGTTGCGTAAAGCCCTGATGGGAGGTGTGAGAGAAAGAAGACATCTTTTTAGATGGAGTACCACGTGCCTTCTTTGTCCTGGCCAAAGGGGGTCACCTGCCTCAGTACATCCATCGAAAGAATCTTCTTATTTTTTTCCAGGACCATCTTCCATCTGTTTCACTGTTAATAGCTTAATATGACAAATAATACATATCTGAAAGAGCTACCTGATACAGGCCACTAAATTTCTTTTGGTTCTCTGCTCCGTTTGTAGTAAAGACGCAGTTTCTGAAGGCCTAAAAGTTATCTGGCTTGTAAAGAAAAACCCAATCTCTGGCAGAGACTGGAGTTATAAAATTTGACCTACTTAACAAAAAATCCTATTAGATGGATTTACACATGGCTCCCTGAGATCAGACTGTCCAAGATGAAGAATAGGACCTGAAGCCTTTTAATGAGACCTGAAGCCTTAAAGCTGTTTAATGCTGTCAGGTATTTTTTCTAGGTTACTTTTCCCTGCTTCTTTTGGATTCTGGTGCTAAAAACAACACAAAATAAAGTCTGGTCCATATAGAACTTACAGTTTGGAATATCATTGTGCCCAAACTCTAAATCTGTTACATTACAATTTGATAAACAGCATTGTTCTAAGTAAGAAAAAAAGACTTAGTCTTTTTTTTTTGCCACAACTAGTTACATGGCATGGCAAGATGGGCCTCCTTGGAGGCTATGCTGAGCTCTCAAATAGTCAGTTCTCCTTTTAGCTTGCTGTAGTCAAACCCATTTTTTCTTGACTCCATACTGCTTCATCTCACCCCGTGCTGCAAAGCCATGTGACTTTATTGCAAAGCTAACAGTATTAAGTGTTTTTTTCTTGAGTTTCTTGCTTGAAGAATCAGGTGGTTTTGTGAAGCTCTCAGCACTCCTTTCTCTTCAAAAAGAAAATACAAAAAAGGAAATTTCTGTCCCCCTTGGTTTTAGAAAAGAGTTTGTCACCCCTAACACCTCGGTGGCTCATAAACTAGGGGACAAAACAAAAATCTAAGTATATATTGTTATCTTTAAATCCCTTCTTCGTATTACTCGTGTAATTTTTTTTAGCTTCAGGCAATGATTTTTAAAGTTCGCTTGCTTAGCCAAACTTTAGTTAGCAAGGTCCTACCAAAAAACAAACAAACAAACAAAACAAATTAAGCTCAGAAACCAAACCCCTGCAAAAGATCCTATGAAATCCACAATTGCTAATAGTTTGATTCGTTGAGATCATCCCCCGCTCCTTTGTTCTCTTATCTTTTAGACAGCAATGTTCATGTAAATGGGAGATATGATTGCCAGAATCCTGGTACCTCCTTTGCATAGCTGTCACAATTTCCATAACCTGGGCAGAAGAAGCAAATGCCCGTGCCAGCCTGGCATAGTAGTGAATTTGCTTGCTGCATTCCCAGCAAGAGGTACTCAGGGAGTCACCCTTGGCAAAACTTGGCAAGATATTTTCTCCGTAAAGTGTTGGGGATGGTTTTTCTCCAGCATCCTACAATCCGAGCACAGGGAGAGGACGTTAGTGTCCTGGGCATACTGAGCTCTTACTGGTTATGAGCAATATTGGTACAGTGTGTATTGCAAAGCAGAATTGCTTACTTTCTAGGTAATAAAGTAAGGATTTCAATTTAGCATTGTCAGTTCCTATGTTCTTTATATGAGAGCTGATGGGGTGTCTTTGACAGAGAACATATATATATATACTAAAGATCTATAGTAATAAATATGTACTGGCCATAGCAATACAGTTTCTCCATCCTTTAGCTTTCAAAAATGATTGTGAATAACTCTATAAGAGGACTAGATTCCCAGCTGTCATCAAAAGCGACAAAAGAGGCATTTATGCATTTATCCTCTGAAGGCTGGTTCCCAAGGCTCCCTTCTGACATGGCTGCTGTGCCAGGAGCTTGCAGCTTTTGCTAACCTCAAGCTAGGGAATCCCCATTGCGGGAAGGCTGGTTTCACAGACTTAGGATACAGCCCAGGAACGCTTTCACTTTTCATTAAAAAGGTATGCGTGTATGTGCGTATGCACGAGTAGGTGCATGCATACGTGTGTGCACATGCGTGCATGTGCTTTAGAATTTTTTTTGCCCTGTATCTGCAAACCGAAACACTGTTTAGAATTTCATCTCAACTTAGTTTGACTCGGTTAACTCAAGCTGAAAACATACCTCTTTTCCATATGATACTTTCTGTATGTTTTAGTCTCCACAGACTTCAACAGTAATTATATCCATTAGACCGAGCGCAAATGGAAGGTGAAATACTATTGGTCTGGATTAAAACACTCTACACCAGTTTTGCATTTAGTTGTCATAAATGAGCATGAAAATACAAGGCTTTATATATTGATTCCTCATTCTTCAGCCCATTGAGGTTTACAGTACCTTTGACAAGTGGGTATTGACCTTCATATGGTGCTGGTCAATGTTATCTCTTAAAACACTAAAATCTTAGTCTCATCTAAACAGAAGTGGATATCTTACTACCTCTCCTTTTCCCACATGATTATATTATAAATGACAATATATTAATTTAGCTTGGCTTTACTTTGAATCATACATACACTTAAATTTTCAAATAGGATATTTGAAATGAAAATAATGTATTAAAGATCTCTGGTGAGACCTAATGGATTTATAAAAATAGAAAACTGCAAGTAAAAACATAAATATTTATGGTGAATTTTCTTATCCCTGTAGATATTTCATGGAGTGTAATCTTTCTGTCATAGGATTAGGCTTGGGCTACCTTTGGTTTATGTGACAGGAAATTTAGAGCAGGTCATATCAATCAACATAAAATACAGTATGCAATGAGTTAGTATCAGAACTACAAATGTGAAAGTTTTTTTAATGCATGAGTACTGTATGTGTATGTCTTGTCCTTCTGAATTAAAAGGACCATTTGGGGCTGAAAATTAAATCCTAGCTGAATTGTTTTTCAATTAATAAAATAAGGGGAACAAAGCTTTTGAAACACTTTGTGATTCATAGATACCCTTCACAGAATGCACATGGCAGTGGCTCTTCCTTCAGCCTGATTCTGCTTTCACTGACAATGATAAAAACCAGGAGTAACTCCAGCAGAGTCAGTGGAACTACCTGGGGTAAGAAGAGAAGAAAATGAGGAATTTATTGTCACAGCTGTGGAGCAAATATGTAGCAGTGATGGATTATTTCTTTATGGACTATGACACAGCTTGAACGAAGGAAAAATAGTAGTGGCCTATAAGCAATTGATTTTTTTTTTTTCAATGCTGAATGCAGGTAGAGCCATTGTTTGCCATTGCTCTTATGCAGAGAAACAACTGGAAAAGTACAAAGAAATTGTACTGGATGTGAAGATCTTTTACAAAGATATTTTCAGTTTAATGGTTGGAACACAGTAGTTTGCCTTTTTATAAAGTAAAGTATATGTCTCTGAAACTGCTGACAAATTCTGCCTGATAGAAGACAAATTGGAGAAGTGTATGACAGAGGTTTCCCAAAATATTTTTATTTGCAGCTAGTAATCGTTGAGTAAATTCAGACTCATTCAGATTAAGGTGTTTTATTGTATGTCAGTTTGTACTACTGGATCTTTCAATAACTACTAACATTTCATGTTTTAGTTGATAAATGATGGATGACTTGGGTTAAACAGATCAATCTAGACTTTAATTTCTGATGTTTCTTTCAAACTGCTGTTAACGCCCCTCAGCTTTACATTCATACAGGTTAGTACAATGGTTGTATATGATTCATAGTGAACATTGCAAGTTACTCTCTGGTGCTAGTAACATTTAATAATCCAGTTAATTTGTCTTTTCCTTGCTGTTCCTTGTCCTCTGCAAATTGTCTAACACTAAGTTTTGATCCTTAGCACAAAAAATGCCACTATATTTCCCTTCTAATGGATCAGATAATACAGAACACAAACTGACAATTCTGCTTAAAATGCAGAGGGCAGAAGTTTCACTCAGGGATAGAATTTTAATAGCCAACAGGACTAAATTTACTGAAAGGAAAGAAAAAGAAAGATGTCGAACTATTACTTGTTTGGTAAGAAGATTAAAAAAGAGCTACTAACAAGACTAGGAATTTAAGAATCAAAAACTCCTAAAGGAAATTACTTAGAATACTATTTTGAAGTATCAAAAAAAAATTTCAAGGAGCAGAGTCCTAGGCTCAGAAAATGCCTAGTGGGATGAATCCAGACATTGGCAAATGTAAAACATTTTAACTATGGGACTATCAAGGCTTCACTAGAGGAAAAGGAAGCTACCAAGGGAATCCCTAGGGACAGACGGCTTTAGATTTTATTCAGTGTCTTTGAAATGATTCAGAGGAAATACAGAAGCTGTCTAAGAAAGAGAATAAATCAACCTCTTGTTACAAGAGGCCAGGTGTTCTCTTTCTCTATGCGAATGCTTATGAACAAAGATATAATAGATCTATAGATACTATAGATTGAAATGGCCATGGAAAAGTGGCCATTTCAAAACTCATTAAGAACTTTATATACAGTTTTGAGATTATACCATGAAAATGACGCTTACAGAATATTGCTGAAGGCAAAAATAAAACGTTCTTCAATTGTCAATTGAAGAGTGCTGTGAGTAACAGTATCTTAAGTTATACTAGTAAAGCCAAAGAAGAACTATTACAAGGAAGACAACAACTCATGTCAGATTTTAAGACAGTATCTGAACACCAGCGAGTATGATAAAGCTGACAGAGAGTGTAATACACAGCAACTGCTTTTTGGCCTTTTTGTGAAGCAGCTGGTGTTGCATATGGTAAGAGGTAGGATACTGGATGGATTGGACTTTGTTTTGTTCAGTGTCAGAAATCGTACAGTGTAAAGTAAAAATAATGGAAATGGCTCTCAAATAAAATGATACACAGCCTGTCTCTCAAAATTCTCTGGCCAAAATTCCTCTTGGATAATTCATCCGATTGCATTCAGTGTGGTAGGACTGTGGTAATTTATCCCAGGTGACATTAGGCCTTAGAGCTTTAAGATAAGCTGTAAAAAAGAAGAGATTTCAGCAAAACAAACACTGAGAAGTAATCAGTCTTTAACTCCTGAATGAAAAACTACCATAAAGCTAATAAATTGTTTTTAAGATTAATGACAACATAAAGTGAAAATCTAGTTTTTGAGGGGAAGCAACATTTCATTCTGATTCTCAGGTTGAATCACATGCAGTTTCCTTGCAGGCAGCAGCTCCTGTGTTTCCTGCTGTTAGCTTGTAAAACTCACCTTGAGGTGATGCCATTGAGCTAGTACAGCTGGCTAATATTTATGTGGAAAACTGAAAAACTCAAATGCTTCAAGCTAAATATTAAGCTACTTTTTGAACAGCTAAAATTATTGGGTTTGGGAGAAATAAAATTATAAATATAAATGATGGAATGGTAGAAAGAAAGATGTGGGTGTTTCTGTATCATTTGTTATTATGTTGCCTAAGCAGTAACAGGGAAAGAGACTTGTATATCTGGTGCTGTGACAGTCTCTAAGGTACTGCAAACTCTTTTACCATAGAGAGAAAAAATTATTCAAATATGTAGAAAAAAAATAATTAGTACCGATATTGTAGAAAACATTGTTGGGGTTTCTTCCATGATCAGTCTTAGGATGGTCACCACTCACCAAAACCACGAAGAAATAGGATCTTCTTTTCTGAAGTACAGTAATGGAAGTTCTGTGAATACTGTAGTAAATTTTTGAAGTGTCTAATGAAAAGCAAAACAGGCAGACAAATTCCTCTGCTTTCTGGTAGCTCAAAAATGCTGTACAAGAAAAATGTAACAAGACATAAATATATATAAAGAAGGAAATTAGCCTAAAATCTAAAAACACTTTCAGAGAAGTTTCAAAACAAGATTTTTCATGGATCTATGATGTCTTTATCAGGTTTTACATATCTGCATCGCTTAGCAAAGAGTAGTTGTGTGATATTCTTAGCATTTATCTAAAAGGCTAATATTTGTGATAAACTGGCAATTAGCTAATTACTGAACTGTTTTGAAACAGATCGTCTCATTTGGAAGAAATCTAACTAAAGGTATTTGAATGAAAAAATTTTAAGGAGTTCCAGAACTATTGCCGTGTGGTATATTTGCACATGGTAGACTGGACATTTTCTCATCTTGTACTAAGATAAGAAGTAAATAATTTTCAGTTCAGAACTCTTCAAAATATGTATTAACCCTTTATCTACTGTGTTCACACATATTCCCAGTGCACAGCTGGTGGAATGTAAAGTTAGCCACAGTTTTGAAAATGTACTCATGTTTTGGTATCCTTCCACTTTTAATGTAAATTTGATTACACATTTGTTACCTAGGGACCTTAATTTATGTAGGTCTTAATGTAGCCTTTATGCAAAGAAGATTCCAGTCATGTGCTTCAGGCTGGGCATTGAAAAGTGTGTTATGCTTTTCAATATTTAGACAATCATGGACAATCATGGACAATATTTAGACAATCATGGACTGATGCGGGTGTTTGGGTTTTTTTAATAACATAAGAAGCTACAAAATATGTAGTGTTCAAAGCATATCGCTTGTTTACAAAATATTTTAGGACAGTTGGGCAGGTGAAAAGGAGTTCCCCTGGAAAAATATAATATTATTTTTCTGACCTGTTATCCTTGAAAACCACTTCACCTGATTGAGTGACCAGCCACTGACCACTGTGATTTGTGATTACTGTGCCAGGCCTCTGCTCTTCACCTCTACCTGTGTTTCTCTACATTACATTTTAACTCAGGTACTGTTCATACTATGCAGAAAAACTATGTTATCACTATCTATTAATTAGGAATAGGTGCTGTACCATACAACTGCACACAGCTGAACTGAAGCTAATATGTATTTAGGCAAAGTCAGCTGACTGCAAAATGTTTGCTAAAACAAGCCAAAATCAGCTCAGGCCAAGACATGTCCAGGCAAGTCCAGAGGCCTACAGTGTTAGGTAACTAAAAAGCCTTTGGTCTTTTCTTAGTAATGGCAAAATCATGTTTATTAGTGTATAATTTGGATACTTCAAGTTATCTACACCTTTTTTTGGATATGGATATTTATTTCATGGCTCAGGTTCATTGGTTGCTGAAACAAGTGTTCTGGTGGATGAGGGGAGGGCAGTGGATGTTGTCTGCCTTGACTTCAGCGAGGCTTCTGACACTGTCTTCCACATCATCCTCACAGACAAGCTTAGGAAGTGTGGGCTAGATGAATGGACAGTGGGGTGGATTGAACAGTGGCTGACAGATGGAGCTCAGAGGGTTGTGGTTAGTGGTGCAGAGTCGAGTTAGAGGTCAGTAACGCATAGTGTTCCCCAGGGGTCAGTACTGGGTCCAGTCCTGTTCAATATATTCATCAATGACCTGGATGAAGGGATAGAGTGTACCATTGGCAAGTTTGCTGATGACACAAAACGGGGAGGGGTGGCTGACACGCCGGAAGGCTGTG
>VZSZ01008505.1:193439-218316 GCA_013398815.1 Ibidorhyncha struthersii
CCCCTCTACTCTGCCCTGGTGAGGCCGCATCTGGAGTATTGTGTCCAGTTCTGGGCTCCCCGGTGCAAGGACAGAGAACTGCTGGAGAGGGTCCAGCAAAGGGCTACAAAGAAGATACTTAGGGGACTGGAGCATCTTTCTTAGAAAGGCTGAGGGAAGAAAGGCTGAGGGACTTGGGTCTTTTCAGTCTAGAAAAAAAAAGACCAAGGGGGATCTTATCAATACTTATAAATACTTAAAGGGAGGGTGCCAGGTGGATGGGAACAGTCTTTTTCCAGTGGTGCCCAGTGATAGAACAAGAGGTAACGGGCACAAACTTGAACATAGGAAGTTCCATCTTAACATGAGGAGGAACTTCTTTACTTTGAGGGTGGTGGAGCACTGGAACAGGCTGCCCAGAGAGGTTGTGGAGTCTCCGACTGGAGACATTCAAAACTCGCGGGGACACTGTCCTGTGTAACCTGCTGTAGGTGACCCTGCTCTGGCGGGGGGGTTGGACTAGATGATCTCCAGAGGTCCCTTCCAACCCTGATCATTCTGTGATTCTGTGTGAGTGTGGAGAAACAATGAAACAGAGTGACAAATGAGATGGTGAATGCTGCCTTCTCTGAAGAGATGCTGACAACCAGTACATTAGGAAAACATGAGATTTAGAGAGAAAATGCAAGCTGTGATTGAGAACATTCTGTCATGTGCTCTTGTTAAGAGATGATGGGTCTTTACGATATCATTGGAACAATCCACACACAAATTTCACGTACTATATATGTATTTGCAGACTTTCAATATCACAATAAAAGTGCTTTGTAGCAGCAACGTAGTAATGGATAATGCAATTATAAATAATCAGAACAGCCAAAGCAGTAGTTCACATCAAGCACCTGCAAAAAAAATTACTGTTTATTGTTAATGCGTGGAAGAATATCAACTAGAAAGCTGATGCTAGGATATGTTCCTTGTCACTTTTTACCTCTTTGGCTAGAAATAGACATTCATTTGAGAACATGCTCATGTCCAAATTACATTGTGAGAGTTAATCAAAGAACCTGTACCTAAGTTAAAGGAAGTATAATTCTCCTTTCAACTGCTGCTTAACTTGAGAGGGGTCTGCCCCAGTTGTAATTTTAAAATGAGAAACTGGGATATCCACTTTGAAGGACAAATCTGTCGGCTAAACTAGAAAAAAAACAAATGAATGAACAAAAAACCCTGTTTAGTTGCTAACAGAGGTAAATTCATTTTAAACCTTCAGTTAGTATACAAGAGAAACTTCTATTTTCTTCACTGAGAAAATACTATAGCTCCCGTAGTTTGGATCAACACCCCTGCTGAGTCTTGGGTTGGTTGTTCATCTTGGATGACATTTACATATTCTGTCTTTATTTATATGAGTTTCTTTACTTCATTAGACTTGATGTAGTTTTAAAAACAGGACGACAGATGATAAGAGAGGGAGAGACTGTGTTATTAGATATGGACAGAATGTCTGACATGACATTCTTTCTCTCTAATTCCCTCTTCCCTTTTCTTTGAATTAACATTGTAAAGTGGCACATTTCTGACTGACAGCACATAAATGGTGAAGAAATACAGCATGTCCTACCATTCCTATCAGTCTGACTCAATGAGAACTGGGGGGCCATAAAGCCAGAAGGGTTGGCTGTGTTCATCTACCCGGGTATTCTGCCATACATGGGGCCTAGATTTTCTGATTTTTACATGTAACTGAGAGTACTTCTAGTTAAGCATCTCTTGTCAGTCATGCATACTGAACAAATGCATGGCTTACCAGGCCCAGAACACAAATTTATATCAAAGAAATAAGTGCAGCTGAAATTTTCTCCAACAGATTTGTGTTTCATAGAAAAGTTTTGCTAAAGCTGGATTTTAATCTGCATACACAGGGTGTCATCACAACAATGGTAAGTAAAGGTCTTTCCATGCTTAGACGGCTTTTGTGAACATAGCTTATCCAAACCCCATAGGGATGTTGTAGTCTGGTGTCACAGAGGCTTAGCTGGCCTGATCTGAGGGGTAAGGCTGAGGAGCAGGTTTCAAACAGGGGCAGAGCAAGGCTGAAACACACATCTGAGTCAATAGGAAAACATACCAATAGTCCTGCCAAAATCATAGAATCACAGAATAATTTGTGCTGGAAGGGACCTCTGGATATCCTCTGACCAAACCCTCACTCAAATATGGGCCAACTTCAGCCTTAAAGCAGGTTGCTCAAAGCCTTGTCTAGTGAGACTTTTAGTATCTCCAAGGATAGGTATCCCAGATCTTCTTTGGGAAATCTCTTCCTTTGACCACCTTCATTGTGAGAATTGGAAATTCTGGTTTTGAAACTTTCATCTATAGGGGCTCTTCCTTTTACTGTGCACCACCAGAAGAATCTGGCTCCATCTCCTTCATTCTTTCTCATTACGTAGTTAAAGAGAGCAATAAGATCCCCCTTAGCCTTCCCTTCTGTTGCTGCCTTCTGTCTTGTGTGAGGGCTGTGAAGGATGTAGTTCTCCCAATTTCAATTGAACTTTGTGAACCAGGAAAGACTTTGGCCCAATATATTTAGCCTCAGGTAGGCAAAGCAATTATTCCTCAAAGAGTTAATATTCTTCTGATACTGCATTTTGAGTAGCAATTTGAAAAGAGTAAGGAACCTTATTTGGAGTCATTTATGCCAGTAATAGCCTTTTTCAATCTTAGTTATGGTGTCACTAGTATAATATTATAATAAGAAGATTTCTTTCCTCTGCCTTAAGGTAAAACTAACTGCAGAGACAGAAAATGCTCGTTGTAGGTTAGACTCTGCTGGTTATATGCCCTCTTAGCACGGGGAAAAACAAGCTGTGACATTGCTCCTTTATGTATTCTGTAGATTATCATCTCCCCTCCACCTCAACCCATCCGTCTTCCGGGACACTCAATGCAGAAACAGTTCTTGAAAACCAATGAGTGTCAGGGTTGAAATTGTTCCTGACTTCAGTGGGTAGCACATGAGGAACTGGTCACACAAGGAGCAGGGACAATCTAATTGCATGGAAATATCCCCCTTCTTAGATATGCAAACACACAATGCCAAGGGCTGAATTTTTTTGCTTCAGTGCCTCTGAAGATGGGGGCACAACATAAGGCTGATTGTGGTGTTGGTCTGCTAGCCACGGGGAAAAAAGGAGCAGCCACCTTTCAGGCACTATTTCCCCAGTCTGCTGCACCTATCCGAGCTAATGGAGGAAGGCTAAAAGAGGCAGAAGTAAGAGGTCACCGTGGCTCTGACCCCCAACACTCTCCTCACAGCAGCTGGGCTGTCAGGGGGGCATGTAAGTACACCCGGTGCATGCCGGACTCCAGCTGCTCCCATTGCAAGGAGGAAGGAGGGGACTCAAATGTGACTTTCTGGGTCACAGTGCACACCTGAATCTGCCCCTGAGCTATGTAATTACAGATTTTCCTTATTCAGGGCTCATGTTGACTATGTGATCTAAATAAATTTCAACGCTTCTGTTCATGTAACTGTGATTAGATAAGGTGGTACAATGGCTGTTTTTATACAACTGCAGTGCACTCTTGACTCTGTGTGTGCAGGATCTAGTGAAATGCTGAAAAGAAAACTCTGAAATAATACTTTCTTCAACTGAAATTTGGCTTTCAAGTTATAAGTGAGGGATATTTTTGAAAGGGGTTTAGCTGGATATTTTTATCTCCTGGGAGATGTGTGCAAAGCTCTGTGCCCCATAGATGAGGCAATGACAAAGCTAAATTCGATGCATTAAATGTCATACTTCTAAATTTTCTGGTGGGCATACATTGTAATGGTGTTTACAACATGAATCAGCATAATTGCTCCTGACAGGTTGCTTGTATCATTTTATCTTTCCTCCAACAGAGACAGCTCTTTACTTCTTTTCTTTGAGAAGTCGAGTATCTCTTATACAGCATAAGGCTTCATAACTGAATTTAATGTTTTTATAAACTCCAACAGAAATACCTTTTATTGTCTTTGTTCCTGATGGAATATTATGCAGGATGAAAATTTTTGAGCTTAGTATAGCTCCTCTGAGCCATAAATATATTAATGCAAAACATCCAACATCAGACGATTATGAATGTACAAATGTCAGAAAATTTGAAGTTACCGTTCCCACACAGATTGTAAGTTCTTTTTGCTGGGTATATGCAGTACTTAGTATTTCTCAGTAGTGCTTTACTGTACTTAATTTTTATTTCACAGACACTTTACGCATGATTTATGGTTACTGAAAGAGCTGTCAATTCAGATTTTCCAGGTTTTATACGTTCACACTGTAAATTTTTCCAATGTGTTGTATATGGAAAGGTGTTATGGGTCCTTATTTGGGGGGGCAGGGAGAATCAAAGCAAAGTAAGGAAAGGAGGTAAGATAATTAGATAGATAACAGCGTATATTCCTGAAAGATACTACGAAGTCTGTCCCTGAATTGATGCTTCTTTCAGGCCTTGTACTGTAACTGAGTCAACATCTGATTTGGATGTATTTGTATTGTGACTTGACAAAAATGCACATTATGATGAGATAGTGTAATGCGAAGCAGAAGCACTTGTCGCCGCTGAAGCCTCTCCTTGCCACTGCTTGTGTGCAGCTGTTGTATGTAACGACTGACAATTCTGTGAACTCAAGATGAAAGCACTAGAGGGAAAGGAAAAACAACTACATTTATTCAATAATACATTGTCAACAGCAGCCATGCTACAATTTTAAAATGGATATATTTGTTCTAGATCCAATTTAGAGTCATTCTGCCAGGGCAGAGTTAAAAATGGAAAGTGAGGGAGATTGAGAAGTAATAGTATCATCCTGACTCCTTTTTGGAAATGGTCTAACTAAAGTACATACTGAAGTACACCAGTCTGGTCTATCTCAGTGACTCCCACATACCATGGAAATGCGAACAATAGTGCTGCAGAATCAGAGTGGGATAAACATTATTAAATTATTAAAAATAACAAAAAAATAATTAAGATCGTAATGAAGAAAATAAAGAAATACCAGAAAGCAAGTTTTGCATGGGTTTGGAAAAAAAGAAACAACAAAGTATGAACAGAAAAAATAATTATATTATTAGTGTGATTTATACAGAACTTTGGTTCAGTATTTTTTAGCAGTGGTCAAATTATCACTATCCTGTAGAGAGGGATATGTTTGTGAGCAGTCATTGTAAGACTTCGTAGTCTTCACAGAATCAGAATAACATCACCTGTCCAGTAGGGCTCAGTAATGACACTGCAGTTTATTTATCATTTTCTATTCATCAATTCTATTTATTAATAATTTTCTGTTTTGAAAAACAGAATGATGTTAAATTCTACCTATCCTTGGGCCGCTGAAACATGTCATCTCTAGGTGTCTATCATGGATGAGGCCTCGGCATCTAGTTACAAATTCAGAAGGTTTATATTACCTGAAGTGAACAAGGGCTGGCCAAGTTCTTTGTCTGTAAAATGGGGATAATATCCGGTCTCTGTTGCAAGTACATTTTTGAGATACTGACATACCAGAAGATATTTGAATGGTAAGAAAAAGGAATCTGAAGGTTGTAAAAGACGTGATAATTAATAGAAAATATGCTTTTTTTCTCATGTCCTCTTTTGTGATTTTTCAAATCACATGACCATGGGATTTTTGTTTATGGAGAGAGTAAAATCAATATGTCATCAGTCACGTTTGTGGAACAGGCAGCAACCAGTTTATCTCATAAATTGATACCTCTTTTTTTCTTTCTGGGCTATACAAAGTTCACATTTTTGTTACAAAAAAAAAAAAAAAAAATTAATTAATAAAGAGATGGCAGCTACATATAAAAGGTCAAACCCACCAACTGCTGATGATTCCACTTCAATATCTGTCAAGTATAATTTTCCAAAGCATGGAAAAGGCAACTTGCTCATTAACCCTCTACAGATGCTCTCTCCTGCCTCTCTTCAAAGAGAGGCANCAGTGACAGACGGGAGCTGAATTTCGGATCTGGATTCAGGATTGGGATCAAAGGCAGATGAACAGAGTCCTCATCGAATGCTGGCCCTTGAAGAAAGAAGGCCAACCGTTTGATCCCTCAGCTTTTATACTGAGCATGAGGCTGATGGGATGGAATACCCTGCTGGTCAGTTTTGGGTCATCTGGCCTGTCCGCTCCTCCCCGCAGGTGCGACCCCTCTACACTTTTCTGCTTCTGACCCTCCAACGGGGCAAATAACCAATTTAGCTGTCCTTGGGTGTTATAGCAACAGCCTCTCTGCATACCATCCCTTGGCATCAACTACAAACGTTGGTCTTAACACTCTGAGAGTGAACAGTATCTGCACAATATGCTGTTAATGTCACTAGTTAGAAGAGGCTTAGGTAAAAAGTAAAGTTACTGAACAATATTGGTCCTGTTTTACCTCAAACCAGGACATTCCTCTTTGGAAATATGTTTCATAAATGACATGCAAAAATATACAGAGAGGAGGATACAGGGACATCCTTGCAGTCGGTGTTCAGCTTTCTGGCTTCTCTTGCACTTAAAAAAGTGCAACTACTGATAATACTAAAATGCCATTGTTACGTGGTAAACCCTTTCACTAGTGCTGTGCGTTAACAAGTGAACAGCAATGGAATTATCTCATTTCCTTTCTTTTTCCAACCTTTCCTTGTGATTCTCACTGTACTCCAGCATAAAGCTTGATCTCTTTTAGCTTCATATGACTGCAGAGACATTCAAGGGAGTCCTGGCAAAATTTTGCAAGAAGGTGAAAATAAGGCCCAGATACAAATGACTGAGGACCATTGCACAGTGCTCTGATTTTTCTACTCTGGTAGAAAAGCATTCAATCCCCAAAATGGAATTCTGTTGCAAATGGCAGAATTGCTGAAAGGAATTAATGTGGGAGTGTGACGTAGTCATGACTATTTTTTCCCTCTAGTAGGATGGAAGAGCTACTAACAAAATATCCAGGTGATTGTTTCAGCTAGTATTATTAAAAATCTTTGATTTTAAGCTTCCCACTTTTCAGATATAGAATTCTTGGTTCACATAGCTAGCTGAAAAGTGATTCATTAAACAGAATTAGAAATGAGTCAAGACAATGTGGGCTATGCCTACGCTTCATGTTACGCTTTGATCGGAAGCTTTGCTTTTTGGGCTTTCTGAACCGCTGTTTCCAGGACCGAATTATCATTTTTGGCATATTGCGTGCGAGTTTCCTGACTGCTCAAGGAACATTCAAAATATGGGTCTTCTTCAACAACCTTAATGGCTTAATAGCATGACAATTTTAGGACATAATTAACAGCAGAACTACCCAAGTGCAAACTGTACCACCAAAATGGTGGTCATTTGAGTATTATTTGTTGGTATCATCGCAGCACTTGAGAACTGCAGTAAGACAAAATAAATTACACGTAGACGTACAAAAGAAAGAGACCATCATTACCTAAAGCAATTGCATCTATGTGTTAAGCAGGACAAAAAAAAAAAAGAGAGAGAGCAAAAGATGGGAGGATTCAGTCATACAGGGAGACATGAAAAGTACTGTTAACATCATGCATCACGGCAGTCTAATCATTGTGAAGCCTTCTTGCAGGTATTCGAGGAAGGATAATGAGGCGACTAAGCAAATGCTTACGGGGAGTCTGTTCAGCCTGCAGAACCACAAAGCAGAAAGCAGAGCTGAATGTTAGAAAATCTAGTAAGTGGGCATGAGATTGACATCATTGATTATCAGCATCTCTAAAATAAATGATAATATGGTGCAGGTAGGTCAGAAAGGGCCTTGCAAGTGGGTAGAAGTATTTACATTTGATGCAATATGTAAAGAAGAGCAGGCTAAAGTAATACAAAGAATGGGACTTTATCACCAGAACAGCAGGCTGAGAGACATTCATTGAGTAACATTATGGATGAATATGAGTGAGGAAAAATTACATCTGTCAGAAATGAATAAAATAATGTTGAAATAGCTTAGAAGAAGGATGGAAGCTATGGTGAGTTTACACTGCAGGATAGATACAATACACTAAATATTAAGGTAAGATGGTATATTAGCATGTTTAATGTGATAACTTATTAGAGAGTTCTGATGAGTAGGCTAAGAGCCTGCCTTATAAATAAGATGTGGTGTTTATGTTATTACAGTATTTAAGAAAGTAAACGGACAGTTCAAGAAGGAAAATTATTCATGTTGATCCTGAGTTCATGAGGAAACAGTAGAAAGGCAAAGGACATGTTTCAGTCTGTCAAAGAGACAGACTGGAATAGCAAATGTATAGGTTATACATATCAATTAAGATGGCAAAAGATCTAGGAAAGGAGAGACAAACTGCAGTCTTAAAGGTTTGAGTAGAAACTGTAGCTGATAAAGACAGGTAGGTGGGAGAGCAGAGATGAAGCTCTGAGAGGGACCTGGCAGAGAAGTATGCTTAAAGGGGTTATAAGCAATGAATTCGGAGAGCTTAGAGAAAGGAGAGTTGAGTAGTAATTGTAAAGCCAAATGGAACTAGGATTGGTACAAATTCAAGCTCTGACTGGGAGGAAAGGATGATAACCAATGTGTATGTTAGAGTATATGCCTGTATATGCATATTTATAAGCTTAGAAAATAAAGGCTATATTTCAAAGGGAAGCATTATTAGAGTTTTTTGGTTGTTTTTTTGGTTGGGTTTTTTTTTACTGTAGCCACACTGCCACATTATTTTTATAGGAAGTATGTGGGTTGTTTTTAGAATTTAGCAATTCCTTGAGAGTAAAAAGGGCATAACACTGGCTTAATTCATGAAAGGTCTTTATTAAATTGTTCTATTAAGAGCTTTGTTCCACTAATTATATAGGTAAGTGCTAATATAACTGGTTTATATTACATTTAGAGTATAATATGCAAGAGGATGGATGTTGCTTTTCTAAACCTCCTTTGTTGCAGAAAAAGATAATGAGAGCTATATAAAGTCCTGAAATCATAGCCAATTTATCCGGCCCACTATGTGAGCTAATGCAAGACTAGAGACATACTGCATTGACTGCTGATTATTTTATACCACTTTTTATGCCTTGAAATGAAAAGAGAGAAATTAATGGGGAAATAAAGAGAGAAAATGGAATATAAATAATGTATTTTTTGACATTTTGAATCTTACCCTATTATTAGTCTTTTTATGTGGGAAAAAAAATCCAATCAAATCAGACAAGTATTCAGTTTTTCTGCTTTATCCCATATACAGGGATTATAGAAGATACTCAAAGAAGTGTTGCAAAATAATATATTTTTGATAAGGATCTAAAGCGAGCAATGAATGGGAACTAACACAAATATGGTTTCCCTAGCTATGACGCTTCATAATACTACTATTACTTGTTGTTTATACTACAATAGTTAATATTTTGTAAGCTTTTCTTTCATAATACTATTATTAGAAGTCTAAAATTTGCTTATGAGGCTTTTTTAGTCTAAGAATTGACTTCTAAAGTGTGAGCTAAATCATCCCATCTTATCTGAAGAAAAGGAAGAGGGAGAAAGATAATAAGGACCAGGAACATTTATGTTCCGATAACTTAAAACTTAATTTGATTTCTAGTCTGAACTGTTGCATTTTGGCCTAAAAATCAAAATCGTCTGGATATCTGTTTATTTAGGATGATATCAGAAGACTTCACCCAGTGGGGAATGGGAGGCCATGAGGAAACACCTGGGGAACAGAGTGATGGGAGAGGCTCTCATGCTCTCACCTGCTGAAAACATTGTGACTGTAGTCCCATCCCAAGTGTTCGTGCCTGAATGCAGGCAGCATGGGGAGAAAAAAAGCAGTATAAGATACCCCTGCATAGCCATGGAACCAGGAGTTTGTGTGGGATTACAGAAAGGAGTGGCATGATTTACAGGATGGGAGCGCTGCAGGGGATGGAGGAGATGGACACAGGCTCTTCAGGAAGGATGGGCTGGGAAGGTGAGGAGCAGGAGCTGTGTTCTGTGCAAAGGAGCGGCTGCAGTGCGTAAGAAGTTACCTATGGGGCAAGATGGCCCAGAGCATGGGAGTCAGGAGCAGAGGACAGATGAGCAGGGGTGGCGTGGTTGTATGTCTGCTGCACACTGGCTGGTCAAGAAGTGGGAGCAGAGGAAACCTTTAGACAGTTGGAGGAAGCCTCTATACTACAAGCTCTGGTACTCACAGGGAAATTCATCTGTCCTGATATCTGGCCAAAAGACAATAAGGCAGAGTGCAAACAATGCAGGAGATTTTTGGAGAGCATCCAGATGATTTCTTGAAACAGGCAATGGAGATAACTAGGGTAGACCTGTTGGACCTGCAGTTACAAGCAAGGAAAAGCAAGGCTGGAGATGTGCAGAGCAATGGAAGCCTTGTCAGCAGCAACTATGAGATTCTGAAGTTAAAGACAGAGAAGTAAGCAAGACAAATAGCAGAATTACAGCCCTGGTCTTAAGAAGAGCAGCTTGTTTAGGGATCTTCTTGGCATCATCCAATAGACTTCTACTCTAGAGAGTAAGAGGTCCAGGAATAATCCAGTTGACCTTCCAGGACAGTTTCCTCAAAGCACCAAGATGATCCATTCTGATTTGCAGCAAGTCAAGCAAGTGTGGCAAAAAGTCGGCAGGGATGAATGGGGAAACCCTGACTGACCTCAAATGCAAAAAAGAGGGCCACTGAAGGTGGAAGCAGGTACAGGCTACCTGGAGGATTACAGAAACGTGGCTCTAGCATGTAGCTATGGAGTGGAATGAAGACCAACAAGACATGTGAAAGGCTTCTAAAAGCATATTGGCAGCAAAAGGATGAGTAAAACCCTGTGAGTCCACTGCTCAGTGTGCAGTGGAAGTGGTGGCTGAGGGCACAAAAGTCTCAGTGCCTTTTTATCTTGATTTTTACTAGGAAGATCTGCCCTCAGGCCTTCCAAATCACTGAGCTTAGTGGCAGAATTGGGATGAAGAAGGGCTGAGTGAGAGAACTTTTAAGCCAATTGGATTTATACAGACCTGTGGGACCAAATGGGATCCATCCAAGGGTGCTGAGGGAACCAGCTTACATCATTTGAGGCTGTTCTCTATGGTCTTCAAAAGATCTTGTTCGAGATGAGGTTCATGATGATTGGGAAAAGGAAAGCTTCATGCCCATCTTCAAGCAGGGGAAGAAAGAGGGTACATACTGATCAGCTTTGGCTCAGTCTACAAGAGGATTATGGAGCAAATCCATTTCTACATATATGAAAGACAAGGAGGTGATTTGGAATAGCCAGCATGGATTTACCAGGGTAAGACTGTGCCTGACCAATTTGATGGCTTTATATGATCAAAATACTGGCTCCATGGACAAGGGAAAAAACAGTAGAGGTTGTTTAGTTTGACTTTAGCAAGGCTTTTGACATTATCTCCTATGCTATTGACAGCTGAGATACAGTTTGGGTGTGTGAGTGACAAAGTGGGTGTAATACTGCCTGCCTCGTCACGCTGAAAGGGTTGTGATTAGCTGTACAAAGCCCAGTTTGCAGCCAAGTATTGGTGGTGTGCCTCTGGGGACAATAAGGGAATTAATAATCTCTATCAACTCTATTAATGACTTGAACACTGTGACAAAGTGCATGCCCCCACACGTTTGCAGATGACACCAAACTGGGGGAAATGACTGATACGCTGGACAGAAATAAAGTTCAACAAACACAAACACAGGTATTGCACCTGGGACAGAATAACCTCAACAGTGAGCCCTGGGGGCTGATGGGATAGAAAGCAGCTTTGCAGAAAAGGACCTGAGGCCCTGATGAGTTGAACATGTCAGCAATGCACTGGGTTTGTTCAGCCTTAAGAAGAGAAGGCTCCGGGAGAATCTTATTGCAGTCTTCAGCTGCCTGATGGGAGGGTGTAGAAGGAGCCAAACTCTTCCTCGTGCTCAGCAAAAGGAGAGAAGGCAGTGTTCAAAAGTTGCAGCAATGGAGTTTATGGTTGAATATTAGGAAAAATTTGTCACAGTGAAAGTGATGTAGCACTAAAATAGGTTGCCTAGAGAGTTTCCACAATATCCATCAAAATTCAGATGTTCAGAGTTCAAATGGACATGCGTTGAGCAACATGCTGTAATTGACCTTGCTTTGAGAAAAAAAAGAAATCAAATGGCTTCCAAAGGTCCCTTCCAGCCAAAATTATTCTATGATTCTATGACTGTGACAACAAATATGCACAAAATTCTTCATAACAGTACCAGTGATGAGCTAAAGGCCAAGGTCCGGTGTGAAGTATATTCATAAGCAAATATCTAGCTTTAACTTCATCAGTATTTCTGAATGTTGATGAATGGAGGCATGGAGCACACAGTCAAGGATCTGAGATGCCCTAGGAGATGGAGGTTGAAAACATTTTCTAGTAATTACCCCAAAGTGTCTTTCCACAAAAACAGCTTCCTACTAGGAAAAATGTGTGGCTGGTTTTGGTCAGCATGAAAAAACAGGTCTACAAAAGCACTGAAACACATAATTTCTGTTGTTTTCCATCGGATTTGCTGATACTTTGTAGTTCTGGTCTTTACATTTGAGGAGGTCCTTTTGAGAAACAAATATTATTTATTTCCTAGTGGGTCTTGTTGCCTATAATTTAATATATAGTTTCATAGAATCATAGAATGGTTTGGGTTGGAAGGGACCCTTAAAGGTCATCTAGTCCAACCCCGCTTCGATGGCCAGGGACACCTTCCACTAGATCAGGTTGCTCAGAGCTCTGTCCAGCCTGACTTTGAACACTTCCAAAGATGAGGTATCCACAGCTTCTCTAGGGAACCTCTTGCAGTGTCTCATCACCCTCGTTGTAAAGGTCTCCCCGGAGTCTTCTCTTGTCCAGGCTTAGCAACCCCAGCCTCTGACTGTTCCAGCCTTCTGACCATTTTTGTGGCCCTCCTCTGTACCCGCTCTAACAGGTCAGTGTTGTTCTTGTACTGGGGGCCCCAGGGCTGGACACAGTACTGCAGGTGAGGTCTCAGGAGAACAGAGAGTAGAGGGGAAGAATCACCTCCCCTGACTTGCCGGCCCTGCTTCTTTTAGTGCAGCCCAGGCTACGATTGGCTTTCTCAGATGCAAATACACATTGCTGGCTCATGTCCAATTTTTCCTTCCACCCCCAGTCTCTATTGATACTGGTATTGCCCTTACCCAGGTGCAGGACCTTGCACTTGGCTTTGTTGAACTTTGTGAGGTTTACGTGGGCCTTCCTTTCAAGCCTGTCAAGGTCCCTCTGGATGGCATCCTATCCCTCTAGCAAATCAGCTGCACCACTCAGCTTGATGTCATCTGCAAACTCGCTGAGGGTGCACTCAGTCCCACTGGCTATGTCATTACTGAAGATATTAAATAGTATTGGTCCCAGTATGACCCTTGAGGGACACCACTCATTACTGGTTTCCATTTGGACATTGAGTCGTTGACTCTAAATCTTTGGATGCAGCCATCCTTATCCATCTAACAGTTCATCCATCAGATCCATATTTCTCCAATTTAGAGATAAGAATGTTGTGGGAAACTGTATCAAAGGCCTTACAGAAGTCCTTGTAATTTTTACATTTTTGGGAGAGAGAGAAAGGTACACATTAAGTACCACTAAGGAGATTGAGTATTATAATCATTACTGTGTTCATGCCTCTTCTTCCCCAGAGAACTGTGTTAGGAAGACTGGAGTAGTTTGTATTAAGCCCATTAAAATATTTTCCTGTGTTTTAATTAACCTCTTAATTTACAAATGTGCACATTTTCCTTTTTAAGTCTCTTTTAAATAACTTTTTTTACATATTCATCTTCTGTCCATGCCTTTTGTTGTTTTTTCACAAAACATGAACAGACGAGAAAAGTATTCCGCAATAGTAGGTTTATTTTAAGCCTGTATGAATCGTACCAGTTTCAGTCCCTAAATAAGATCTTCTCTGATGTGGACAAAGGGCATAAGTATTCAAGTCTGTATACATTAATAAGAGGGGAAGAAAAGGTATTTCTTCATCTTTAATGTTTACAGTAGGTATCATAATGGTTTCTTAAAAAGCAATATTGAAGACCTGACAGGTGTGTGGAAGTATTTCTCATGCAGGAGTCGTGCCTTTCCCTACCCCCACCAAAAATGCTGTCTAAATGGATTCTTTTATCTATTTGTCATTATTACTAAACATTTTTGAGTGGCAGATTACTGAGTTTAACTTACGATGTTCATTGATTCATTGGAAACTGCTGTTCTGCTTTCTCAGCTCTGTATTTCATCTTTCTTCTTCTTAAGTAACAGAGTTTTTTAACATGTTAGAGATTTTTCAAACAACACTGAGACAAGTCTCAGGGGAATGTAGTCCTCATGAGATAATCGTACCTCAGGAGAACTGAATTGACTTGGCTACCACCCTTGATTCAAGGTGCTGTAGGATACGATTATCTCATGAGATTTCAGGCTCAGTTATGCTATATAGCTTATGCGTTTCCTAACACTTTTTAACATTTTTGTATTTCTTACTAAACTTAAATAAATAGTTTATGCTTTAAAAAGAAGATTGTTGGGGTTTGTGTAAATAATGTTAATCATGATAAAGAAAGCTTTTTTGATTTGGAGCATGGGTTATATGAAAAACTTAAAGCTACTTGGGGGTGCACAAGACTTCTAACCATGGCAATTCTTGTTGCTTCTCTTCAAGAAAGAGGGATTCTGAGAAGATCTGCTAGGATGATCAGCACTATGCACAGCCTGTGTTGAGAGTAAAAAGGCTGTTCTGTAAATGAAAAGTGTTTTGTTTTCATAAATATATTAGGAGAGTAAAAGTAATGGAGGAAGTGGAACTTTTTAAGTTGAAGAACAGTGTTGACTCAACGCAAAGCAGTGTAAATGGTAATTTTGGGGGGATCAAACCCACTTTTTAGCTTAAAACCTATAACACTGGTAAATACTGTAGAATGCTTTGGAGACTATGAAGTATAAATCAACCATCATCAATAACCAATCAATAAACTTCATAGTACTTATAGTACAAAATAGGAAGTTTTGGAGTTTTCCAATTACCAAACCTTTTCCCCACTCCTAGGCTTTGTATTGTCTTACTTTTGCAAATGTCAATGCCACTAAGGAAAAATCATCATTATCTGAATAGTCCACGAAAAGTCCAAGACAAATACAAAGTGATCCTGTTCAAATTCTTAATGAACATCTTAAGATTTAATTTTGTAAACTGAGGGTCAGTAATATTGTCTGTATAGAAAGACCACTAAGGTAAAAGAAAGAAAAGGCTGCTGAGAAGATAAAAAACAAGAACTGTCAGGATTTTATGTACTTGTCAAGAAAAAGTAAGTTTCTGAAAATGAGTCATCTGACCCTTTCATACAGTTTGCCTCTCTGTTTCTTATTATATCTCACTCTCTGGAGGGGAGTTCTGCCTGCTGGGGTCAAATAACTCCGCTCCTTTATTAGATACACCAGCCTTTGGCGGGGCTTTTAGGAAATTAATTCATTTCCCTTTGGATTTCATCCCATCCCCAATACCTAACCGATATTTTCAGGAAGACCTTTTCCACTCGGTGTTTCTCTGTAAATCTGTTATGATTTACTTGTCAGATTAAAAAAACCTGAGGTTTTGACCAGCAAAATATGCCAACCTCTTGAATAAAAAAAACGAACTGTTAATCAGCAAAAACCCCTTTGAAAAGCATTTTCTACCTCGCTGACTGTGTATTTTACCTGGATTTGCCATATAATTGACTGAATTCCCCCAGCAGATTACTTTAAGTACTTTGGGTTTCACTGGGGACTATGCATACAAAAAAAAAAACAATCTGCTTTTAGGTTCACGTTTTTTCATCCATAGCATGCACAGGATCCACACATGCTCATGGGTCGGTAAGTGGAGTGCAAAAGGCTGTTTGTGGGGAACTTACGGACAGGGTGCAGCAGGCATCCAGGAAGGACTGGGTCACGGGATCGGGCCCAGCTGCTTACTGATGCCATAAACAAGCCCTCTGTGTTTATTAAATTGAAAGCAAAAGCACCAGATGAAATTCTCTATTGAATTGTTAGAGATTAGGTGGGACTAAATAGCATAAAAAGGTTTAATTCCCTTTTTACAATTCAGCATATTTGAGTGTGGGCAAGAACAACAATAATAACTCTCTAGAGAACTGGAGGAGGTTTTAACTCAAGGTAATATACCTGTACCACATAATGAGGAACAGTCACAGTTTTTATATGATTATCATCAGTATCTTTCACCTGGATTACTTCAGCCTTTAGCTAATTCTTAATCTCAGCCTTGGAGTGGCTAGACACTTGGAGTAGCTTGGCACTCTCGTTTTCTAAAAAATGAGGAAGAAATTAGTGAGTGTGATTTTGAGTGTCTTTAACTCTATTGTACAGAAATAGAATGTAGGGTTATTTCCCAATCTGTTGGGCACTTTCCACATATTTTTTACCTGTTGATGTGGGTACATTATTTTTGTGGCTTAAGTCTTTGTTTTTGTTGAAAAGAAGCATTTAAATAAAAAAAAAAAAGCACCATAAAACAGATAATCAGATATAACAATAAGTCTATGGATCTGGATTCCTGTAATATTACTAAGGTGCCTAAAAATCCCTGTAAATACAATGAAGTACTCTAATGCTGCATGGATTTGGTCTTCAGGGAGAGATCAACATGAAGATAGCTTGCAAATCCTGAAAAGACAAAAGGACCAATATCAGGAAAAGAAAATCACATGATGCTTATTTATAGGATGTGCCCCCTTTATTGCCTCCTCTTTCCAATTCCTTGTTTCCTGCTAAATTTTCTTTTCCACTTTGTTGGCAAATCCATACATTTTTGCAAACCCACAGAGTGCCAATCTAGTATAAAATTTAATTTTTAAGTGTATTCAGGTATCCCAAGTATCTGACAGTACCTTGTAAGTTCATTCTTTATAAGTCATACTTTTTAAGTTTATCCTATACACGTAGCTTGTACTGCAAGTTATATTGTTGTGGGATTTGGCCTGTGACATTTTGGGGAACTAGCATTTGGACATGTCTGCTATTATTAGGGTTACCATACAAAAGCAGATTCTCGGGAGCCTTTCCGGGATGTAGATGGAAGTTCCCAAGGATGGCGTAGGCATTGGCTCAGGCTTTCTTAACATAGGAACATTTGGTATTTTACCACACTTTAATTATACATCTTAAATGCATCAGGGCGGGATATCTTTAGCTGACTTTGTAAAACTTTAATTGTAATAAATCTGCAGGACAGAAAACCATTGGAGTGCCAAAGACACAGTGTAATGGAGAAGTGTGGCTTTTAGGTAAGAACGTGCAATAAGATACGAAGAGTTATTTAAAGAACAGTGTAGTGTTCAGGTTTGAGTATTACTGTCTTGCAACATAAAGACCTTTTCTGGTACCAGTTTTGAGTGGCATGAGACCACAAGTTCAGTTCCCTGTGGGTTTCAGTAGACATGCAAGCCTGAAGCGTGCCTGGAGCAAGTTACTGTACCAACAAAGAAAGGTGCTATTCAAACTGAATGCTGAAATGTCAGTTTGCTGCAAGTTATGCTTAATAAATTCTAGCATCTCCCTGGTAAATGTTTGTAGTGTTTGTCAGCATGGTAGGGCTTTTTAAAGTTTCCTTCCCACCCAGATATTGACTATCTTGGGTATTAAGTGACTGAGATCATTCCAGGGTGGGAAGGGGCTTTTCTATTGCAGTTCATTGAATATGTCAGACATTTCACCCACGTAGGTCTCCTCTGCCAGGAAACAGCTAATATTGACATACTGGCATGCCGACAATGAACTGTCAAAAATGTAATGAATTCTAAAGAGAAAAACTTATGCTTAATCTATGGTAGACATGTTTGGTCATGTTTTAAGTGTTCAGTTTGCAAATAAGGCTTGTCATTTAAAAATCAAAATCTGTTGCTTCATATCTTTTGGAAATGATCATAAAACATATGCAGTAGCTTTTTAAACCGTACTTCTGATGTGCCAAAACTGTGCCACACATGTTGTGACCATCCTGAAGTTGTGAAACTGAGTGTATATGAAAGATACACAAGAGAAAGTTGCACAGAAGAGGTGAACATTCAGTCTAAAAAGTGAAAAATTCTATATCTGGTAAAAAGTATATCAAGACAAGGTTTAACATAAGCACAAAACATCAGTTCTGGTCCAGACTGATTTGAGAGGTTTATTACCCAAATTCACGTATAACATTTAACATGCTTTGTGATGGGACTGCAGTTTTAGTATATAGTACTAGTCCTACAGAGAAGGGACCCCTTCCTGCCTGCCTGCCTCTCAGCTGTAAAGTTTTTGGCTGCAAGCTGGGGTCTCATTTTCCAATCTGGTTCTTTGTTAGCTTTTACTTTAACTTCTTTTTGTCAATTACATTTCCGCCTGGCACAGAATTAGCTGTTGTACACTTAAAATCCAGTGAACGTATTAAATGGGTTTTGGAATTAAATGCTCTCAAATTTTAATTACATCAGATTTCAAATATTGGAGCAATTTCTTCTCCCTTGAGTAGTTCCAACTAAAGTCAATACGAATATTTTATGAGTTATGCAACAGCATTTGTCCTATCTTTTATAGGTAATCCTAAAAAAAGCAGTATTCATAGTACTTCTCTAGTTCTTATCTGTGAAAATGCAACTTAGAGTATGGACCATGTAGTGACTCATCTGTAATGTTGCAAAAGAAGGGCAGAAAGGAAATGCCAAGTAAATTAGCTAAATCATTTACTCCTAAGTATATTTCAAAAGAAACAAATATTAATATAAATAAAAATAAAAAATACACAAATTCAAATATATTTCAAAGTTGTATTATAAACAACTCGCCCTACCTCCAAGTCTCTTTCATTTCCCAAATTTTCTTTTTTGAGACTTTTTCTGCATACATACTTTGTACAGTACAGAGGACAATGAGGTCTTTGAGCACAGCATTGTTTGTGTAAATACAAACAATTATTCGTAGCAGGTGCCTAAAATTTTATCCACATTCTCTGTCATAGGGTGTATTGTTCAGGCCTATCTCGTATTTCATTATAGTTGTCTCAGGATCAGAATAACGTTTTTAATAATGAAAATGAACTAACACCAGAGTCTTTTGCTTGAAAAGGACTTGCTCATTTAAACTACCATGGAGATGAAAGCTAAATAGTGAATATTAACATCTTAGAGCTAAAACCTTAAAGAAACATCTATCAAGTAATTACAACTCTTTTTTCTTGCACAAATACATTCCTAAATTAAGCCACTAAGGTTTTTTTAAGTGATACACAAGTCAAGATGCCATCATCAATAGAATGCTAAATGTAAGTAAAACTAGTATCTTGCTGGTGTCTGTCATGAACAACCTCGGGAGATGCTTACAACACGGTGCTTCAGAGTAGCTCCAGCCTGTGGAGGCAGCCTGGCCCCAGGACAGAGATCTATGTGGGGGCAAACACCACACATGAGCGCTTTGCAAATTCACACCCTCCTTCCAACTGCAGCAAGGTCTACATGCAACTTCTCACAGGGCTGTTTTGTGTAAATGTCCTGCGGTGTGTAAATATTGAGATTGTTGTCCTCATATCATCTCCAGTGTTCACAGCTCAGCAGGGAAACTCCTAATGCTGCTTATATCTGTGCAAATTGTCGTGAAAACATCTCATAAGAGACCTAGGCAAATGTCCAGTTTCTGTAATGGTCATGTTTGTTTATTTGTAATTAATTAGCCGGAGATCTGGCTCAATGATTTGGAACCTGATTTAGCAGGTAACTTTAGCAAGAGGAATGAGCTCACCCTGTCTCCTGTACCTTGGGAGATTGTACTGCGTACATCCCAGCCTGGAGTCACAGTCCAAAGCTGCCATGTGAGCGTTCCTTCGGGGTGCCAGTAGGCATAACTTCCGTAACACAAGCAAAACACAGTGTGCTTAAGGAATTATATGCGATTGTACAGCTGTAGCCTGGTCTCCTGGAGATACTTAAGGATCACCAGCAAAAGAGCTGGGTGTGGTGTCTGCTCCCTTCCACTCTGCTTCCAGAGAAGATGCCCTCAAGTGTTAATTGTGGCCCACTGACCTTTTTGGAGTAATGTTTCAGCCCTGAGGGTGAAAAGGCTGGACATCGCTGCATTAAGCAGACTGGAGAATTCAAATCTACATTGTATCTCTTGAGGAAAATAAGACAGTTGAGGTAATTTATAGTGTTTAAGATGCTCTATTATGCAATAATATCTCATCAGTCACATTGAAAAGGGCAATGGAAGCAGAAGCCAAAACATATAAGAAAGTATTAGTGGGCAGCAGTTTTTTTCACAGTAGTTTTTGAGCAATAAACATAGAGAGAGTTGTTCCAGGCAGCACTTCATAAGACAATTCAAGATAAATTAAACAGTATTGTATACTTAGATGGATTGTCATCTTCTGTAGTTTTTTCAGAAATAGATTTTAATTTCCAAGTACAGCAGTGGGAACCTCAAAAAAATTGGTGAAAGTGGGATTTTTCTGGTTTTACACTAGTACAACTGAAATCAGACTCTATTTACTATTTTATTTTCAACTTAAGTTACAGGCTAAAATGCCAAAGATATGTTATAGGACTTTTGAAGTATTTTATATCTATTGAGCAGTTACTGGGTTCTCACCTCTCATTCCTCTCAGATACAGGAAGTCCCTCTCTTGTATTTTTATTTTTCACCTCCTTAAGTTTTTGCAGCCAATTCCCACATGGTCTGCAGCTTTTTTGGATATTGTTTTACAAATTACTTAGCCACTGAAGCAAAGATTGCAATAGAAGTTTCCCACCTCCCTGATAAATATTCTTTGTACCATGCTGCAGAGTAATTTTCTTTGTCTTTCTCTGCCTTGGTGAATATTTTAGCATTGTTTTTTATGATGTGGAGCTGCTCCAGATGGAGATATGAAGACTAAAACACCCAGGACACTCTCAGTCCTAATGATCATGACACAGTGGACTCAGGGGCATCCAGTGACACATGCAGAGTCCTGTGCTTTCTTGGGGGGAGAGGTTATCTTGCTACAGCTGCTCTCCTGGGTAACAGTTATGCAGATACCAAATCATGTCTTTTGTTTCTATTCGTGGAAATTTTTAAGAAATGTCCATCTTTATTAGATGCTGTTTCCACTTTTTTGAAACCTTGGTCATTTTTCCTTCTGGCAAGTCCTATGCAGAAAAACTCACTCATGTTCATTAAGACCTGGGATGTCACAAGAGTGCACTTTTCTGTGAATAAACAGCTGTTCAGGGGAAGAAAAATACCCAGCTCTAAAATGAACAAAGTTCTTAAGACCATTTGCTTTCAAAATGGTCAACACAAGTGCCATTGTATAATGAAACGTCACAGGCACTTAACTTTTATGGAGCAGTTATTGACTGGTCACTGTGCTCGTTTTCAGACATTAATGCCAAGGTCAGTTAAAACTAACTAAAGTCCTGATCGATACATATTTAATACAAAAAAAATTGTCAGGATTTTATCACAATTTTCTATCCTGGCCTGTTTTCACACAGGCCAATCACAGATTTTAATGTCTGTATTCTTTTACCTGTTATCTTTTCATTATACCTTGCCCATTTCCATGTTTCCCACTAAATGTCAGTTCCTATAGCTGAAATTTAATTTGAATTGTTAAATATATTCATTCTACCAGAGCTTTGAACATGAGTTTATGATTACTTCTTGGAATATAGCTTGCCTCAGTGGGACATAATAAATTAGTCTAATCATATGGTGAGTACTTCATCCTGTGTTTGTTCCTGCTAGGAACTGAAATTATCTCTGTAATTGTATGCAAATCCCTTCACCAGAATAATCAAATGAAACCTATGTGTAGCAGCCCATCCTCCATGAGAGGAACATAAAAGTAACCTGACTTTTAATTCTACTTAAATGAAAAGTTGTATCTTCATATGTAGAATGTAAATACAAAATAAAATAACTTAAAAGGCATGTGAGTAGCAAACATACTTTGCTAATATTGCAGGCTGCTGTTAGTCCTGCTTTGTTACATATGCACAATACTATGTTAATAGTGTTCATGCCATGGAACCTGACAAATAATAATACTGGGATTTTCCATTTTTAACATGGGGGAATTTCTTCTCCCCTGAAATTACATGAGACACATGATAGGAGTTTTTATGAATTGCCTTCAGAAGGTGCCTCTTTACCTCCACTGCTGGCTGAAGGATACTGGAGTAACTAGCTCAGACTTAGCCATCGAACTTTCAGTTGAGATAAGTTCTCCTGTAAGTTCCTTACTCTAAGGCATGTTTTATGTATTGGCCTCAAATCATTTTGATTTGCTTCTTTGAACTCTGTCAAATATTTTAGCATTAATTTTTTAAATGTGGACACCAAAAAGAGATTTAGTCATGTAAGAGTAGTCCAGTGTCCTGTATGAAGATCATATCATTCTAGCCTTCCTTTTTGCTATGTCTCTATTCCCATATCTAGATGTTACATTAGCTGTCTTATTCATAGCATTGCTGGAAATACAGTTCTGCATATCTACAACTGTGATAGTAATATTTGTAAATAAACTCAAATGAGACAAGATTATTAAGTGCCTTTTGGCCCATCAGTTCTTTCAAAGGAGAGATGAGAAGAGAGACAAGAGGGTAGAAGGAGCTGAAACAATCTCTGTTTGTTCATTTGCCTCCTTTAAAAATTCTGTCACTTCTTTGCATGCTGTTTTGCACAGGTTCAAATAGAGTATTTACAAATATACATAAATATATATGTATTTACTTCAATTTACATATACATATATGCTTGAAATGTCTTCGAACATTTAGAAGAACTTATTAGAATGCTTGCTCACCTTTTCTTTTCTTGTAGGATTTTGTTCTTTTTAAGAAACTCAGATTCTAATCCACCTTCAGGATTTAGTCGAGAGTGACACTTGCTGTCCCTCAGATGAAGTGCCTGGGAGGCACAAGATTATACAGTGTCATAAAGTCATAGAATGGTTAGAGTTGGAGGGGACCTTAAAGATCATCTATTTCGAACCCCCTGCCATGGGAAAGGACACCATCCACTAGACGACGTGGCTCAAAGCCCCATCCAGCCTGGCCTTGAACACCTCCAGGGATGGGGCATCCACAGCTTCCCTGTGCAACCTGTTCCAGTGTCTCACCACCCTCAGAGTGAAAAATTTCTTCCTGATATATAATCTAAATCTAACCTCTTCCAGTTTGAAGACATTACTCCTCGTTCAACCACTAAATGCCCTTGTAAAAACTCCCTCTCCAGCCTTCTTGTATGTGTCCTTCAGATGATGGAAGGCCGCTATAAGGTCTCCCTGGAGCCTTGTCTTCTCCAGGCTGAACAACCCCAACTCTCTCAGCCTGTCTTCATAGGAGAGGTACTCCAGCCTTCAGATCATCTTCGTGGCCCTCCTCTGGACTCGATCCAGCAGGCCCATGTGCTTTTTATGTTGGGGGCTCCAGAGCTGGATACAGTATTCTGGGTGGGGTCTCACCAGACCAGGGTAGAAGGGCAGAATCACCTCCCTCAGCCTGCTGACCACGCTTCTTTTGATGCAGCCCAGGATACAGTTGGCCTTCTGGGCTGCAAGTGCACACTGCTGGCTCATGTTGCACTTCTCATCAGCCCCTCCCCGCCCATGTCTTTCTCCTCAGGGCTGCTCTCAATCGATTCTCCACCCAGCCTGTACTAGTGCTTGGGACTAGTGTGACACGGGTGTAGAACTTTGCACTTGGCCTTGTTGAAGTTCATGAGGTTTGCACGGGCCCACCTCTCAAGCCTCTCCAGGTCCCTCTGGATGGCATCCGTCCCTTGCAGCATGTCGACCACACCACACGTCTTGGTGTCATCGGCAAACTTGCTGAGGGTGCGCTCAATCCCCCTGTCCGTGTTGCCAAAAAAGATGTTAAACAGCACTGGTCCCAGTACCGACTCCTGAGGAATGCCACCTGAGGAATGCCACTTGTCACAGCTTGCCACTTCAAACTGTTGACCACAACTCTTTGAGTGTGACCATCCAACCAATTCCTTATCCACCGAGTGGTCTATCTGTCAAATCCATGTCTCTCCAATTTAGAGACACGTACGTCATCTGGGACAGCGTCAAATGATTTGTACAAGTCTAGGTAGATGATGTCAGTTGCTCTCCCCTTACCAGCTATGCTGTAACGCCATCATAGAAGGCCACCAGATTTTTCAGACATGATTTGCCCTTGGTGAAGCCATGTTCACTGTCACTGACCACCTCTTTATTTTCCATGTGCCTTAGCATAGTTTCCAGGAGGATCTGCTCCATGATGTTGCCGGGCACAGAGGTGAGACTGACTGGCCCATGGTTCCCTGGGTCTTCTTTTTTACTCTTTTTAAAAATGGGGGTTATGTTTCCCCTTTTCCACTCCATGGAAACTTCACCAGACTGCCACGACTTCTCAGATATGATGGATAGTGGCTTGGGAACTTCATCCACTAGTTCCCTTAGGATCTGCAAATGAATCTCATCAGGTCCCATGGACTTGTGCACCTTCACGTTCCTCAGCTGGTCTCGAACCTGGTCTTCTCCTACAGTGGGTGGTACCTCATTCTCCCAGTCCCTGCCTTTGCCTTCTGCAACTTGGGCAGTGTGGTTAGAACCCTTAGCAGTGAAGACTGGGGAAAAAAAGTCATTGACTACCTCAGCCTTCTCCATATCCCAGGTGACCAGGTCTCCTGTTTCCTTCCTGAGTGGGCCCACATTTTCCTTAATCTTCCTTTTGCCATTGATATAGCAGACTTTCTTGTTGACCCTGATGCCCCTGGCCAGGTTTACCTCTATCTGGGCTTCGGCTTTCCTAACCAGACCCCTGGCTTCTCAGACAATTTCTCTGTATTCCTCCCAGGCTACCTGTCCT
>VZSZ01008506.1:235-33738 GCA_013398815.1 Ibidorhyncha struthersii
AGGTTTTCTCTACGTTTTCAACCCCAATCCTCACTCACGGAGGAGCCTGATGGCTCCCGAATACCTGGGAATTGACTCTGGAGCATCACCGGTGCACTGCTAAACCGGGTTATCGGGATGCGAGCATCACTCGTTGTTGGGTACCGCTACCCCCGGTGTCCCCGCGTCACCAACCGACCCCTGAGTCAGTGCCAAATCAACCGGCGCGTTTCGGCAGCTAAATACGGAGCCGGCAGCTGCCGGTGATGGCGTCGCCTTTGCCCTTCCTGTGAGTCAGCGACGGGTCGCAGGGAGGCTGAGGATGAGCCAGGGGAGGAAGGAGCGGCCCCGAGGAACAGCGGCCGGGCAGGAGATGAGTAACCGGGTTGTATAACCGAGTTCCATCCACTGCCGGTTCGGCCGACCGCCCGGTTCCCGCGGCCCTTGCGCCGTATAAATAGCAGCGAGGTAATTGGGTTTGAAGAGGGAAATGTTTGTCCTTTTGTCGTTAGGAGTCGGAGTCCTTAATAGAGCTGGAAGAGAACGTGCGCGTGCGTGTTGAGCTGCCCGGGGGTGTGCCGTTCTGCTCCGGGGTGGCTCTGGCTGGGGTGATGGCAGAGCTGGGGAAAAGCGGGCACGATGTTCGATGAGTTTGCAGGAGGGACACGGCACGGTGGGGCCGCCAGGCGGTGTCTTGGCACCCCTGGAGCCGCTGGCAGTGAGGTTGCAGGCATGTCCCTCCATTCCTTGGATGAGTTCCTTCATGCCTTGGAGGAGTTCCTCCATCCCTTGGATAGGTCCCTCCATCCCTTGGGACAGGTTCCTCCATCCCTTGGATGGATTCCTCCATCACCTGGGACAGGTTCCTCGATCCCTTGGATAGACTCCTCCATCCCTTGGACAAGTTCCTCCATCCCTTGGATAGGTCATTCCATCCCTTGGGACAGGTTCCTCCATCCCTTGGATGGATTCCTCCATCCCTTGGACGGGTTCCTCCATTCCTTGAGTAGGCTCCTCCATCCCTTGGATGGATTCCTTCATCCCTTGGACAAGTTTCTCCATCCCTTGGATGGATTCCTCCATCCCTTGGATGGGTTCCTCCATCCCTTGGATGAGTTCCTCCCTTGGGTAGGTCCCTCCATCCCTTGAGTAGGTTCCTCCATCCCTTGGGCAGGTTTCTTCATCCTTTGAAGCACTTTCTCCTTCTCCTGGACAAGTTCATCCCTTGGGCAGATTCCTTTATCCCTTGGGTAGGTCCCTCCATCCCATGGGCGGGTTCCTCCATCCCAATGCTGAGGGCTTCCTGAAGCCTTTCATTGTGCACTCCCTGCACAAAACTCATCCTCCGGCCTGCCTTGCTCACGGGGTGGTGGGATCTGGCCCCGTCGCACCCTGGTCCCTGGATGAGGGGGTTCCCGGTGTGGGGTCACCCCACGTGGCCCCGGGGTTTTGCACCAGGCTGTTGCAGTGCAACCGCTTTCGGCTTAAGTTAAAGATGCCGTAGGACACGAAAGGCCCAGCTCAGGGCTGGCCCGGGCGGGTCTGGTCCAACAAGGACCACGCTCGGAGATGGAGGGGAGCAGGTCTGGCCTCCGCACACCCCCGGGTGCTGCTCGCCGGGGTGGCAGCTGGGAGAGGGCTCATCTCCCGCTGTGGGTTTGGCGTGTCCTGAGCGGTTACACGGATCCGGTGACAATATTTAGATTACAGCGACCAAACCAGGAAAAAACTACGTACAATTCAGCTTCCATCCTTAAATCCCAAGGAAAACCCACTGAGCAGTTTTCCATCCCTGGAAGGAAAAGGGGAGCCCGGCCTTCGCCGGGTCTGCTCTTTCTCCCAATTTTAAGTCCAGCTCCTGGAGGCTGCGATTACAGAGAGGGGATTCATACTTAAAAATCATCTGGAAGGAAAAAAGTCCAAAACCCAGGAGTTTTGGCCTGTGCAAGAGCTCAGAAATTGGGAAGCGGAGGAGGTTTGTGGAGGAGCGTGTGCCGGGAGGAAGGCTCGGTCGCTGCTGGGGTTCGGAGGCGGTGCGGGCGATTCCCGTCCCAGCTGGGAGCCCGGCTGGGATGTCGGGTGAGCCGCTGGGGGAGTTGCTCCCATCGCTTGGAGGTTTTAAACAAAGGCAGGAAAAAAGGCAACGGGGAGCGCGCGATAAGGAACAATGTCGCCTTGGCGAGGGCGAGGGCTCCTCACCGCCAAGTTCCTCGTCCCTTTGCTTTTTTTGCTTCTTTAATGAGAGAGAATAGAAATCGCTGCGGAAGGGAATTTTATTTTTAAACTTCTGAAAGAGCTTTTACAGAGAAAAGGGAGTCCGTGCTGAAATCACAGGGTGGAAGAAGTCCCTTTGATCATCGCTCGCTTCACTGGTGTTGGGGCAGCCGCCGCGGCTCCAGCTGGGGACAGGTTACCTGTGAAACCCTCCCGTCCCTGTCCCGCTCCTCCTGCAGCCCCGGTTCGGGGACCAGCCCCTTGTCCCTGGTTTCCAGCAGCACTGGAGCCACTCGAGACGTGTTTCGGGGTGATGCTCTACCTCTGCGGGTCCCGTTGCTGGACAAGAGCATGAGGGGGCCGGTGTGGCCGTGCCCGGTGCCCCCCATGTTCAGCAGGGGTTTGCCAAGGACACCGGGATGCAGCGCGTGTCCCTCTGGAACAGCCCGGGTGCTTCGGGGAGGAGGAGGAAGGGGTCTTCTCCCCACCTCTGACCCCACCTCCAGCCGTTCAGCCCTGCTTGATGCTGAGCGTGGGGGGAGCATCCTCCCCGTACCCCCCTTGGAGGTGGGTGCGCCGAAGCCGAGCTCTCGTCTCGCCGTGCCGGGGTGGGCTGGGGGCTCATTCGGTGACTGCAGGACCGCGTCGTGACGAACCGCGTCCCTGACAGAGCCTTCCCGCTGCCGCCCGCCTGGCGTTTTGGTGTCACCTCTGCCAGCTCCTGCCTTTCTCAGCAGCCACGTGCTGGGGTGGCGGGTGCTGCTCTGCCCCAGTCCCTGTGCTCCAGGGCCGGCCGGGACCCCTCCTGCCCGTCTCCCACCCCTTGCCGGCCGTCCTGCCCGGTGTCCCCCGGTGTCCCCCGGGCGCTGGGTGCCCGGGCTCCCTGCCCTCCCCGGCGAGGCTGGCGCCGGGAGAGGAGCCGAAATGGCAGCTGGCAGGGGGAAGGCTGAGAGAGCAGATTGCAGGGCCCGAGCAGCCAGCGGGACGTTATTCTTAGCCGCCCGCAGCCCCGGGGTGTTGAGTTTCACCCGCTTGTTTACTCCAGGACCGAGGGGACGGCGAGGGGCAGCTCGTTCCCTGGGGAGCTGAGCACCCAGCGGGGGGCTCACAGCCGGACCTCCCGCCGCTGGGAGCTACGGGAAGGGAATAAATCCTGCACCGACAGCCCCGGCACGGGCAGCAGCATCCCGGCCCCGAGCCCCGGCGGGCTCCATCGGCAGCAAGCGGGGTGCTGGTTGGGTACCCCCTCCATCCCTGTCACCATCCCCTCCTGCCCCCCTGCAGCCCCCTCCCCACCGGTACCGGCACCTCGCCGGCGGCCGCGCACTTACTGGGTGGGTGGCAGAGCTGCCGTCCCCGCTGCCCCGGTGAGCCCCCGACGTCCGAGGCACTGAGCGAGCCCCGGTCCCGGGGAGCGGAGGCGCAGGGTGGGGGGGACAGTGCTTATTGCCTGTGCAGGGGGCGGCGAGGGGAGGTGTCACTTCGCCGCCCCCAACCCCCCCGCTTTTTCTTTAATCAAGCCAGTGCTATTAATATCAGGTAATGAACGTAATCTCTAGGTTAAGCTATCCTCTTATGCGCGCTGACCGCTCCGCAGCTCCCAGCAAAAGACACTCCCCCGGCAGCGCTCTTCTCTCCTTCCTCCATCTTCCCGTCCTGAGCCCCCCAGATCTTTTTTTTGGGGGGTGTGGGTGTCCGGATTGCCCCAACCCCTTTGAGAAGCCCGTGGTCCCCGATCCAGGGGGGGGACACACTCCCGTTCATGGCTCCTTGCACCAGCATTCGCCCGGGGAGCCCCGCTGGCACGGCCGCCCTCTCGCCGCAGTAGTGCCGGGAGGTTGGGGGACAGGAGCCGAAGCGCGGGCAGGGACGGGGGGGGACACCCTCTGCCCGGCATCGCCTCCCGCTCTGCGGCGGAGAGGGGGGAGATGAGCAGCGCCCCGGCCTTCTCCAGCGTCCGCATATCGGGCTGCTGGGCCCTCGGGCCAGACGGCGGGTGAGTTCCTCCATTGCTTTGTTTTGGGTGGGTTTTTACTTTTTTTCACCTGTTTGCTTTCCGTCCCTGCTTGCTGGAGGGAACCCTCGGCAGCCCCGGTCCCGGTGTTCCCCCCCGGCCCCCGGCTGGGAAAGCGCAGGCGGCAGCTGGGGCAAAGATCAGCTTCCCACGGGATGCGGGACGAAGCCAGCCCGGCACCGTAGGGCAGGCGGCGGGGGCTCGGCGGGTGGATTCGGAGGGGTGGGCGCTTGGTCGGTGTGGTGTTTCCAGGGCTGAGGACAAGCTCTCCTGTTTGCTCGCTGGTTCGGGTTTGGGGCTTTGCCAATTTTCCTCGCTGGCTACAGGCGGGCTGTTGGGACCTTTCCCTTCCCGACCCGGCACGGATCCGGGATCTCAGAGGGCAGCGGGATGCAGAGAGCCTTCGCATGGAGGGCACAGGGACAGGGATGAGGACGGGAGCGGTGGTGGGGAAGGGAGAGGGGTGCCCCTCTCACCCCGGTAAATCCGTGCTTGGGATACACAGGAGCAAAACGCTTCCTTCGTTTGTGCCAGCACGTCTGCGGGGCTGGAGACCCTTTTTGGGGAGCAGACCCCACCACCGGGCATCCCCACAGGGCGGTCAGGCTCCCTCCTGGCAAAGGGGCACAGGCGGACTCCAGCGAGGCTCCACCGGCTACAGGGAAGGCAAAACGTCCCCAGGAGCTGGGGACAGTCTGCGGAGAGCTGGTGGCAGCTGAGTCCTCCAGGTCGGCTTTGCAGGAGGGGGGTTACCAAGCCCAGGGTGACGTTTCCCTTCATATTTCCCTGGTTGTGGCATCAAGTCACTGAAACCCAAGGGGCACGCTCTGCTCGGGAAGGCTGGGGAGGGTCTGCGTGGGACGAGGACCGTCCTTTGGTGAGAGCAATGGCGTTAACTTCAGCTATAAATAGCGAGTCCCCTTCCTCCGGCTGCGTTACCTTGCGGGTAGGGACGTTGCACGGGCTTTGTCGCTGCTGCCGGGAGTTTTTAAAAAGTGATAGGAAGAAATGGCAAAAGGAGATAGGTGCGAGATGGCTGAGATGGCCGTTCCTTCGGAGGGGAGGAGAGTCCCTTCCTGGCAACGGCAGCTGCGGAAAACATCTACAAAACTTCAAGTGTAACATTAGGAAGAAATGCATGACCTTTGCAGAAGCCCTGGACGGTCTCAGAGCCCTCCCCACGGCCGTGCTTATCTGAGATAAATCATGGGAAACGTTGATTTAAGAGGTGTAGAATCTCTACCTCTTGTATAGATACAGACAGCATAGACAGATATCTATAGAACCAGAATTTAGGTGGAAGTCCAGAAGTACTCGCATGAGAAGAGGCAAAGCAGGCCAGCTTTTGGAACAGGATTAAAATGCCGCATCCGAGAGCAGCCCCGGGCGAGCCGGGGGAGGACGGCTCTGCTTCTCACCGAGGGCCATCCCTGTGCCGTCCCGTCCCTGTGCGCGTCCCTACGTCCCGCAGCGATGCCCTGGCCCGGAGCTGCTGGGCGAGTGCCCTCAGTGGTGTGCTGCGGGCGCCCCAGGGAGCGGAGGGCTGGGAAAGCGGGATGTCAGCTGAGGCCACAGCCTGTAACTCCGGGCACAGCCGGAACCGACGGGGTCCAAACCTCCTCATCCCCACCAGGAGCTGGGTTATGTCGGCGCTAATCAAAGATGCTGGCAGCAGACCTTGCAGAGGTCAGCCTCTCGCTCGGGCTCTGCTCCAGTTCGGAAAACCAGAGTTTTGCCCAACTTGGGAATGGCTTTGGGAACTGTGGGCTCGGTCAGCATCGCAGCGTGCGGGTCTGCGGGCTGAGGCTGGCGCAGGAGAGCTTGGTGCTGTGTTGCACCAAAGGGCAGAGCATCCCAAAATGCTTGCCTTGTCGCCTGGAGACCAGCACGCATCCCAGGAGGAAAACCAGCCGAGCAGCCCTCGGCGGCAGCGCTGGCAGCGCGGCTCGCGAGTAACCGCAGTCCCAGGAGAGGGGCTGGGACGCAGATGAAAGGAACCGTTTTATTTTCTGGTAAACAACTGTGTTTTTGTCATCTCTGCTTTTATCAAGCCAAAATGTCTTTGTTTATGCACCGGCATCGTTGGCTGATGTCAGCCCCGCTCTGGGAATAGTGTGCGGTGCCTAATTGCTGCTGCGGCGTCAATGGGGGGAGAGGAGACCAAAATACCCCGTCTGGGTTTGCTTCTCCTGCCTCTGTGGTGGAAGGAGTCATCTTTGCACAGAAAGGAACCCCAGAAGGCTTTCCCGGCGGGTCTCACCTCCTGCCATTGCTTTTTAAAAGCGATAGTTGGGGTCTTTACGGCTCCCGGGTGAGCCGGAGGCCACCGGCGCTCGATGCTGGCCACGCACACCGACCGATGGGCTGGTGCAAGGGACGGGGGGGACTCTGTAGGTGCACGCTGGTAGGGTGGGGGTGGGAGCGAGGTGTCCTGGAGCAGGGAACCGGAGCTGCAGCCTGCCTTTTGCTAGCAGGGGTTCAGCAAATCGCTGTCTCCTTGCCCGCTCCGCAGGGATGTGCCAGTGCGGGAGGTAGGGATGGAGTGCCGAGGGNTCTTCATACCAAAACAGCTTAAAATCAACCCAAAATCTGTAAAGCCCTGCAGTTTAAGCCCTATCGAGAGCAAAAAAAATAACAGAGAGGCAGCAAAGCCCCACCAGCTCGGCTGGGCTGTACCAAACAGTGCCGGGTTTGGAGCGTTCGGTGCCCGGGGCTCTCTGACCTTGCGGAGGTTTCGTTTCCAGCCTGGTGATGGCCGGGGAGAGGAGCGAGCGTGAGCAGGGAGAGCCCTTTGCACCTTCTGACAGGGAGGAGACATCCCTTGCGAGGCGGCAAAACAGCGAGCGGGGAGGAGCAGGAGCTGGTATAAATAATCCTCCCCGTCCCCATGCTGGCCGGGCAGCGTGGCTGCGACTTATCTCCTGGCCAGAGGCCACTTATCACCTCCCAGCCGCTGCTCTCCCACTGCCAAAGCTCCAAAGGGCTCCGGTGGGTGGTTTGTTCCTCTCCCTCCCCGGGGCTGTGGCGGGAGGGGAGATAAGAGAGAGGCATTTAGCGGTTCCAGGGCTCTGACAGTGCTCGGTGCTCGCTCGCTCCGCACTGCAGAGCAGATGCGAATGGCTTGGCAGCCCCGCTGCCCGGTTCTGGCCAGCTTGCAGGCTTGTCCTCAGGGGTTTCAGGCCTAAAGCCTGGGAGAACTAGAGGTTTGGGTGGGAGTGGAGTGCTCAAAGTGGGGAGAGGAAAGGGATTGTGCATGGAGGGGACAAGGACAGTTGAGCTATAGCCCGTGTGTTTGGCTGCCATCCCCCAGAAGGGTCCCTCGGCATGTCAGGCCAGGTTGTTGCCCTCTGTAATAGCACCCCTCGGTGCTTTTGAGAGCTCCCTGGAGTGTTTATTTAACGGAGACATTCCCCAAGCACTGAGGCTGTAGGAAGCGATGCTTGTGTTGCACCTTTTCCTGGTTAAAATGGGGTCCCGCTTGCGAATTCCTTGCTGTTGGCCACGGGCTGGGGTTGCAGAGGTGTGGGTGCTGGCAGTGCTGCAGCAGGGCTGTGGTTGCCTCTCCCCCTCTTCCATTTGCATCCCTCACCCATACAGTGTGGAATCCTCCAGAGACTCCCGCTCCCACGCACCGGGAATGGGGGATCTTCCCCGCCACTGGTAATCCAACTCCTTCCTCTCCCCATCCCCAGCAGCAGCAGTGCCGAATCCTTAGACCGGCTGTACCCTGCGGTGGGGTCCACCAAGCCGCCCCGCAAGCGGACCACTAGCCAGTGCAAGTCTGAGCCACCCCTGCTGCGGACCAGCAAGAGGACCATCTACACAGCTGGCCGGCCACCGTGGTACAACGAGCATGGGACACAGTCCAAAGAGGCCTTTGTGATAGGTAGGCAGAGGCAGCGCACGGTCGGTCTCTGTCCCACCTCTGCGCTTCAGCCGGTGAAGACTAGCACGGGCAGCGTCAGTGCTGCCTGCCCGGTGGCTCTCCAGGAGATCTTGGGGGCATTCCTGCCCCACAGCCTCCCTGGAGGCTTGAGGTTGGCTCCGGTCTCCAGGTCATGAGCTGCTCAGCCCGGACAGGAGCAGGGAGAGTCCCCATGGTTAGTCCAGCATTGACTGGGTGAGCCGTAGGATTGGGCAGAAGCTGAGAGCTTGCAGCTGGGGGTGATGGATTATAGCAGGCACTGGAGCAGAGCACAGTCTTTGCTGGTTGTTCCCTGGACTCTTGTTGCCTGGGTTGTCACGAGTTCCCAGGGATTTAGTCTAGGCTGGTTCTTATGCCAGCTCTCCCCTTGTTACACAACCATCTAATGAAGGGTTTCCCAGCTTTTGCTGTGCACGTTGCTGGCAGTTACAGTACGTGCTGTTTGACATTTTCAAGGGTAATCTCTCTTTGTAGTGCCTATCGATGTCTCCCTTTGGAGGTTCTTCCAACTTAGTACAACAGAGCACGACCTGGGCTTGTGCTTGGAAGGGCAGAGTGTGGGGTTGGTGGCTTCATCCCCTTTTTCCCTGGCAGGCCTGGGAGGAGGCAGTGCCTCTGGGAAGACCACGGTGGCCACCATGATCATTGAGGCTCTTGATGTCCCTTGGGTGGTTCTGCTGTCCATGGACTCCTTCTACAAGGTGAGGCTGTGCGTTGTCCTGGCCGGGCTCCTCGGGCTGCCGTGGCCCTTGGCAAAACCCCCTGATGGGGAAACGCAATGTGGATTTAGCCACAGCCTCATGGTTTCCCCTTCGGATGGTTCTTGGGGCAGGGGGAGAGGTTGCTGGGCACGGCAGTGGGGAGGGAAGGTTGCCGGTGGGGACGGCCATGTGGACCAACCCCTTCTCTGCGGGCAGGTGTTGACCAAGCAGCAGCAGGAGCAGGCAGCCAGCAACGACTTCAACTTTGACCACCCCGATGCCTTTGACTTTGACCTCATCATCGCCACCCTGAAGAAGCTGAAGCAAGGCAAGAGCGTGAAGATCCCCATCTACGACTTCACCACCCACAGCCGGAAGAAGGAATGGGTACGGGAACACTGAGAGGGGTGGGACAAAGTGTGGGGATTGCCAAGGCAGGAGAGGGAGGTGCCGTTTGGACCCCTCCAGCCCCTGCCTTTTGCAGTCAGAGTCCTACAGTCACCCTCAGTTCTGTGGCTGGCTCAGGGCACATTTTTTGGGTGAGCTGTTGCAGTCGCTAACAACCCAGAGAGATTCCCCAGGATGGGGCATCTCTGAGCACGTGTTCTGTGTCTAACCGTAACCATTTTGACTCCACAGAAAACCCTATATGGCGCCAACGTGATTATCTTTGAAGGCATCATGGCATTCGCAGACAAGGAGCTCCTGAAGGTGAGGAGGGGTTTAGAATCGGTTCTGGGGAAGCCTGACGGGCGCAAGTGCTGCAGCCCCCTCTTCTGCAGCCTTATATCACAGCACAAAGAGAGTCCCAGGTGCCCTGTGCACCTCTGGATGGGACCCTGTCTCACAGTGCTTCAGCATCACCCCTACAAACCAGCCCTCCACCCCGTCGCCAGCTGGGGGGAAGCGGTGGGAGCATGCTTTCTTCCGAGGTTCAGCAGCAGGGAGATGACCTTCTCTTCCAGATTACACCGGCTGCTGCAGAACTTCACTGTGCGGGAGAAATAGGTCTCGACTCTCGTAGCGGCAGGGGAGGAGCTCCTGGCAGAGGTCAAGCGTTTCAGCAGAGACCTTGATCTCAGCCGTTCGTTCCCAGGAGCTAGGAGCCAAGTGGTGACCTGCTCCCTGGCAGTGGTGGTGCACAACTAGAAATAGCCCACCTCAGTGCCGCGTGCCGCGGCTGGCGCAGCCAGAGGCAGAGTCTGATGTACTTCTACTGCGCAAAGCCTGGGGTTTCTAGGGTGGACTCATCCAGCACTCCAGGCTTTGCTGGGAATTTTTTGGATACGTGAAAAATACTATAGGAGGGAGTGAGCCCTGCACAGACGTAGCCAAACTCAGTCTAGAAAGTTTCCTTCCCTGACAAGCGAGTGTTTGGGTTGCACTTTCCTGGAGCAACGATGACCTCCAGTGGACAGCTGGGTAAATCCCCCAGGAGTTTCCTCTGAGCACCCCTGCTCTTGTCTCTCTCAATTAAGGGCAGTGTCATGAGCTGAGCTGCAGCGCTTGGCTCCCCTCCAGCATTAACGAGGCAGCGCTCCTGGGTTAAGCCTCTTGGTCTGTGGCATGGGCATTAACTTCTCTTGTCTCCTCCTCGTTCTTAAATAACATCCGGCCAAAGCGCTGGTGCTGCTTAGAAGTGGCGACAGGGTTTGGAGCCAGGCAAGTCTCTCGGGGCATGAGAGCCAGGGGCAGGTGGCAGCAAGGGACTCACTGCAGCATCTGCGCTGCCAGCCACGTTCGGGTTCAGGGGCTGCAGAGGCAAAGCTCCTTCCAGGCCAGAGCCGAGCCGAGCTCTGTTAAACCAGTGTTGTGCTGTGCCCAGGGCTCAGCCTTCTGGTTGTGGCTGGTGGAGAAGGCTGGTTCAAGGTACACGCTTAACCTGATGGGGTTTGTTCCCTGCCCTCTGCTTCCAGCTCCTTGATCTGAAGATATTTGTGGACACGGACTCGGACATCCGCTTGGTGCGTCGCCTGCGCAGGGACATCAGCGAGCGTGGCCGTGACATCGAGGGTGTCATCAAGCAGTACAATAAGTTTGTCAAGCCCGCCTTCGACCAGTACATCCAGCCCACCATGCGGCTGGCCGACATCGTCGTGCCCCGAGGTACCAGCCCAGGGCTGCCCCGAGCTGCCCCAAGGCTCAGTCCTGAGCGGGGCATGAGAGACACTGTCCCTCTGCCCTCAGCTCTGCTGGCCAGTCCCACCGCCCTCCGGCTGGTGAGGACAGAAGAGTGGCTGTCCCATGCCAAAACAAAGGTCCCTTCAGCCGAGTGTCTCCAAACACTGGCTGAAAGCAGATTCCTAGGGGAAAGTCCGCATTTTTCCCCCAACCAGTCTCCTGTCCTACCAGCTCCTGCAGCTTAGTGATTTAAAAGTTAGAGGTGACTTCTAGGTCATAGAATCATAGAATGGATTGGGTTGGAAGGGACCTTGAAGACCACCTCGTTCCAACCCCCCTGCCCTGGGCAGGGACACCTCCCCCCAGCCCAGGTTGCTCCAAGCCCCGTCCAACCTGGCCTTGGACACCTCCAGGGATGGGGCAGCCACAGCTTCTTGGGGCAGCCTGGGACACTGCCTCACCACCCTCACAGGAAAGAATTTCTTCCTGATACCTAATCTAAATCTCCCCTCTTTCAGTTTNCCCTCACAGGAAAGAATTTCTTCCTGATACCTAATCTAAATCCCCCCTCTCCCAGTTTGAAGCCATTCCTTCCCCCTCATCCTGTCACTCCATGCCCTTGTAAAAAGTCCCTCCCCAGTTCTGGAGCCCCTTTAGGGACTGGAAGGCGACAATAAGGTCTCCCCAGAGCCTTCTCTTCTCCAGGCCGAACAACCCCAACTCTCTCAGCCTGTCCTCATAGCAGAGGTGCTCCAGCCCTCTGATCATCTCTGTGGCCTCTTCTGGACCTGCTCCAGCAGGTCCGTGTTTTTCCTGTGTTGGGGCCCCAGAGCTGGAGGCAGCACTCCCAGTGGGGTCTCCCCAGAGCAGAGCAGAGGGGCAGACCCCCCCTCGCCCTGCTGGCCACACTTCTTCTGATGCAGCCCAGGGTACGGTTGGCCTTCTGGGCTGTGGTCGCGCATTGCCGGCCCATGTTGAGCTTCTGTGAGTCAGCACCCCAAGGTCCTTCTCCTCAGGGCTGCTCTCTATCCATTCTCCACCCAGCCTGTATTTGTGTTTGGAATTGCCCCAACCCGGATGTAGGACCTTGCCCTTGGCCTTGATATTCAATAATAGATTATTTTAAAAGAATTCAATAATAGCGGGAGCGTCTCCTGCTGGGGGATGCTTTGCTAGGGAAGGGGAAGCAGGGGCACGGTGTGTTTTTGAACGTAGCGGGGAGCTTGGGGAAGAAACGGGCACTGTGGTTCTGACCAGGCTGTCTCGCTTTTGCTTCTGGTTCACTCCAGGGAGCGGAAACACAGTGGCTATCGACCTGATCGTTCAGCATGTTCACAGCCAGCTGGAAGAGGTAAGAGCCACCTGGTGCCCCGGGAGTTAGCGGTGGGGTCGACCTTGCCTGTGCAGCGGTGGCATTGCAGGAAGCAGGGCTCTGGGTGCCGAGATGGGAAAGGCCTGGCTCTCTTCCGTGCTCCAGGCGTGTGAGCCGCGGGGCTGTCCCCGTGAAGTTCTCCCAGCCCTGCTCCCTCCGTTTCAGCGAAGGAGACTGTCGCGTCCCTCTGCTCTGGTTAGTGCAAGGCTCCTCAGCAAGCTGTGGTCCAGCAGCAGCTTCTGTCCCTCCCTGGGAGACCAAGTCATCTGGGGACAAACCAGCCGTCCTCCAGTGATCTGAGTGATGCGCCCTTCCTGCCCGCAGCCCTCCCAGGGCCAGCATCGCCCCAAACCCTGCGATACTTCAGCTCTCTGGCTCTGGCTTCGCCTCTTCACCCCCCTGCAGACACTGCTGCACAGTCTTTCCAGTCAAGGGCTCACTTTTCCAATTCAAAACCCAAAGTCTTGTCACGTTTGAGGCCCCGATCCAGGCACGTGCTCCATCACTTCCCCATCACGGGGTTTAACAAGTCTTCTTCTCTGTGTCCTGGGCCAGTCCTGACCAGAGGTTTGAGCCTGGGACCTCTGGATGGAATGACCCTGTTGTGTGTTGCCGTTCCCTGAGCAGCACAGCCTCCTCCCGCCCCACGTTTGTAGCTTCGATGTTTAAGTTGTGGCAATGCTCAGAGCGATGTCCTGGGAGGTGGAAGGAGCAAGACCTGAAGATGGATGCAGCTGAAAGTAACGGGCTTGATTCCCGCAGGCCTTTCCGGGCTCCCAGATGGCAGGAGCCGCTCGGGCCCTGGATGTGAGCTGGCACGCCATGGCATCGTGCCTCCCATGCCCGCTCAGGAGCGACCGCTCTGATGCAGAGGCGTGCTGGCAGGTTCCCCTTTCCCGGAGCACCCCGCTGTCGGGGCTTTCTGACTGCCGGGATTTACAGCACTAAGCTCTGGCAGGTCGGGAAGTTGGTTCCTTGCTCACAGGAGCAAGGATCGGAGCCCCGGCATCGTCAGCGCCGGGCTGAGGAGGGCACGCGGCTGTGGGCGCAGGCCAGGAGTGGGGAAATGGCTGTTTCTCCCATCCCCTGGGATCTGGCCAGGACGCCGCAGCGAGCAAACACGGCGGCTGAGCCCCAGAGCGCTGCTGTGAGCTAGGCGAGGGGTCGGCTTGGGGGGCGGGAGGTGTGTGGGGGGTGGCTTTCATTTACCTGGGGAGGGGAAGAAGGGGAAAAGGCTACATGGGAATGCAGGAAAATATTCCTATTTTTCCTTTTCTTTTATCTTGAAACGACCCTGGTGTTGACAATGCTTAATACCGGTTGCATTGTGTCTTTGTGTTGCTGCCGCAGCGTGAACTCAGTGTCAGGTAAGAGCCCCTAACTCTGTCCTGTCTGTGCAGCCCGAGGCATTTCCAATGCCAGGCACTGCTTGGCCTAACCCTGCCCTGCAGTCGAGACCAACACCTCGCCTAACGGACGGCCTCGTCACGCTCGAAGCTGACGAAAGGCCGCCTTGTCCTCGGCTTTGGCACCAGCAGGGACGGGGGGGCTATTCCCCAGGGATGGATTCGTCCAGCTTTGAGCGCAGCTGGGGCAGGGCCAGGTTTGTGAGCCGGGGACGCCGGCGTCCTGGGGTTCTCTTTTATTTCCCTTCATCCTCTAAGGCGAACGGTTGTTCAGAGCCACTCTCCATCCCTGATGGTTAAACATCATTACACATCAATTATTAAATTAAACAAAGCGGCTCAAGGGTGGTGGGCGCCCTGGGTCCCTCGCCGCCGCAGAGGCTCTCGGCTGCGAGCCTGACGGCACCCGGGAGGAGCGTAGCAGCTTCGGCGTGGCGAGAGGTACCCGCTTCCCTGCAGCAGCAAAAGATTACACACCAGCTGCTTGGGGACTGAGAAATACTTAACGCCCTACCTAATCCAGCAGGATTTCTCACTATCTGCAGGTGGATGCTATAAAGTATACATTGACTTACTTAACCTCTTCAGTGTGTGGATCCAGATGGGACTTTAGCTCTCTCGGTTCCATTAAGCAGCCAGCTACATTTCCAGGTATTTTTGTAGGAAACAGAGGGGATGCATTACTGTAAATGGGTTTCCATTTAGATCTCCATCATTGCATGGAGAACACTTAACTCAAGTAACCCTAAAATTTACATTTGGCATAAAACAAGCTTTTAAAATACCTGAGATGAGCAGGACAAGGACTCTGCTTTACTTATTTCTGCTTAAGCCATTCGTTTCCTAGACTAGGCAGCTGGATGTTTTATTTTATTTCCGTTTGCTTGTTTAACACCATGGGGCCTGACATTTCCATACAGACAGTGTAAGCTTCCCTGGGTGTCTGGAGGTCCAGGTGGGAAGGTGCTCTTTAGCGTGGAGAGGAGTCTGTTGCTTTAAAAAATTGCATGAATAACATCAGAGAGTAGACTAATGTGTGTGTATGTGTATATGTATATATACCCCTGTGTGTGTATATATGTATATACACACAGATATAAAACTTGCTTTCTCTCCAGTGATTCTCCTCTCTAATCAAAGTGGCACTCAGTACAGGTGATCTTTTTGTGCACCCTAAAAATCAGGTATTTAGGAATATGTCAAGAAAGCATTAGTAGTTTTATGATAGCAGGCTTGGAAAGGTAACTCTGACCTCCAGAAATAACTCTGTGATAACCACAGCCACAGGCATTTATACGTTCTGTTTAAGGCTCGTGGTTTCCATTTATGCCTTTGCCAGAAGGTCTGGAAAAAAATTCCTGCAAAAAAAGATCTGTTTACACTCCTGGAGTCCCAGTGCTTTTACTGCTGCTGCGGTTTCCCGTCAGCTTCTCTGCGGGTCTGCTCTCACAAGAGGAGCGAGGTGGATGGAGGGACGCGTGTCGAGTGAGATGTGCTCGGCAAACATGGGGCTTTTCATCTAAAACAATTCCCTGTCCTCCTGTCTTGAATGGCTTCGTCTAAATGTCACGGTTGTTGTTCTGATGTCACTGCCTTTTGGCAGCCGTGGGGACGCGGCAAGGCCTTTGTGGCTGGTAGAATAAAAGCTGGATGCTTAGATCTGGCCCCAGTCTGAGGTACTTCTCTGGTCCTTGTGCTCCAGGCTGGCCCTGGGCTGCCTCTCCTGACCCAGAGGGTGGCTGGGACGGGCAGGGAGTGCCTCTCCCCGACTCTCAGCTGATCAAATGGCTGAATTCTGAGGAGTTTGAAGAAAGTGGTGCCGTTCCCTGGCCCTACGAGCCTTTTTTTTTTTTCCCCTCCTATAACTGCTGGCTGCTGAGGAGCATCGTGTCCTTCCTCTGTATTCCCTCAGAGCCCAGGTCAGATCGTAGGATCCTTGCAGTTGGGGTATTTTTTGTCCAGCTTCCCCCGCGTTTAACCGTGCATGTGCTGGAGATGTAATTACGTAGAGGCGCTCCCTTTCCGTCCGTGTCCCGGTGAGTATTCCTCCTCGAGCCCAGCAGCAGGAGCTGAACCGGTGAGCCCGTGCGTGCCGCGGCGCAGTGCTCTCAGCCCAGCCCGGTTCCCGTCCCTTCTGCCCCGCTATTTCCGCACCCAGCCCCGCTCTCGGAGCCAGTGCTCTTTCCAGCCCCATTCCCCTCGCCAATCAATATTCCCCGCCCCCAAGGTCTCGATCAGCTTGGCGTGCCCTTTGCCAATTGTGTCTTTAAATATCAACCCGTAGCGCAGTTTAATAGCCCTTGTTTGAAATGTCAGCCGTGAAAGCCAGCCGCTGTACGTGTTTGAAATGCCTTGACTGCATTAGCTTCTTTGTAGCTGGATGTCTCTTGTCTGCTTCCTGCTTGATAGCATGCTCAACAAAGAGCTGAGGATGTTCCCTGAGAGATGCTCACCCCTTTCTCTCTCTTTTTCTTTCTTTCTTTTTCTTCTTTCTTCGCCCCCCCCCCCCCCCCNNCCCCCCGCCAACCCGCCTTTAAAGCTTTTGTTCTGGCTGGGGGGGGAAAATAAGTTAATAAGTTTCCAAAGTGAGACGTTTTCTTGACGTGCTGCCCGTCTGAATTTTCCGTCGCGGTCCTGCCTGGCAGGGGGAGGGACAGGAAGCATTGCTCTCGCAGGCAGAGACCTGCTCGCTCCCTCCGTCCCTCCCGGCAGGGCTGGGCGAGGGGTTTCACCGCAGGCGACATGGCTTTAGCGGGGCGGCTGCCGGCGAGGCTGAGCTCTTCCCTCTGCCGCAACCTGCAGCCCCTCTCCGAGGGATGGCGATCCCAGGGCAGGTCCAGGTCAGCTCGGAGGAAGGAAGGTCTTCCTTGCCGGCGGTGATGTTCAGTTCAGAGCTGGGTTTCTGCCCACGGTCCCAGTGCTCTCGGCTTTCCAGGGTCTCCAAGGCTTGAGCAGATCCTCCCTCCAGCGTGCCGGGAGATGGGCACGCCTGTGAGCCCACAAGCAGGTTCCATGGGTGCGGTGTAGGTTGGATCAAGGTTTTGCACGCTTGGCCTTGAGCACCTGCGCTTGCTCTGGGATTGCAGCAGAGCCCCGGGCGAGGGCTGGGCATTCCCCACCGGGCTCCCAGAGCTGCTGGTGGTGTCGCAGTGTGGTACAGCTTGGGACAGAGATGCGACAGTGTCCCTGTTGTGACTCTGGGGCGGTGAGAGGAGATGAAGCTTTCCCCCCATGGAGCCAGGAGTGGAGCCGGTGCCGTGAAGAGCAGCCGTGACATGAGTTGGTCACCATGGAGGAGCACTGGGGTTTTTATGGCGATGGCCCAGGCACCGGGCAGGTCCAAGAGCCATAGATCAATTAGGGCCTTTTTTCCCCCCTTTGACTAATGACAGTGCTTTTTCCTTTGTTTCATGTCGTGTTTGTCCCTCTCCCCTTAAACTCTGGTGTCTCCTGTCTTGTCTCCCCTGAACATCCCTCCCACCTGGTGACCAGAGGAAGCTGCGCTGGGATATGTGAGGAGACAAACGCTAACGGCAGTGTTTTGGTTGTGACACTAACGCCGGGGAATGGGGGCGAGGGCTGTGCAGAGTGAGCCGCGTTACTAACCCGGGCAGACAGCTCACGGGGTCCTGCTTTGCTGGGGCTGTGCAGGGCAAACCAGGGTGGGGGGGACAGAAGAGACCATCTTTATCCCGATCCCAAAAGTGGGACCTGCCACTGTCCCCTCGGAAAGTGCCATGGGGACCCCTACAGCGTTGAGCAGCTGTCCCTGGGCTGTCAGGGACAGGGGCTCCAGCGGGGTTGCATCCAGACCTCCCTGTCCCCGCGCCAGCCCCTGCGCAGGTGTCGCGGGAAGGTGCAGAAAGCTCAGTGACAAAACGCTGACAGCATTTCCCCAGGGGCTGTTGACAGCTCGGGGTGCAGGGGAGGTGTTCCCAGGCACGCGGGGCTGCTCTCGGGGGTGGGAGAGCTCGCTGGCGTCTGTGGCAGGGAGCAGGAGCTGGGTCACACCACATCTCACCAGCAGCACCACAGAGACCAGGGCAGGGGAGGGGCTGCCCGTCCCGTTGGCGTGGCAGGATGCTGCGACATGGACCTGGCAGCGATGGAGGGGACAGGTGCCCATGGCGAGCTCAGACCTGTGCCCCTGGGTGGGCCGAGGTGGGTGGGAGACAGTCCTGTGGGCTACGACCCCGATGGCTCCTCTGGTTTGGGGGGGGGGGCAGCAGTTTTGTCACCTTAGCAAACCCATCTGGGGCCATGAGTTGGTGAGTGGTTCTGCGTTGGGGGGCTGATCTCGGGGGCAAGCAGGCAGCCCCTGTGCAGGCACCAGCGTCCGCCAGAGGGCCGGGAGAGGTTTAGGCAGGGCTCGATGGTAGCTGTGCCCCCAGAATCTGTCCCCAGGCCAGGTCTGGCAGGAGTAAGGAGGCGGGGGGCTGCGGGAGCAGAGCTGCTGGGTGCTGCCAGCAGCACAGCCCTGGCGTGGGAGCATCTCCGAAGGCAGCTAACCCGAGTTGCGGTGACTAACAAGAGCGAGCTCGCTTCACTGACAGCAGGTCCGGGGCCTTGAGGGCTGCTTGTCCCAAACTGGCGGTGGGGTCTGCGGGCAGTGGTGGCGCACGGGGCTTGGCCCCAACCCCACCGTGCTCTGCCGGCAGCGGGCAAGCCTGTGATGGGAGCACAACCCGTCCCACGCACTCGGCACAGCCACGAGTTGTCTCGGCTCTCAGGAGCATTCCCTGCCTAGGGGGGGAGTCTCTGCTGCTACGCAGGACCAGAGCTGGCAAAAGCAAGAAGGAGCCCTTAAGTACCCACCAGGCCTTGGGAATGTCTCGTTTGGTGTTGGTCAGCCAAGACCAGGAGATGGCTATGTGGATGGAGGCCTCAAGTCATCTAGTTCTGCCCTCCTCCATTCCTACCCAGTCATCTTCTCTGTCTTCTTCTCTGCTCGTGTGCCTGTGTGTGTGTGCGCATTTAATCCAGGTTTCCGCTTGATATGAAATCTTAATTGCCTGGTGCTTTCGTTTGTTTGCTCTCTTCTCCTCTTCCCCAACATCTCTGTGACCGGGATGCAGCCGCTGGCACGTGTGTGATCTGACGTGTGGCTTTCTGACCCCAGCCCTCCTCCCAGACAAAGTCCCTTGTCCATCCTGCCCAGCCTTGTGGAAGCCAAATAGATGTGACCTTCATCTCATTACTGCCGCTCTCAAAGAGAGAGGTGACTAATGGGGCTCCATTGTGCGCTTCCCCATGAATGGTGTTCCCTTGATCCAAGAATAGCTCCCAACATTATTAGTTATGTGGAGATGAGTCACACAAAGCCAGTCCTGTCCAGCCGTAAAGTCTTGAAGCTGTTCTCAATTTGGTGTAGATCTGACTACCCTTGAATGGGCCAGGCGCTCTCTGAAACGGTCTCGTTGCAGCCTGGCTCCACATTGAACCGTGTGCCAGTGCTGCAGGCCTGGCTGCTTGTCCCTGTTCCTGGTGACATCTGGCACTTGTAGGACAGAGACAACTACAACAGCTCCTCCTAACCCCATGAGTTCAGGATCCACCACCAGATAAGACTCGCGAGCAGGGTTTTCCACTTTCTTCCTGATCAGAGGAAACTGAGATGGGCCAACCACAGGTCAGCTGCCCAGCAGGAAGGGCAGGTCCTTGGCCTGACAGGTCCCCCTGGCCCCACCGACCACCCACTGCCTGCTCCGTTTGTGGGAGCAGGTCCCTTTGCCATCACAGGGGCCCGGGCAGGGCTCAGCTGGATGGCCTTGGTGTGCATTTGCAGTGTGAGATGACATCTGGGAGGATGGCTCCGGCCATGTGCTCTGCACCAGCCCTCGGGCAGCCTTGCCCAGAGACCTTCTGACCATGTGTTTGGTTTTCAGGGCCGCCCTGGCCTCTGCCCACCAGTGCCACCCCCTTCCTCAGACCCTCAGTGTGCTGAAGAGCACCCCTCAGGTGAGGGGCATGCACACCATCATCAGGTAAAGCCCCGCCACCGCGGCCTCCTGGGGCGGGATGGGGCTTGGCTGCCAGCTGGGGCGGGCTCGGCTTGCTTTGGACTCCCGAATCCCGCTTTTGCCCTGTCCTCATGACTTGGGGACATGGGACAGGCTAGACGGTGGTGGGTCCTGGGTGCAGGAGTTGTGCTGTGAGTTCTCCATGGCCTTGCCAACCATTTTTCTGCCTTTTACCTTAAAACTGCCACCACAATTCCAGGCTCAGCCGGTGGACCCCATGCAAACAAAACGTGGGCAGCCAGACATGGGCAGGGGCTGCCCTCCTCCATGCAGCCTCTGACCTCTGTCAGCATCTCCCGGTGCACATTTTGGTCCACAACTTACATTGCCTTTCCCTCCCCTCTAGAAACAAGGAGACGAGCAGAGATGAGTTCATTTTCTACTCCAAGAGGCTGATGCGGTTGCTGATTGAGCACGCGCTCTCCTTGCTCCCGTTCCAGGTGGGTTCAGGGGTGTAGCTGGGAGGGTGGGCAGCAGGCGCTGTGTTTCCTCTCCGATTCCCAGCCTGTAACTGCCAGGGAGCTGGGACAGTCCTGGCGCTGCTCCTCCAGCTTTCCCCGTGTATCAGTCCCTTCCTTCTAGGTTAAAAAAAGGGGCAGGACTCCCCTGGGCTGTGGAGCGATGGCATGGCCCTGGGTGACAATACTCTGTGTCCTGCCTTGGTTTCCAAGGGACCAGAGCAGCCTGCAGCTGCCTGGCTCCCCGGTACCAGGGCTCCTCTGAGAGCCACGTCAGAGCCCCTGGTAACGCTTCTCGCCTGGTTTTTGTAGAGTTGCACGGTCCAGACCCCTCAGGGACAGGACTACGAAGGGAGGACATACAGCGGAAAGCAAGTAAGTGGAAGCAAAAGGTACTTTTCAACCCTGGCCCGTGGGGCTCCACTGAAAGCCCTGTGGATGCAGGGGAAGGACACCCCTGGCTTCTCGGGGCTTCCATCAGGCCTGGGTTTGGTGCCTGCTGTCATAAGTAGGCACCCTGTATCATCGGGACAGGTGGCACGTCAGTGGGTGGCCAGGGGTGCCATCAGCAATGTCACTGTGCCACTGTTGCCCTCCCATTGAGGGAGGCAGCCTGAACTGGGAGCAGCACAACCCTCACCTGGAAGGGATGTGCTTTGGGATTGCCCCTTGGAGTCCCTGCTTGTTGAGGCCCAGCACCATACTGGGGTGGCGTGCACCTCCTGCACCGTGCCTTCCCGGTCACCCTGGCTGTGTGCTGCAGATCACCGGGGTGTCTATCCTGCGAGCGGGCGAGACCATGGAGCCAGCGCTGCGAGCGGTATGCAAGGACGTCCGCATCGGGACCATCCTCATCCAGACCAACTGCAACACGGGCGAGCCGGAGGTAAAACCCGGGGCCGCGAGCTGGCGAGGGCACGTCCTGGCGTTAGCCTGCACGCAGGGGCTGACTCGGGTATTTCGTGAGAGCTCTTCAGCGATCCGAGGGTTGATCTTGGCAGGGGGGGTGAGAGCTCAGAAAGCAAGAGCTTTGAAAGCTTCCAAAGTGGGCTTTGCCGGCATGTTTGTGCGCTCAGGGGCTGGTTTGCCGTCCAAGTGTTCGCAGCAGCACCCGGCTTCAAGCTGGCGTCCCAGATGTAGAGATGTGTGAAAGATCCTTCATCCCTCTAAGGGAAGAGCTCGGGTTGCTCCATTCACCTTGAGCCTGCAGCCTCTAAGCTGATCTCTCTTCCTTCCCCCTGCCCAGCTCCACTACCTGCGGCTGCCGAAGGACATCAGCGAAGACCACGTCATCCTGATGGACTGCACGGTCTCCACGGGCGCAGCAGCCATGATGGCAGTGCGGGTGCTGCTGGTATGGAGGATGTCGGGCGTGCTGCAGAGGGCGGGTGGTTCGCCCCCGAAAAAACGTGCAAAGCACCAGCCGCAGCCCTGCTGAGGGGCTTTGCGCTGAAACTGTCTCCCCCTGGTGAAGGAGGGTGTCGTGGGAGCCAGCACAAGATGGGCTGACTCTGTAACCAGGCGTTGACAAAGCCACTCCTTCCTCGGGTAGCAGCAGCCTGGATTTAGTTGGTTTCTCGGTGCTGTGCCCAGTAACCCCAGCTGGTTGCAAAGAGGGGAGGAGAGAAGGTGGCTCCAGGAAGGCCCTTGAGCGCTTAGAGTGCTCTCCCTGGAGGCGTGGGCCGTAACATGCCTTAGATACGCGTACACCTGCTCCTCAGCCCGTGCATCTCCAAGACGTCTCTGTGCCTTTCCCGTAGGATCATGATGTCCCAGAAGACAAGATCTTCCTCCTCTCCCTGCTTATGGCGGAGATGGGTGTCCACTCAGTCGCCTATGCTTTCCCCCGGGTGAAGATCATCACCACAGCTGTGGACAAGAAGGTGAATGACCTTTTCCGGATAATCCCCGGCATCGGTGAGTATCTGGGTTGGAATGAGCTGTTGCAGGGGATTTTTCAGTGCTTCTGTCCCACTCACCAGAGGAGGTGAAGCCCTGGTTGTCAGCAGCAGCTTAGGTCTGGCCTTATTTTACCCTGGGGACCCACTGCCTCTCCTGGGTCCTGCTGCCACGTGTGTGTTGGGATCAACACGCGTGCTCTGGGAGCTGCCAGGCAGCCACAACCTTGTTGGCAGGAGCCATTCCACGTGCCATGAGCCTCCTCCGGCCCCAGGTGAAGAAGCTGGGCTGGGACAGCTGGACCAGACCTGTGCCCACCTCATTCCTGACGCTGTCAGCTTAAACGAGCTCATCCAAAACAAGCTCATGCTGTTCTTCTGTCCTCACCTCTGCTGTGCCAGGAAACACCCCTGCCACCGGGTGCTAAAACAGCCTCCAGGCTGCTCCAGTTTTGCCACTACATGAATTTTAGGGCTGTTCAAGCTGTTGGATAAACCTGCTTTTTGTTTCGTTGCGGGCTGGGACGAGGGCAGGCTGGAGGACGGGTCCCAGGGCTTCCTGCAGAGCTGCGCTGCCACTGCATCTCTCTCTTTGTCCCCACAGGGAACTTTGGTGATCGGTACTTTGGGACAGACGCTCCTCCCGACTGGAGTGACGATGAAGATGCTCTTAGCACTTAGCTGGATGTGGAGGTGCCACTGGCGCCAGGCAGCTTCAGCACCGCACCTTAACCCCTTCTGTCCATTGCAGAGATTTCTCCTTCCTCCTCACTGAGCATAGATATTTTTTTCAAATCTTACATTGGAGATCTAGGGCATATTTTTTCAAAGAAACATAAATCCTAGTTTGACTTTGTGGACAGTTGCGTGTCCCAGCATAGAGCGGAGTTAATTTATTTTAATTTAAATATTTGCCTATATAACTTATTTGAGATATTTTATAAAGAAAAATAATAAATTTTTTTCTCTGTTTTTCTTGAATGGAGCCATTCTTTGTTATGCCCCAGGGGTGCCCAGCAGGATTTGCCACCCTTTGGGACTGCTGCCCTGGGAAGGGCGATGCCACGAGTGGCGGTGGGAGGTCGAGACCCTGCTGTGGAGGAGCAGCCTGACCCTGCGGCCGTGGAGCAGTTTTTACGGCTCACTCTGTGTGCTGGTTGTTGTTTCTCTTCGGTGAACACTGAAGCTCTTACACCCCAGAGAGAGCCTGCCCTATGGGATGCACTCGCTCTGTCTGGTACTACTGGGAGCTGGTGGGGACAAGAGAGCACCCTGTGGCCTCCCTGCAAGGATAGGGCAACCCCCCGCAGACCAAGGTCTCCTGCCTGCAGCGGGGCTGTGAGCAGGAGAAAAACCCACCGGCCCAATTCCCCAGCTCCCTCCTCTTGCTGCCTTGCATCCGGGAGGAACTACCACGCTCTAGAGCCGAGTGAAGGGTTGGTACCAGCAGAGATGCAGTTCTTCATGTGTGCACGGAAGCTGAAGTTCAGCTCAGATCACATCCCGCTTTAGCTTAAGAAGCACCAAGCCCCTGTTTCAGTTCAGCAGCCGAAGTGAAACACAGCTCGCCCGAACACCGGCTGGCTCTTGCTGAATCAGAGCTGCTCAAGACGTGGTGAGGAGCAGGTCTCGTAACGGTCTCCAGGAAGCTGTTAGCAGGCCAGAGTAACCTCAGCGGAAGGGGAGCCGGCCAGCCCCACGAGGTGGATTTAGTCAGAGGAGGCTGTGACCCCTGTGGCTGAACACAGAGTATTTTCCTTTCCTGCGTGATTCAAAGTACCAATGTGACATCCTTGTGCTGGAGATAAATGGGCCAAGAGGAGCAAGCCTACCCCTTGGCTGGGCGTCCCTGGCTCGGAGCCGGCTCCTGAGGGGTTAGGCAAGGCAGGCAGGCGCTGCCGGCAGCGAGGAGAGCGGGGCCAGGAGGGAGATGTTCTGGCAGGCCCCTTGCCGGAATGGAGAGTTGCCTGGTGATAACTCAGTGTGGGCTCAGGTGTGATGAGCCCAAAATAACTGCCACCGCTCTGCGGCATGTTGTATAAATTCTCAACTAAACTTAAAAGAAAACACACGCCTGAGTTCCTGCAAGTGCTCGGCGAAAGCATGAGCCCTCGGCTTGAAAGCCACGCTCAGAGCCAGCACTGACACTTGATTAGTGTCTGCTAAAAATAGCTCCTTGCGTAGGTGGAAGGAGAGCTCATAAGCACAAACACAGGAGGATAGGCAGACACAGGGTTTTTTGGCTGGGGCACCAGGTGAGCAGCGGTGGGACAAGGGACAGCAGCATCGCCAGGTCCATGGAGGAGCATGTCTGCACCCGGAGTCCTTCCTTTGGGCTGCAGCCACCAGCACAGGAGCTCAGTGCTGGAGGAGCCCTGTGTCTTCTTTCTAGACCATGCTGAACCCCATGAATGAATACCACCGTCGTTCTTCATGCATAAAGCTCCAGCAGACCTTGTTTGAGCAGTGCCATTGGCCTCCTTGAGGACAACAAAACCATGTGTGGATCTTGAGCAGGGTTTGCCCACAGGGTCCACCATGGGGGGGAAGATCACGTAACACACCTCTGGGGGGGTGAGGAGGCAAAGCACCTCTTCTCCCCCAGCATCCTTCATCCCAATCCACACACCAGACTCCTTGAAACTTGATGGGTGCAGCCTCTCTGTGCCCCTGATACCAGCTCTTGACCAGTAACGTAGGAAGTGGCCCAGTGAGGTGTGTGGATGGAGAAGAACTGGGCACAGCGGGGCTGTGACCCACCACGTAGAGCATCAGAGGGTGTTCTGCATCCATGGTCCATCCCATTGTCCCTGATGAGCTTGTGATGGGTGTAGGCAGCAGCTGTAGGACACTTAGCCATGGGAGGGGAAGACAAAAATTGGGGTGTGATGGGTGTAGGGGGGAGGAGGCATCACCAGAGCCTCAGACCGCCACGTCTTGTTTTGCAGCACTTCCAGGCTGCTGAATGCCACCCACGCACGCAGGCAGTCCCCAGCACCCATGGCCGGTGGCTGGCACACCCATGATGGCACAGCAGAGTGTGTCATGGCCCCCCCTTGCCATCGCGTTAAGATCCAGTGGACCCACACCCTGTCCCATGGGCATGGCCACAGGGACCACACAGCCCTTTGGTCTCCAGGACCTTCCTCCACACTGGGAGCACTTAAGGTTTGCCCAGCGTGGAGGAACGTCCTGGAGACCTTTGCATCCAGAGTAATTCTTGTTTTTAACCTGGTACATTCATAATTTTCCTCAGTACATCTGCATTTTTCTTCAGCAGGTCCATGTTTTTGCTCAGATCCACGTTTTTCCTCAGCAGATCTGCATCTTTCCCCAGTAGAACCCTATTTTGCCTCAGAAGATTTGCACTTTCCCTCAGCAGATTCCCACTTTTTCTCAGATCTGCGCTCAGTAGATCCACCTTTGCCCTCAGCGGGTCTGCATTTTCCCTCAGCACATCCACATATCACCCCAGCAAACCCGGGTTTTGCCACCACACAGCGATATTTCACCTCAGCAAACCAACCACGCGCCCACACCAACGCTTCTCCCAGGGCGGGCTGCTCCCGCCACTTGAAAACATGGCACCTTCCCCTCCCCTCCTTCTCTGCGCCCTGCTTGAGGTGGCAATGGTGAGTTTAGCAGCAAATGCTGTGGCTGGTGGCCTCGACCCCAGGTGGCTTCATCAGAGCCGCCATTGCCCTTGTTCCCAGGCCACAGCGCCACCTCGGACCCCCTCAGCCATGGGGGTCCCGTGGCCATGATTTGGAGGGTCCACCAGACCCCTCTTCCTGACCCCGCCATTACCAGCGCTACAAGATCGAATTTCTTTTATTTGCGACAAACTGCTGGTAGCAAACACGCCACGTCGGAAAAACTGCGTGGGAGGCGGGCGGCTCCCCTCCCCGCCTCTCCTCCTGGCCGGGAGGCACGCGCGTGCTCCCCAGCGCCGGCCATGCTGGCCGCTCGCAGCCTGGGGCGGTGAAAGAGAGATCAAAAAACCCACTCTTTTTTTGCCAAGATATCGATCTAAGGCTCTCTTAGACAGCCCCGGCCATGAGGCTGCATCACAGTGGGTGACCGGTGCTGCCCGCACTCCTGCTGCACCACCGCTCTCTTCGCCACCCCAAAAAGCCCCGCGGGGGTCACACCATTTTCTTTTAAGCGGAAAAAAGAGCAAATGTGGTGGTTTGTTGAGCCGTGGCGTGGTGCCGGGCTGCCACGACCAAACACCACCCTCCCCAGACCCTCCAGCTCCATCTTGCTGCCTCTGTTGACCAGCCCGGCCAGGACCGTGCAGCACACAGGGACACCTTGCCCTCGACATCTCCCCTCGACACATGGGGCTACCGGGGAAAGGAGGGGGGGGGAAACAAAAAAGAAGATCCCTTTTTTCTCATTACACACCCAGCTCACCCATTAAAGTAGCCAAAAAACCTCCCGTAGGTATTTGATTTATGGCTATGGCAAGGTGCCCGCCGTGGTCAGGGTCCCATGCCACCGCCGCAGGACCCCCGGTGTCGGCAGCACCGGCAGATCCAGCACCAGGACAGGCTTTGCTTGACTTGCCCAGCATCACCCAAACCGCAGCTGATCTGACCAGCAGCAGAGGCTCTTGAACACCATCCCCTCCTCGCTAAAAATAGATCGGAGCGGTTAAAAAAGAAAAAAAAAACACCCAACAAAAAAAAAGAGAACAATATCTGTTTGACCATCAAAGAGAAAAAAACATTCATTTCGAGGCAGGAGCACCTGAGAGGAGAACTTTCGGGTTGCATTTTCTCTTTCTGCAGCAGATGGGCTTGGTTTTCTTTGAAACAGATGAAATACCTCATTGCTGCCAGCCCGAGGTAACTGCCTGAGGCATCTCCAGGGCTGGTGACTGCCCCGTTCAGGGCTTGGTGGGGCTGGAAAGCAACCCAGTGATCAATCAGGTCAGAACAAACGACTCATTTTTCCTTTCGAGCTTGCTACCCTCTTGTTTCTTATTTGTACATCAAGAGGCAGAAATTGTGGGCTGAAACCTGCGCGCTTGCCCCCCACCGCTCATCTGAGAACTTGGCAATTCATCGCAGGAGTGGGCTGCGCTGACGAGCACGAGCAGCAGCCTCGCTGCTACCGCCCGGCACCGCGGTCTGGGCAGAGCAGCGTGTCGTGGCTCGCTGGACCTGGCAGCTCCATCCCACAGCTCTGCAGGGTACAATCTTGGTCAATTGTTAAAAACAGAAAATGCTTAATTTCTGTGTATTATAAATGAGGAAATTTGTTGCAAACAATCGCTGGCGGGGTTTGCATTAAAAACACTGCTCTGCGAACAGAGGCGGGTTTTCAGAAGCGGGTATCAAAACATCAATGGAAAATGGGGTATTTTTAAGCTGTTGTATGAGGAGGATTTGAGACGGCGATCAGACAATACATCCGACACGTTACGCACTAACGTGTTTACCTGGTGCCACTGGAAACTTTTTCCCCAACACCTTAAGTTAAATTCATGCCGTCTCTTGCTGAAAGCAATCTTTGGTCAAGCTCACTCACCATAGAGACATTTATAAAAATCAAAAACTTTTAAAAGACTTTATTCAACCTCCTGAAATGTACGCTGAAGATTCATTTGACCCCATTAACCCATAGACTGAACAATTGCAACAAGAAGAGAAAGGGTTGGGAAAGAGTTCAATAAAAAGATTCAAAGCACCTGGGGTCCACCGCGGTGTCTGCGGCTCGAGCTTCCAGAATTTGAGATTTTAGGGTGCGGCACTTTGGGAAGCTTCTCCCTGTTTGGGGAATCTTTCACAAGCCCCACGGATACAGATGTCTCAGTGGTGTTCAGAGCAGGGCTGTGCGATTGCCCTGCTGCTCTCGCTGGCCTTGTGCAGGTGGAGAGCGATACCTGGGGACCGAAATGCTCCGTGCCAAATATCTGCCACGGCTGAGCCACCACGGCGGGTCCGTACTGACCACCGGCCTGGGGCTGCTCCACGCGTCGCACGTCTGGGGGTGTCCGCCCACGGCGGGCTGGGGGAGTGCAGGAGTTGGGTTAAAGGCAGTCACAGAGTTTTGCACGCACGCATTTGGTAGCTTTTAGCAGCCAGTCCAAGCTCATCTGGCTTTCTTTCCTAAGCCTTATCCCTAGTGTTTTATATGGTTCGTTAGCCGGTAAAATTACAGCACGCCTTGAAACTCAGTGCAGCATCCCTGGAAAATGGCAGCAAAGGCTTCAGGAGTTTTTTAGCTGCTGTTCCATTTCCCAGTGCCCAGCAAATACATTTGCAAAATTGTGCCGTTTCATCTGTTTTCCCTGCTGCCACAATTGTTTTAATATTAATTAATGGGAAATAGTATTTTTATATTATTGATAAATTCCAGAGTCTTAGGTACAAAAGCAGCAGCATGCTTCAACACCATAGCCGGGAATCACAGAGTGGTCAGGGTTGGGAGGGAAGACAGATCTCTATTGAGAAAGTCACGTTATTTAACTGACCATCGTTGTTCCTCTGTAGTACCCCAGGTTGTGCTGGAGCACCCGTGGGTGCAGCCTGAAGACGTGGGGTTCCTGCTGGGTAGTAGCAGGTTGGCTCATGCCGAGGGCACAGGTCTCTGCCGTGCCGGGATCTGCCGTGCATCCCACTGCTGCCGAGTTCGGGTACCTCTGAGGGCCATCGCTGTGCTCTGGGAAAAGCACCGGCGTTCAAACCCAGGCAACCAGAGCAGAGGAGGGAATCTGGGATGCTGAGTATTCCTCCTCTGCTCTTAATAAACGGAAAGAAAAAAAAAAACAAAGAACATGCAAGTGTCCCCCTCCCTTCCTTTCTCATGTGAATGATAGCTGCGATAAGAGAAAAGGGGGGGGGCTGAGGAGGGCAGACTTTCTGAGCAGCTCGCTGAGCCACGCTAACGAGTTCGTTACAGGTACCGCTTAGTCCCTGGGCAGCCCGGGCTGGGGTAACTCCCTCGTCTGACATAAATGGGGAGAAAAACTAAAGCCCCGCAAGGAGAGTATGGAGGGAAAGAGATGGGCTACAGCCTCCCTGCGGGCGGCTCGCCCATGGGGACTGCAGGCGAGCCCGGGCGGGGGCGAGATGGAGATCTCCACTCGGTATGGCAGGACCCTGAGCTGCTGCAGCCGGGAGCCGCTCCGACCCCAGGACCTCCGCTCTGAGCCATGTTTGAGGGATGTGACTCAGTTGGCTGAATATACCCTCCAAAAGGCCAGCGCCGGCCACTCGTGCTGGTCCTGCGGCATTTCCCGCGCTCATCGCTGCCTTTGCTGCTGCAGAGGGACACGCACACCGTGTGCTGCAGCTGCGGAGGTTTTGCAGGTGATTCCCACCACAGGGATCCCGTGCAGATACGTATGCCAGGGCCACAGCGAGCTCCCGGCATTGCAGCTTTCCCAGGGATAACACGGCGTTTACACACAGAGCTCGGGAAGAGCTGGGCTGCAGCTCCACAGCCCCTCTGCCGTCGTGCAGGGCCTCCTGGAAAGGGACGCTGAGGAAGAGATGTCCCATCCAAGGCAGGAAACCAAGCACAGGTCCTTGAGGCACCGGACATTCTCCCTCCTCCATTACCACCGCTCACCCCTTCAGCCCCATTTCAGCTCGGAAAGCAGCACACGGCGTGTTTTACACCCTCTGAAGCGGGGCCCAGAGCAGAGCTGGGATAAGACAGGGGCACTGGTGGGGCTGAGGGAGAAACACAGGCCAGGAGCTGTCGGAGACTCTGCAACGGCAGATGGAAATCGCCCTTTGCAGAGGCGGCGAGGAGCACAGCTTGCCCCCGCTGCTGTGTGTCCTGCCGCGCTGCTCCAGCCCCGCAGAAACCTGCTGTGCCCCTACGGACCAAGTGACGCTGCTACAGGTGTGCCTGGATCCTTTGGTAGCATCCATATTGTCATGGCAGCCCGTTTTCCATCTTTTCCTTTGTTTTGCTCCTTTCGCTTTGTTTTCCTCTGTTCTACAGCCAAAACGGTTCTTCTGGGTGTGCCAAGGATTAACAAAAGACCAAAATAAATCACTCCCTTCCAGACCTGCTCTCTTAGAGCTGTGAGACACAGGAGCTGCTCTCTGCTCCGGGTTTGGTCTTGATGGAGGATCTGGTGGCTGAGCTTTAGGGTGGAGGGGGCTACGGACACGTGCCGCAGCCCTCGGTCGGGTCAGACCGGAGCTTTGCCCTGTGCTCTGGCTCCATTCAGAGAGGCAGCGTTTAGGAAACACGCTTTTTTGGTGAGTGGGGTGGAAATGAGGGTCTTCTGCTTGTTGAACTGAGGGACAGGACCTCTCCATCCCCTCAGGGACAGGGAGGGGGGAACCCAGAGCAGCTTCGTGCCCAGGTTGGACCCGGGCACCGGAGGATGCTCTGCAGCTCCTGCAGCCAGGGATCCCTCCTCACCTCCCTCTTTACCTAACAGCACCCGGGCACTTTCTCATTTTCAAATGAGCTGAGAGAACCACTAAAACACAGAGTTGGGTTTCTTTCTCTCTCTTTTTTTTTTTCCTTCACTTCTCTTTGCCGCCCTGTCTGTCCAGCGTGTAATGGAAATTTTACCACAGACGCTCGCGATGAACAAACAGGAAGCCAGCAGAAAGTGTGGCAATTCGCTGCAGCCCGGCTCAACTCACCCGAGTGACAACAGAGGCCATAAAAGCCGGCGTGGGGGTGGCAGGGTGGAGGAGAGCAGGCGAGAGGGACAGGGGACGGGCAGCCGGCCGCTGCTTCGGCTCCGCAGGGACAGTGCGGGTTCGCAGGTAAGGCAGGCGCTGCCCTGCACCTTCTTTTTCTTCCTTCCGCAGAAGTGTTTTCTAATTCTTCTTGGAAGTCCTCACTGCGTTTCTGCTCGGCTCCTTCTCTCAACAGGGGAGGTCGGGAGGAGTCTGCCCCTGCTTCATTGCTCTGTCCCAAACTTACTAAAACTTAACTTTTCTCAGGGAAACTAATCCTATTTGGCTTTTTCTCTTTTTTTTTTTTTTTTGGTCTTTGCAAGCCCATAATGCAAGGCTTAAAAATCCCCAAAAGCTGGTCGCAGATTTCCCGCAGAGGTGTTTGAGAAGCTAAAGCTGTGCTGTGGCTCTGCAATGCCCTTAGTTCCTGCCTGCAGGATTTTTTTCCTCTGCTCCCGGGCAAATCCAGAGTGGCTGCGTTGACATAGATTGTCGTGGCTGCACGTGGGGTACCTCGAGGCGCACCTGGCTCAGTCCATACTGTACACGTGGGAATGTGTTAGGACCCAAATGAAGCAAGGAATGCCGAAAGGGGCTGAAAATGGATCACAGATTCCTCTGTGCCTTTTTCTGACAGCTTTCTAGGCCCTCTGACATCCTGCATGGAGCTTGTGGGTGCTGAACCGGAAAAATCCTCCCCTTAGATTTTGTAGTTAGTTCACTCACTTTAATTGATGAGCTTTTAACATTCATTTTTCACACTTCTGGCAAATCGCTCTGCCATGAGGCTGCCAGAAACAGCAGCCGGAAATCCCCTTCCCCAGAGAAGCGATTTTCAGCATCCCATAGCATTAAGGAAGCCGAATTGGGAAACCCTCCTGTTACCTGCAGGGACGGGCAGGAGATATTTGCGTTACCGAATTTCAAAATCCAGGGCAGCCCCTGCAGAAACCCTCTCTGCCGCTCCTGCCGCTTGCACGGGTGCTGCCGTCTGCAACCCCGGGAGCGGCTGCTGCGGCGGGGAAGGAGACCTGCGCTTCCCTGCCTCGCACGCTGATGGCCCCAAGGAATCGCAGCAAGGCAAATGCATTAGACGTTAAGACAATTTGAAGATAATGGGGTGCTAGAGGATTTCCCGGGGTGCAGGCAAACTCTCCATGGGTGGTGTTTCCAGGAACAGGCAGCTCTCAGGTTAAAGCAGAGTTAACCCCGCAGCCCGTGCCAAGCCCAGGCCCCTCCTGACCCCAACACCTTTGGTCCCCGGCAGCCCCGTACGCGGTTCTGCATGCTCCCAGCCCAGGGCACCGCAGCCCTGAGCCCCGGTGTCCCCGTTTAACACCGGCACTGGGTGATTTCAGCCCCTCCAGGCACACGGAGCCCGGTGCTCTGCCCCACACAGCCAGACCCAGCCCTCTGCACCAGGGGAGCCGGGCTGCGCCACGTGTTCCCTCCCCGAGACCGTCCCCAAGTCATCACGCGCGTTGACGTGCAGCCGATGCCTGCTGGAGCAGGCGCGCAGCCTTCCCGCTCCGCTCGGCCCCCCTCGTGTGCTTACCGACAGGCTGGAGCACGCCCGGCCATACACCTCCTTACTTTTAAAAGCAAAATAAATCCACGCAGGATTTGGGGCCAGGATTTCAAAGGGCCCCGTGCGCACGTGGTTACCCTCCTCCCTGGTCCCGTCAAGGTAAAGGGTGAAGTTCCCCCCCCCCACCGAAGCCAGGACCAGGCGCAGCCCGGGCTGCTCAGGAGCACGGCGCGGGGCGGGCAGAGCCCAGCTGATGGTCACAGTCTGGTGGTTGTCACCACCTCTGCTTCTCCTTCCCGACCCTGTTAAGCCCATGCATACAGCTCGACCGGAGATGATTCGCACTGACCGCTCTCTCTGGGTCCCTGCCCGAAGCTGGGCACCTCCTGCCGTCCACCTCAGCGGCTGGAGAGGGAGAAGTCTTGCGTGCGTGGCATGAGCCCTCCTCCCGCCTGCATTTTGCAGTTGCAAAACCAGCAGGGCCGCGGCCAGGTCCCTGCAGGAGCAAAGCCCTTTGGCTGGTCCGGTTTGAAGCAGAAGGAGATGCCCGCGCGCTGCAGCAGTTTGGCTCGAGCGGGAATTTCAGTCAAGTGACTCAAAGGCCACATGGGAGCGTGCAGAGCCGGGTGGCCGGGGATGTTAGGAGGATCCCACTATAGAACCAGAGTCCCGGTGCCGCCTGATCACACACACAAACAAAACCGCCAGCGGCGGTTAAACCCAGGGGTACAGCCGTTTAGCTGACCCACGGCTGCGTGCCGAGGGACACATCCCCCCTCCTCCTGCCCCTCTCAGCACCCACCTCGGAACGCCGAGCCCGGAAACGGTCTTGGGTGCTGCCGTGAGCCATCCCGGCGATGTGCAATGGTGGGAACGAGGGGGAAAGCACGGAGGGTGAGCTGCCAGCCCAGTGCTGCCCCTGCACCGCCCCCCGGTGCCGGGCTTCATCCCTGGCAGACACCCCTTTCCCTCTGCGGCAGCCTTGACCCCGGGCATCAAGGTGTCCACAGGGGAAAACAACCTCCCACCGGCACCTCTTTGGGAAACGGCTGTTCCATGCGGAGCCCAGGGGTCGACCTGGGATGGAGAGAGGAGCTGAAGTGCCGCTGTGGGGAGGCAGAGCCAAGGGGCTGCTTCTCCGCGTTCTCTTCCAAATTTCTCAAAGGTTGGGGGGGGAGGGGGGGGGATCTGGGCCAGCACGTGGCGT